>SCLH01000597.1:141098-179375 GCA_004367855.1 Oikopleura vanhoeffeni
TCACTCGGTGAATCGAACCCAGGCCAATTTTTCTTTGAAATTTTTCTTCAAAAACTTTCTGGCAAATTCGAAGGGATGTTTTCGGATTTTTTCTCATGAACTGTTTTATTTGCTGTTTCTCTGTAAAATTAAGCCAAGAATATTTTGGTAGTTTTTTATCACTCATTTTATATGATTATATGAGTTATCAATGATATTATTATCACGTTAGGCTTTTTGAAATTTAATCTAGTGCCATTTCTAGAATTCAAAAAATGTAATAATATGTCACAAACGCCTTAACGTCTTAATTTGTTTACAAACGCCATAATAATTTGTACAAATTTTTGGAAAACGAAAAAAATCTGGGATTTCGCCTTTTTGGAGCCTTTAAAAATATATGCTGTTCATAATATACATTAGATCAGTTCTGTAGATACTGTAGATCAGACCAAAAAGATACTGTAGATAAGTTCAAAAAGCACATTTTTTTACTGTTCAAGTTAGAGACAAATAGACCGACCCTAAAAAAGCGTTCCAGTTAGAGGAAGTGTTCCAGTTAGGAGTGTTCCAGTTAGAGGTTGTTGACTGTATGTGTTTTTTTGACACCCGAAATGTCAAATTGCTGTGGAGGAAATTTCCGCCAATAAAATATGGTAACTAGGTGGATTATATTTTGAAAACCGAGCTATCGTCGATTGCGAGGGTTCAAAAATATAATGCGCCTAGTTGCTATTTTTCATTGGCGGGAATTTCATTCACAGCAAGTTGCCATTTCGGGTCTAAAAAACACATACTTTACGTGTGAAATTTTCAAATTAATTTTGAATAAAATTTATGAAAAAAATATGAAATGTAATTTTTTTAAATCGACAAATACTTTTTTGTTCGGCAGTTTATTGGGCACTTCTAGATAACCAGATTATTTGTAGTTTCAAAACTTGTTAGAAAAATGTAATAACGGTAAAAAAATGTGTTTCACACACCACGCTTTTGAATCCGCGCCTGTGATTGGCTGCTCTTAAATACAGAATAGGGTGCGTAGGTTCGTGAACCTGACACACCGAGTGTTTCTCATTCAGGGCACGTTAGTTTACATATTTTCTGAAAATGTTACAGTGAAGTGCGTTCGACCGGTAAGGTTGGTAGAACGAGTGGGGGTCAAAAAGTCCTACCAACGTGCGTTTAAACGGGCATTTAAATTTCCTGTTAAAAACTAACGGACAGTTTGAATCTCCAAACTGTCCGTGTAAATAATTTTTTGATTCAAACCAGTTCTACCAACCTTTACGTTTGAACGAAATTTACTTCAACATGTTACATGTAGACTTTTCGTAAAAATTTCAGCTATGACATTTCCGAATAAGTTTTTAAACTAAAAATATTCTGAATTTTCAGTAGCGAAAAAATGCCGAGCAAAAATAAATATGTCGATTTTAAAAAAAATAACGTTTCAAATTTTCTAAAAATTTTGTTAATAACCTTATTCATAAACTTTATGTGAAATTAAAAAAAAAATGTGAAAGGTTATTTTTAAGTGAGAAATTGTATTTACAATATTGGCTATTTATGTGTAAAGGCTGAATACAGGCGGGGGCTGTATTCATACAAATAATGTCATTCATAAAAAAATAACATGAAATACTTTTTTTATAAAATATTTCACATTTTGATAAACAATTTCTAACAACAAAATATTTTTGGGCACGTTCCAAACACATGTACTTTTTTGAATTCTTTTATTTTTATTGCAATTTTTATTTCTTTCAGAAGATTATTTATTGTTGAAAATCATGTAATAATAACCGTTCAATGTTTTCCCCCTCGTTAATCACATTTTATTAAGATTGATTTATTTTCATGATTAGGTAACCCATAAAGCGCGATGATTGGTCCTTAATTACAGTGCACTCTGTAACTTAGCCTACCAAACGTGAACTATTTTTGGATGAAATGTGTCAATGATAAATTTAAGAGAATAGTAGTATAATTAAGATGCAATTCAGAAACGTATTTTTTGCAGACTTCTGATTTTGTGAAATAATAAGAAAACACGAGAAATAATAGGCGGGATATAAATTTGATGATTTATAATAAAAATTTGCCAAAATATACGAATTTTTATGAAAGCCCTAAATTAAGGAGTTACATAGGACGGCCTTTACCGGACAACTCCAGAAAATACTGAAACTCATTTTTGTGTATATCGATTACGGGGCCCCCTGAGCATTTTTTGCCACTTTTTTAGCCAAAATTTTTCTATAATTCGCCTTTTGAAAACGACTCATTCGATTTAGTTCTTAGATAGCTCAAACTGAGAACAAGTATCTAGTGAATAGTAGAATAAAAACAAATTGGTCCGAATCGGACCATTTTATTTTTTTCTGACATTACTGAAATTGTTTAATTATCAGTTTTTTGTTAAAAAATTGGAAACAATGTCTGATTCGGACCATTTTTTCTAATTTATCTTTCTAAATATTTGTGCTTAGATTGAGCTATCTAGGAACTCAATGAGAAGAGTCGTTTTCAAAACCCGAATAATATAAAAATGTTGGCTAAAAAGTGGGAAAATGCCCAGGGGGGCGCCGTTATTGATATAAAAAGTTCGATACTGCTGAAAAATACGAGTCTGGTCATCATTTGATTACTTTTCGACCAAAGAGTTTTCAAATTTCCGGAATCCCATGACTATTAATGGCGTGTTTTTTTCAGAGCAACCTAAAAGTAGCTAGCAATCGGTATGTTTGCTGATTACGGGTTAACCGGTCATATATATAATATGATGTCAGTTTGCTCGCGAAACTTGTTGCACTAAAAATTATCGCAATTTTCCCGAATGTTTTTTTTGAAAAATTGTTTAACCCTCCGAAGCATATAAAAAAAAGTTCCGAGCCGAGGCACGATAGCCTTTCAGGACAGCTATTTTGAAGAGCGTTGTTTTATTCAGACAATCTCTTATGTAGACAAACCTGCTATATTTTCCTTATGAATTCAAGTTGAACAGTTAATTTCGAACAAAAAAAATTTCATATTCTATGAAATTATTATGTTAATTCAGAAAAAAACGTATGAATAAGCAGGTTAATTAAACCACGTGATACTTCCGTCATGGTAGGGAATCTCCAGGTAAGATGTTTACATTCTCCAAACTGCGTCAGTTGCTATTGTCTACTTCAATGGTACTTTTTGTCTATTGAGTATCTGTCGTATTTCACGAATTAAATATTATTTTTTTAAGCATTATCATTTATCCATACTAATATCGAACATATGAGATATTTTGAAATATTTCACTCACAAAAAAACTATTTTGCTCCATGATGATGCCCAACAAAGCTAATTTTGCTGCAAATTGTTACTAATAAACACCTTTCCAAATAACTGGCTAATTTGAAATTTTACTATCAAAATTTGATCAATAAAATTATCTTTCGTGAAGTAAAACTAACCGTGCGAGCAAAAAAACGTTCCTGCCAAGGCCCACCAAAGCCTTTATAAAGGCCTTTTTCAGCGCGTATTAACAGAAAGCCCAAGGTAGTTGGAGTTTCAATTTTTTTGCATAAGGAAGTTCAACGATATATTTTTGCATCCAAATTTGATATCTGCTAGGAAATTTGATTTTAGTTCTAGCAAATTAATGAACGAGCAAGGACAGCATATTCAACGTGATACAGCTCACAGTGGTGTTAACAAATATTTTGCTATTGAAATCGATGCACAAGGATCTGACCTATGTTCTTCGTTTTTCTGAAAAGGTTAGTCTATATATAATTCAAATTCGAAAATTATCTTTTAAATAATCCCTAAAATTTTGAGTGAAAAAATACAATTTTCATTAAAATTGTTATTTTCCTATTATAAAGCAGATAGTAGCACTTCGTGATATATCTGTCGATATGACTAACAAGTACCTGTGGACAATAGTACTTGTCGAATTAATTTTTTTAATAATAACTATATTTGTGAAATACTTCAAATTTGAAATATCAGCTTCTGAAAAAAAATAGCTTTCCCTGTATACCAGATAACTTGTTTTGAGTGCAACCAATGGACAGAAAAACACTTTTCCTAATAAACTGGCTATTTTAAATTATTGAGGCAATAGTCCGCATAAATTTTTTAGAAAGTAAAATATTGGAAAAAAATCCAAAAATCAACCCTCCGTAATAAGTTGAACAAAAATTCCGAAAAAAAAAATAAGTATTTTTTGACCTCCTTGGCAAAATTCTTATAGTATTCGAACGAGACAATTCTACAAAGTTTTTTTTGCATTTTTTAGATGATTTTAAATATGCAAAAGCCTTTGTGCTCACACGGGTTAAGCGAAAAATCGCCTTTCAATCAACTCGTCATAAAATTTGAACCTAGTATTCGAAAAAATGTTAGGAAATATTTTTAGATTCACATTGTTGAATTTCAAAATGTATCAAAAGGAGAAGTTCTGCGATAATTTTTTCCATCATTTTTGGCTGATTTAAAGTGGCTTTAGCCTTTCAAAAGGCTATCTGCCTCGGAGGGTTAAGCGATTTGAAATTATTATGGTGTACAGATAGAGCTAGTCTTGGGGATTCCGGAGAGTGAAAAACTAAACTTTTAGGTAAAAGGTCAAAATTATATTTTTTGATACTTTTTTTAGATACAGTACAGTAGTTTTTCGAATAAAAAGTTATAAATTTTAGAATATCTTAATTCGAAATTGTTTTTTTGATGAAAAATAGTGGTTTTGTCGATTTTTCGACAATATTTAATTAAAAAAATGATTGGTTTTATCATTTACTTTTTGGGTTTCAAAAAATATTAATCGCACTTTAATAATATTAAACTTTTTTCTCATGGGATTTCGATTTTATTATGATGATGATGATTTGAATAAATCAAAAGCTTACAAAAACGTAGTTTGATACTATTAAAATAGAATTCATTTTTTGAAACCGTCTTGGAACGGCCGATTACGGACAACGGCCGATAACGGACAACGGCCGATTTTGTAAAGCTACCGTTCCAAGCTACCCTCAGATTACCAAAGAATATAAAATAAAAATGCTCATTTTTCTGCTCAAATCATACCTCAATTTCGAAAGTCAATTTCGAAAGTCAGATTTTGGCCCGGTTCGCTCCCTACTTATAGTGCCAACCCGAAAATCCAAACACTTTTAATTTGAAATTGTATTTATACCATTCACTTTTAGTTAACAGAGAGTCCCTACCGCGAGCATCTGAATTTGATGGGGAATTACTGGGAAACTGCGATGAAATTGTCGAATATTTATGTCATCGACTGGACTGGGAATTCGAAGGAAAAAGTAATCTAGAAGAAATCTCCCTTGAACAACTAAACAAAAATGCACAAATAAAAATGGACGAAAGGATACGAAAATCAAAAGAAATGGGGCCGCAACCGAAACCGAAAATCTTACCGGTAGAATCGACTGGGGAACCAGAGCCAAAATTGCCTAAAATTGTAATTGCAGAAGAAGAAACCAAAATTGTACCGATTGAGGCCGATCCTAATCAGCCCGATATTATTGAGACCAAAGAAAATCCGATGCTAGGACACTGGCAATCAAGGTGGAAACCAAAAATTGAAATCGAGAAAGGATTTTATTGTAAATTAGATAGTAATTATCAAACATTATTTTATGGTGTAGAATTAGACGCAGAAGAAGGTGAGCGCAATTTTATTTCATTTTGACCTCATAGCCATCAAAATTGGGTAACATTTAAAAACATAAAGGTTACCTTCTCTTTAACCGACGCGTTTTACTTTTTTTCAAACATTAGCCCTAACGAAAATCCTAACGAAAATCCTTACGATACTGAGATACTGTGGTTTTTGGCCAAGCGGACACAAATCTAAGCGGAAAAACGGGCAAAACCTACGCATTTTTTTGAAAATCTAAAAAATCTTTAGTCTAAGCGAACAAAAAGGGAATTTGACTTTAAATTTAATAACCATAAAGATGTAGCGGACAAAATGAGATTTACAACTCTGTCCGCTTGACCAAAAACCACAGTAGTGGAATATGGGTAATATTTATATGAAATTTTCGAAAAATGCATTTAAAAGTTTTTTGCGTTATCGAACCGGTCGTGATACTGGTTGAAAACCCCGTTTATTGCCCATATTCGTATCATTTTATTTAGCGATGAGATGACAGAATTTTTTTACGCCCACCAATAATGATTTTTCAAGAAAATTTATGGAAAGGGAAATTAATTTTTCGGTCTATTTGCTCAAAATTGAAAAACATTACACGTTAAGTTGACTGTTTTCGGTATACAAGACTAGTAAATTAAAGGGAATTTAAAATAGAGAGACAAAAAATTTCCCTTATACGTAAAGCGTGGGCTCGCACTGATTGGTGATTTGGACACGCTATCCATCACTATTATGTATTGATTAAGCATCAGTTCAATTTCATTTTTGATTTTTACTGATATAGATTTCTCGATAAAAAACACGAATTGCTAACAAATTAGTATATTAATGGGTGTGTGTGCATAGTATGAATTTTGGGATTCAGAGGCCGTCGCGGCCAGAGAACACAATGCAGACTGGACATTTTTGGAAACATTCATTAGGAAGATCTATCTTTGATCTTGCGATTCCATAAAGATAGTTAGTACCACTCCCACCAACCATCTGGTTAACCGCGGTTAAACACGAGTCCCTCAGCTTTTTTCAAAGAAACAAGGATCCTAGAGCTTATATCGAAAGTTTGAGATTCGGTGAGAATCATAGAAAAATTGTCTGAAGTTAGTGAATCGGTTCTGTTTTTTTCGATTTTGCCTCGGGGTCAGCAATCTGGTTGAATGTGCCGAAAAGGGTGTTTTTGGACGTTTTGAACAAGGTTTTGCTTTGTTTGTGGAAATGCCAGAAACGTCAATTTCGGAAATGTAACAAGCCCTAGGGGTGCTGAACATCGAATCGGTCGTACTTTTTTGAAATTTCGCCCTGATTGGCTGTAAATCGACAAAATAGTGCCGCGAAAATGACAATTTTGAAAATAAAAGTGGTAATTTACGAAAATTAAATTCACCAAAAGATGTCCTTGGGTATGATTTTGCTGGAAACGCATATTAGCAACTCATGGTCTGATTATTTGACCACAGCGGGTTATAGAAAAAAATTAAAGTTTTCATTAAAATTATGATTTGATCTTAGCACTGTGTGTTGTTGAAAATGCAGACCATAGTGCTATTATCGTTTCCAGCAAATCATACCCAAGAATCTTTTGTGATATTTAAATTTTGTAATTATCACTTTTATTTTCAAAATTGTCATTTTCGCGCACTTTTTTTGTCGATTTACAGCCAATCAGGGCGAAATTCAAAAAAGTACGACCGATTCGATTTTCATGATTTTGAATTAACCGGACAGAACGTGCAGCAGACCCCCAAGTTGAGTTTTTGGAAAAATTCTCTATTTGGCTTCAGAATCACTAAAAACAGCATTTGACCCTATGTTAACTAGAGCAAAATACAGTTTTTTGGTGATTCTTTTGAAGCCAAATCAAGAATTTTTCAAAAACCAACTTGGAGGTCTGCTCACCTGCTGTCCGGTTAATTTAAAACATGAATCATTGATTGAACCTTGAAAACTCAGGGAGGAGATACATTTTGAAAAAATAATTCCGTCACTTTTGTAAGCACGTTTCTGATTTGGACGAGCATCCGTTTAATTTGAATTGTGTTTTTAGGAGTGCAAGATTTTTGTTTAAATATATCAAAGAGAGGTAAAAGTTGGTCCGACTTTTGCGACAATTGGCTATTGAAAACTTCTTAAAATGCGACGACCACCCTCTTAAGGGAGGGTAACCGACCGGTTTTACTGATTTTCAAACGTTAGTCCTGAGCTAACCGCATCGACTATTGAGTTCAAACTTCGATTTCAGAGATATAAAAAATGGTGTCAAAAGTTTTTTGTATGACCGGACCGGCGGTATACCGGTCTAAAAAATGATTTTTTCCATTTTTGGTACAACTATCATCTAGCTCCTGATATCAAAATTTCTTTTTTCAGATATAAACTTTAATCTGTGAGCTTAACAGCCGTACAAGCCCTGATTTTCAAATTTCTTGTTATTTAGAGAAATTCCAAATAAATGGGTGTTTGCACATGTGCTGTACAATGGCATTTAGTCGAACAATATCAGATTTTTTTTAAAGAAAAGCACTTCTTTTAAAAGTGGGCAAAGCGAGGAGTACATGGAGTTTTAATTTTTTTTTTCTCATTAGTCTTTTTAGAGGCACTCAAAGTATTTTACCTTCGAATCCGAAAATTTTGAATTTTTTTTCGAAATTAAAAAAAATTTTATTGCCATTTTCAAGATCTAATTCCAGATCTAAGGCACCAAAAAAATGCTAGAGCAAAGAGTTATTACTTCAAAAGATACAGTGCGGTTAAGGAAAATAAAACTTGGAAAATATAGAATTTGGAAATTTTTTGAATCGAAAAAATTTTTTTTATATTTTTGGAAGCAAACCAGCCACGAAAATGACAATGCCAACTAAAATTAGCTTCTTATCACTTCTGAGTCTTCGGATACAGCCTCCGTCGGTTACCCCCTTAAAATAGTTATGGAATGCGTTTTTGAATTTTTTTTTTGTTTTCTTATGCGAGAGGGTCAAAGTTTCGGTTGCGTTTGATAGCCCATATTTCCTCATTTTTAATTTTTTTTTCGAAAAATTTATATCTTCTTTTTTTTCTTATATCTAGCTTTCATAACGTGTGAACTCATGCAATAAAAATCAAATAATTATAATATGGGCGTCGAAACATACAGCATAATTCAGAAAAAAATCCAACAAAGTTTTGCATGCGGTAAAAATGAATATTTTATCATGTACAGATCTCAAGATATTTGCCGCCGTCGGTAACCCCAAATTTCTCAATCTAAGGAAATTGTTGAAAAAATTTACCGATTTTCTGTAAAAATATTTATTGTTAATTTTTTTGTTTTCTCTATAAAATGTGTTGATATTTTTAGTTTCAGTTATTCATATTATTATACCATACTGAGAAAGAACGTTAAAACTCGAATTATTGTATTAACAAATTGAATTCATTTAAAAAATATTAAACAATTCTTAATTGATATATTTTCAAAAAAATTTCCTATAAATTTGCTTGCATTTTTTCGATTATGAGAGCATGTCAAAAAACCTGCCTATAAAGACAAAACAACAGGTATGGGCATGAATAAAAAAATCAAGGTGACCCTGTCCTTATAGACACTCGACAGTATTTGTAACACTATTTTAGAAAAAATTTATCTGAAGCTTGCTCTAGACATTCTCCTACAATACTGATTAGGAAAAAACCAAATTCTGCGTTCGGTTTTGCGTAGGCGAATTTTTGTTTTTGATTCAAGTTTTCTTGAATGAAAAAAATCTATAAAGAAATTTTTCTTCAACCAAATAATTTTTTTCATTCTAGTTTTTTTGTAACGTTTTGTATTTAATTTAAATTTACATTTTTTTGGTCATTTCACAAACCTTAATAATTTGAGGCAAATATAAAAATTAGTACGTTTATACTGTTAATTTCAGACATGTCTTCTGAGTCTGACTCATCTGACGACGAAAACTCAACCTCTGGACCAGTCCCCTGCCTTGAGCCATTAATTACTCAACACGACTCCTACCACCTTAACGCCACCAAGTGGCACTTCTAATCAAATTCAAAAAACTAAAATTCAAAATGCAGCTGAAGAATCCCAAAATTTTCCCGCTGATGAACCTATCAAATGTCCTATAATAACCCCTCCGCCGAAAAACGAGAGTGATCACGAAAATGAGCCATTTGTGCTGTGCTGTGCACGAGAAAAAAAATGAGAAAAATCACTGCCTTTTAAGGGGGTGCCCTTTGAGTGGTCATCCCTGTGAATTTAGCATTTTGTCCTTTTTGATAATATAACTAGTTAGGGTGTTCCGCTGACAGCTATTGGATATTGACAGTACTGTAACGTAGAGAATAAACTGGTTAAAAACTGTAACTACTGCGTCAATTCTGAAAAAACGTTTTTGTACAATAGTAATCAAAGATTCGTCATCTTGCCTAGGTTAGCCTTAACGTGACGCTATTATGATAGATGATATGAAATGCTCTCTGTGTAGGTTGATAGAAACGCTTGCTAGGCGAGGTCTCCATGATTAGTATTGTAGAACGACACACTGAGATAGGGTGCTTCATTAAATGAAAGAAATAAGGTCCAAACAACCATGTTATATCTACAAAGTGTAAGTCAACTTTTCGACCCGAAAATGGGTTGCTCATGTTAAAAAACATGCTTTTCATTGGTTCATAAAACCACCTGGGTCAGTCAATAAGTAGGTTAAGGCTTTGCTCACGTGACCGCATTCGACACGAAACAATAAAAGTTTTGCCATTTGTATTTATTTTTAGAAAATTACCTACTGGTTGCGTTTATAAATATGACCTGATAAATGTAAATAGAGATTGAAAAACACTTAATCCAAGGAGACTTAATTTCCTAAATAATTGAAAGTATTAGGTCTTATGTCAAATAAAGTTAAAGGTTAATTGCTCGATTGAAAAAAAACCCATTAATTGTGTGGGCTTTTCTCACGCAAGTTCGGACAATTAAAGCCCACTGTATATATTTTTTTGTAAGGCCAGACAGATATATTAGGTGCGTGGGGTATTTTATACCAAAGATAATGCTCGAGTCCATATTAAATATTTTTCTTCAATCAAGATTATGTTCTTGAAACTATTATTGAGTCATATGATTAAAGAGTCATAATATACCTAAATTTCAAAAACAGCAAAATATTAGCCCCGTCCCAATACTAATGTGTTGTTTAAATCGAAATACTTAGGGGGTAGCCTGCAACGGCCGATTACGGACAACGGCCGATTTTGTCCGGCAGGGGGCCGTTGTCCCACGGTTGTTGTCCAATGGCCGTTGTACATAATCGGCCGTTGTAAGCTACCCCCAATAATTGGATGCCTTAATTCGTAGGTGTGAAGTTAACTGCTTTCGAAAAGATAATTATGACCTATTCTGAAGAGGCTATTCATGGCTGAAAAAATATTTTTTATAGACTCCGACATCATCTTTGATATAGCGATTTAGATTTTTCAATTTTCTAAAGTTCTTTAGAAAATTAGCACTTAGTTTAGAAGAGTGAACTCCTTTAAAAACTGGATTACTCCTTTATCTTCAGAATTAAATCGGGGTTGATGTTAAATTATTGATTTCGTGTTTCTCAGTTATTTTCTATCAATTAAACATATATTGATCACTCTATGAATAAGTGTTCCAACGTATGCCACTGACTACAGTAGTATGGCTTAAACGGGCTGGTTCGGACCAAATATTTTTGGCAAGCGACTTTAAACGGACAGCCCTGCAGGGGAAATTTTTTTTCAAATTAAGTTAATATACTGAAACTATTTAAAAATTGTCCAAAAAATGTTGGACAAAAACTTATTTTAATAAAAAGCGATTTTTTTTGCAAATAAACGTTATTGTCAATAACGTTAATTTGCAAAAAATCGTTTTTAATTTATGTTTTCAATTCACTAGGAGGTTAAAATTTCTGTCAACGTCTTTAGCCATCACTATAAACAGACATGGGAATGGTTTCTACCTACCCGCTTAAAGTCATACGTACTATTGTAAAGGGGAGGCCTCAATCGAGTAAAGAGGGACGATTGAGTCCTCTGTAGTATATTATGAAAACCAAAATTTCATCGTTGAGAAATACTGCTCAATTCATTCTGTTTAAGAAATGAAAAATCATTTTGACGTGATCGTTATTGGCGGTGGGATTGCGGCCGTTGAAGCTATTAAAGGTCTCACACAAGAACTCGATAAGGCTAGGCTCACAAAATATTTTTTTAATATCGTATTTTTTCAATAATCATGGTTCAGCAGAGGACGACTCTTTTTATTTGTTCTGTCCAAAATTGTACGCAAAAGACGCCATCTGTTTTTTATTTTAATTTAAAATATTGACGTTCTAAATTATGTTATACATCATTTTTTGACATCGCAACTACAGTGAAGATCTTATTAAAAGGGCGCGTCATAGTATGATAAAAATGAGTATTACCAAAATGACTTCACCATAAAAAGATACGTTAGTATGATACATATCGATTATGATGCCCGGGTAACATAAATATCCTATTTGCCTGTTAAAAGAATAGGGAATAGTATATTTATGTCACCCGGGCATCATGATGGATATATTATATCCATTTATAACACTTTGCTTAGAATGCGTAGCCACTACTCCTTTTAACGTGTGATTTTAACGTTGAGGCTACGCATTCTAAGCAAAGTGTAATAAAGGGATATACAGTTGGTGTTGACAATGGACAGCTCGCGAGCTTTTGGCCAAAAGTGTTGCTCATTGGCATCATTCTAGCCCAATTTTGGCATTAATTTCATTCAAAAGTGTTGCCCTCACTGTTGCCCATTTCCAACACCTACTGTATGTATCGAACCAAAATAGGCTTTCTATGGCGACGAAAAATCCTTTTTTGTATACAGTTGAATGATAAAGAGAGTTACCACAAATCGCCCAGTTATTTGAAAAGTTTATACATGTCCTACCATTTACCACGACATTTTTGAAAATTTTCATTTTTTTCATTGTTAAACTACATTTTTAAATAAGCTTTCAATTGTATTCAAATCATCTTCAGATCAGTATTAAACAGTAAAAAAAGTTTGAGTCAGACTTTCGCAGATAATTACGCAAAATATTGCCAATGATGGACCTCGAATTGATTAGCAATTAAAAGCCCATCAAATCAAGGTCCATCATTGGCAAATTATTTTGCGGTAAAATATGATTAAGGGGTTCTGCATGTCAATTTGCAGTGCACCAATAAAGTTTCTTTTCTGATTAATTAAATATGAAAATATTGTATGGGTAAATTGGGTCTGACAAATCTATTATGACTTATAAAAAATCTTTATTCCGACGTTAAAGTCTATTTTTGAGTTTCATCCAAAATTGGTGTATTAAAGAAAATATTAATAAAATATCATATAAAATGAATTCCTGAAAAAAAATAATATGAAAAAGTATATTAAAAGCGTGCATCTCCTTTATTGAAGAAAAAATCGGCCTTTTATTTTGTTATGTAATTAACACGCTACTTTTCATAATACAGCAGTGCGCGCAGTAATCTGTGATAAAAAGAATGACCACAAATTCATTACACGTCGTTTGTAAAGCATTTTATTTGATTAATACTTTCAGCTTTAATTAAAATCGATTTTTAATTCGATATGTAAGAGAGATTTTGCCTGTTTACGAAGTCTTTTTTCTGGTTTCTTTTCATTTTTACGAATCACCTGAACGTAAAACAATTATGTCTCTTCACCGTCGTTTGATCGACTTTTTTATAATTCGGTAATTTGTTTGAAAGTTTTCCAACTAATTCGTAATATTACTCTGCTCGATTTACGAATTTGTTAACTATGAGAAGAAAATTTTTGGGTTTATAAAATTATGAAAAGTGTTTACAGGAACATATATTTTTTCCTTTTCATGTTTGATCATTTTAAGTCAAAGTTACAGGACTGGTTGAAAAGTGTTACAACATACCCAGCAATTTACATTCAGACCCCTTACAATTAGTTGAAACCTTTCAAAAAAACGGAAACATAACAGTTCGACCAAACCGTGGGAAAGAGATAATTAGTTTACGTCAAGGTGATTCGTAAAAACGAAGAAAAAAAAAAAAAAAGACTTTCGTAAACAGTGCAAAATTCCTTATATATCATTAAAAATGATCTATATTAAAGCGAAAATATTAAGCGAATAAAAATGCCTCACAAACGTTGGTATGGAATTTGTGTTCATTTCTCTTTTATCAACAGATACTGCACGCACTGCTGTATTATGGAAAAGTTAGCGGTGTTTAATTCATATACATAATATAAAAGCCGATTTTCCTCAATCATAAAAGGGATTCACTCTTTAAATATTACTTTTTCATATCAGTTTTTCACAGAGTATTCATTTTTGTCACTTTTTATGAATTTTTATTAACTATTTCTTTAATATACACGATCTACTAAAACATAGACTTAACGTCGGAATAAAGATTTTTTTATAAAGTATAATAGATTTGTCAGACCCGTTTTACCCATACATGATATTTTTATATTAAATTTATCAAAAAAAAAAACTTTATTTGTGCATGCAAATTGACATGCAGAACCCTCTTAAACTTTTTTTTACTGTTAATCTGTTACCAATCTGGAGATTTCTCGAAACAACAAACTAATTTTTAAAAATATACCTTATTTCACGTCATTATTTTGAACAAAAATGACGTTTTCATGGTAATTGAACGATATTACTAAATTATAACTAATTTCCCAAAACAGTTTGTATCATTCTGAAATCAAGCCATAGCTAAAGTGCGTAGGTGTGCTTCCCTTTTAATTGGTTCTTTGTCCTCGATTGAGGAAAAGCGCTTTGAATATTATCCTCTACAAAATACTCAAGGGAATATTTTATCAAATGTTTGCTCAGAATGAAAACGGGCACATTATAGACGTTTTTATAAATAAAAATATACAAAGAGCAAAATTATAAATTAAAGCTTTCAATATACTAATAGTAGAAAGTTGAAGAGATAAGTTTTATTTATCGTAAAAGTTTTATCTTTAAAATCTATAGTTCAGAGAGAAATTTTTGAAAATTTGCGGTTATCGGCATGGTGAATAATAAGGGGTGGTTGATTAAATAATAGGGCCTACAAAAATATTAACATTGTAGGTTTTATTACTATAGCCTATGGTCCATAGCTAAGGTTGCGCACGGTGGAATTTTCGACTTTTAAACCAGGGGTTTTAACGGGAGAATTTTGCGGGGATTTTAAGGTTTTAATGTTTAAACTGAAAATTTGAAGGTGTCCTAGATCTCCCTATAATTTAATTTTAATTTCATCGTGAAATTCAGGTAATTTACGACCAGAAACAAAAGAAAAATTCACGTTCCAGCCAAAATTTTTTTCGTGTTCATATTTTAAAAAACCCCAACTTCGGTCAAAATTTTGAGAAAAATCTGAAAATCCGCCTACGCAATTTTTCAACTTCATTTTTTTTGGATTTGTTTTAATATATTTTCTCTTCATTCTGGAAAAGTTCCCGGTAATGAAAATTGACAATAATTTATATTTCATATCGAAAACTCCAATTTAAATAAAAAATAGAAATTTTGAAACAGCATTATTTGACCACCAGATGGCGGAAATTTTTTTTTCAAAAAAATCGTATTTTTTACTCCGGAATGCTATTGATTATTTTTATCAATGTTTACTCTAGATTTTAGTTCTCCAGTGCGCAACCCTATAAGTATAGCCTATAATTCATAAAATTAAAATTTCTCAGTCATGGGATTTGAAACGTATTTGACTTTTTCCAAAACATACATACAAGCGACTTTTACGTGTTACATTTTAAAGTCACTATGCTGTAAAATATCGAACGTAAAATGTCTACTTTTTAGTCATTTTCCTAAAAAATGGTTTTAAAAGCAGACATTTCACAGATATTGTACGAGTAAAACCAATTTACAAATATTTAAATCAGTGTACTGATTTCTCAGTATAATAAACCTTTGAGTTTTAGGTCTTGATGATTATATGTTGCTATATTTTGTTTATCATTTCCTTCTAAAAACACATTAATTATCACTAAACAGTTTTTCATAGTTTTCCCTATTCTGAAAAGCTAAGGTAAAATATTTTCTTCTGAAACAAAAGCATTTTTTATCTAGACATACACCTTGAGTGCTGACTTGTTCACCAAGTGTGAATATTTTTATTAGAAATAAAATACTTGAATAAAACTTTTTTTCTTTTGCAAATTAAAAAATTTCAATGAAGCATTTTGCTGAGCCTAGACGTTGATTTATAAACTGGCTCTTATCTCGGGAGGTCGATATGTGAAAATAATTAAAAAAGTCTCTCTTTTCACATCAGGATTAATAGAATATGAACTCGGAGAAGCTACAGTTTATGAAACTATAGAAAAGCATAAATCAAGGGTTACAGGAGAGGGCATAGGCACTTTAAATAGTGTGTATCTACACATTTTCGATTGTTTATCTGACAAATCTAACAAAATGCGTAGGTTTTCAACAATTCATTCGTTAATTATTACTACTAATAGTTACTGGGTAAGAATTTACGAGAGACTTCCTTTGAGTATAGCTCGGAAATAAATGGGTGGATAAACTTGGGATGTGAAGCAGAATTCTACTAAGATTGAACAAAAAAACTTTTCCGTATTTTTCAAATTACGAAATCTAGGAATCTGAATAGGAAAAAAATCGGAAATAAATAAATTTTCGTATTTTTTTCAAAAATTCAACGGCAAGTAAAAAAACGATAACATTCTTGTTTGTCACCAAAAATGAATTGTTTGTTATTCCCAAAATTTCTTGATTTTGATAAAGACGGCTAATTTCGTACTTCAGTCGAGAAATGTTTCGGAAATCAAAAAATGGTTCGATCATTTTGAGCCCGTAGTGATTTGGAATTTTACTATCATAGTTGAAAATAACTTAATATCATTTTTGTTATCTTGTGAGATTTATAATGTCTATTTATTTAAAGTTTCTATGAGTAACCGCATTTCACGACTTTTTCAAAATCTACTAAGCCGTTTTTCTGAATGAATGCTTTATAGATCCAATTCATAGAAAAGATCTTTGTTTAGATAATGATTCAACTTTTATTGAATTAAAAATGAAATTCATTAAAATATCATATTATTTCAGAGCATGGCCTATCATGAGCTTTTTTTCCGTTGCAACGATTTAATAATTTTTTACAAACTCAAGGAAGTTGACTTGTGATCGATATTTTTGTAATTAAACAACATTCTGATTTTGACCATTTTTTCAACAAGAGAAAATAACTTGCTTGAGAAAATAGAAGGTACAACAGAGTTTTTTGTATAAATTTTTTTGATTGTCAAGTTTAACAGATTAAAAACCGCCATCTAGAAATTTGACTATGGGACTTTAAACGGACAGGCAACTGATTTTTCCTGCCTTTTAAAATTTATTCAATGTAATATCAATTTCAGCGATGTTCAGTCCAATAGGATTGTTACCTGATAATAAGAGTTATATCCCTTTATCACACTTTTGTTAATATCCCGGCCCTACTACTTAAAAACACACTACNTTTGCTAATCAGGGCCGGGATATTTACAATAGTGTGATAAAGGGATATGACTTTAAACGTACAGGGTCGGGCGGAGAATTTTTGGAAACTGACATTAAACCGTTTCTACTTGTCCGTTTAAAGTCATATCACTATAAACGATTTCGGTGATATCTAAAAAGATCCGGAGCTACCCACAGTATGAGATCTTGGTTATTCTACAAAGCAGAGCTTCATTTTTTCCAATAAAAATCCCTCACCGAAAAAGACGTTGTCTTTAATTTTTTAGAAAATTTTTTGATTATATCCATAAACCGTGTATTTTGCTCTCTCCTTATTAAGTGTTTTCTGAACGGGTCAGTGACCTTGATCTTGGTGCGAGTGCTCTGACTCTTGGGTCGGGAGATCGATTACACTTTACGAGGTTAATTATGTGCACAGGGGCAATACCGAAACGGTTCGAAGAAAACTCACAATATTTATTAACAATACGGTAAATATTGATTCGAAATAGTGGTCGGGCCTTTGGTTTTGAGCTGTGTTTTCGAAGGGTCAGAGATATTAAAAATGTTATTTTATTGGCTATAATCAAATAGGGTGTGTGAGTCATGTTTTTTTTATTATCATTAAAAATGTTTTAAGAGAAATTAAAAACAATATTCTATTTTTTTTGATATGTTGGCGATAAAGAGCAACAACGACAAATTTGATAAAAAATTTTGGAACATATTTATTTATAAAATGTACTGACAAATAACCTTTGTCCATTGATATGGGAAATATTCGATTAATATGCCCGATTATCAATTAATCATCGAAATAATCCGTTTTTGTTATAAACTAAACTGGGCCCAGCTGGGGGAGACGTCATAAAATTTTAACTTATGGAATTTATTAGAACACTTCGAATATTTTGAACGTAGAATTTCATTTTCTCGTAATTTTTGCTGGGGAGGGTCTATTGATTTTGACAATGTGTTAAATCATAAGTTAAAAAATTGCTTTTCAATTTGCAGATAAGCTAAATAGGGGGTGTGCTTACTGTTTCCGAAATGACGTCATATTTCAAATTTAAATCAGTTCAATCTGGTGGCCGAACCTAGCTCACGAAACTCCAAATAAATTAAAAAAAATGAAAAATTGACGTTATTTCGGTTAAGAAGAGATACCATAGATTGCCTTTACTTGCGCGTTTGACCAATGATAGCACCGGATATCATGAAGATGACCAATAAGAGCTTCGAAAAAAGCTCAAACGCGAACGCAAAAGTAGAGGCCTAGGGATCCCCTTTTTAAATACATCCGGTAAATATAGACTAAAATCAAAAACTTTAGGGAGTGGTAGGTGTATAATGCAAGTTTACTGCAAGCACTGTGAAATAAAACTATGGGAATGCCCGAAAGGCTAAAATATTCATATTTTCTCAATCAAATGGCAATTTGGAAATATTCTTAATTTCGGCTTGTTTTCAATCTAAAATTGTTAATACTCAGTATTGGACTCTCTTTAATTTTTCCACAAAATTTTCATGAATTCTGCCAAAAGCCCATAATTTGAGTAAAAATAGAAAGTTTAAATTGCTTGCAGAGTTAGAACATTTTATACACCCAACACCTTTAAAAAGGTCTAAATTATTTTGGTTCATTTCAGTTCAATTCAATTAAAAAAAAATTCAGCGTACAAAAATGCCATTGAGAGGATCTGAAATTAGCTCGCCCTGAAATGTAGACAATAATACATGTTAAACATTTCCGCTCTCTCTTTTTTGTCCAATCGCAAGTGATTCGTAATTGATTCTAATTTACGATTGGCCCCCGAAAAGTCTCAAATCAGTAGATTTTCCCCCTCCTCTCATTTGTAGGAACAACTCCTGATAAATTTAGCCCAAAATAATAAAAAAGTTCATTATCAATATCGCCCGACGGCGTCTTTTTTAATTTCAGAATCTAATTAAACCCTTTTTTATAGTGACACCGAATCCGCCACCATCCTATCAAAACGGTTACAGGACCAGATTATAGCTAATAAATTGCGAAAATTATTTTTTGTTTATTTTTGAACCCACGCAATACGGAGCATTTATTCGTATGAACCTGATAACAGAAGTCTAAACGTATTGCGCTGTTTGGAGACGGGGGTATTGCGCTTGAGTTGGTGCACAATCTGAAAAACATTGAAATTTTTTGGTGTTCAAGAGAACAAAAATTTGGTCAAAAGTTTTTGGACGAGGGGGCAATCAAATTTTTGCTAGAGTCAGAGAAACCGAAACTTGATAATTTGCCTCCGAGTGACTCGAGGTATACAGAGTATATTTTAAATGATGACAAGAGAGAACCAGTGGCAGAAAATGCAGCACTTGGTCCGAGTTGGTATAGAGATAAAAACTTAAATTTAACTGGAGATGGAGAGAAAAAAATCCACTATTGTAAGTTAATTTTAAGGGTGATCAGTGATAATTAAACTTGCCTAAAAATGTGCAAAATGTTTATAAAATTATTTTATGAACTGTAGGTATTCCGTAAGGTTTCATGTGCCATGTGCTATTTTCTCGTTTTGATCAAAACAATTTGAAACTTCTTAGAATTGAAACTTGGGGGTGCCCTAGTGGTCCAAAAAAATTTTCAATTAAAATTTGGGCGCCATTGAAAGCCAATTCAAGAATTTTTACAGACCGACCTGTGGGTTTATTTAGGACGATTGCGCACTTTCGAACTATTGAGGCCCCTTGTTCGAAACGTGTTTTATTAATTATACAATAATATCGAAGTTGATATAATTTTTAAAACCTAATTGGTCCACTTATACAATTTAAACCAGCGCATGCACGTTAACTGGAACAATACCATGTTTAGCACGTTTTGCGAGAAACGTTTCAGTTTGGCAAAAAAGCAGAATTCTTCTTTAGCGCAACTCAAAAATCGCTTCAATCCGAGGTTTTCAGTTAGAACGCAACTAACATTGTTTTTGGTAGTGCCACTTTTTGTACATTAAATGATTTGAAAGTCTAGACATATCATTGATTCGTATAAGGGCTTATTGAATAATTTGTGACTCTTGAATTTAACCTGCAACATGATCCCCTTTGAGGAATTTTGTAATTTGACCCACTTTGTTTGAGACTAAGCCAACTACATGGTTCAACTCCTTGGCTATTCAATGCGCCCTTATATGACTTCAGTCTAATTGTACTTTTTGAGAACACTCGTGCAATAAATAAGTTTATATAAATTGAACGTTTGCACATTTTTTTTAAATGTATGGTAAATTTTTACATAGATTTATTTGGAAGGTTAATATCCCTATTTTTTTAGTGGCGAATTCTACCTTCAAAACCGTGGAAAAGGTATGCGACTTAATTAAACGGCTTACAAATATTTTCTTCTAAAATGTGAGACAATCTTGAGATTCAACTTTGACAAACTTCATTATTTTAAAGTGCCTGATGGGGTACAAATTAAAGTTTAACTGCTTTGCACTCACATGTAGTACAGCAACCGAACTTTAAACGGACAGCTTTTGGCAAAAACTGTTAAAATTAACGTTAGATTCGATCTTTTAGAACGGTATTTTATCTCGTTGAGATAGCTCGGAACTGGTACATCCGATATTTTTGAAATTTTTCATCAGCGTATAAAACTATCAAAAATTTCCGGAAAATAAAAAAACTGGCGCTGTAATGGCATATAGTTTATATCATAAATCAGGGAAGCGGGCCCATTTTCAGTAAATCAAGCCAAAATTTCACTATGATCAACTTTAAATGGGCCCTCTTTCCGGATTTTAGATATGATATCGATTACGGGGCCTCCTCGCACATATTAGCCACTTTTTAAGCCAAAATTTCTATATAATTCGGCTTTTGAAAACGACTCATCCGATTGAGTTGTGCTAAACATTTGTGCTCAGTTTGAGCTATCTAAGAACTAAATCGGATGAGTCGTTTTCAAAAGCCGAATTATATAAAAATTTTGGCTAAAAAAATGGCCAAAATGTGCGAAGAGGCCCCGTAATCGATATAGATCAAAAAGTTATATTATATCCCAAAATTATCGTATGTGCCAGTTCCGATCTCGCCGAGATAAAAATTGACCATTTACTATTATTTGTTTCAATTGACGTTTAGTAAAAATAATCTTAAAATTGTCTATCGTATTAGAATGAATTATTTTTAGTCATGTCGTAAGAATAAAAGTGCATCATCGTACTTACATTCTACCGGCATCACTAAAAAAATCACCCTGTATATTTTTTTTCTTAGGATGAAGATGGCGCACTTGTTACTCTGACAAATGGCGTCCAATTAAAAGTGGATTTTTGTATTATAGCCATTGGTGTCACAGCCCAGACCGAGCTTGTTAATGAAAAAGTAGCAATTTGTGCAGACAGGCCTAAGTGCTAACAGAAATAAATACATGTAAATTTACATGCATTCAAATCAAAATGCATTTAAATTTATTTCATCAGAATCTGGCTGTAGAATTAGTAATTAACTTTGATAGTCGCATGACGCACTTAAAAGGTCAAGTCAAAAATTGTTTGGGAAATGAAAACTGTTTCTTTTGAACTTTGTTAGGCGGGTTCATTTTTGGATTCAAAATCATGTCTGACGTTTTTTCACTCATAAAAATATGTTTGATATTAATTTCGAAATAATTTTGTCTTCACATATTGTGATAAAATACATCAGCACCATGTTTTTTTCAGTAGGCCTTAAATAAATAATAGTAAAGTCTTTTTGTAAGGAGCACTAATAGGACGCAATATGTTTAGAACATTTATTTTACATTTTTAATGCCCATATTTTCCTTTGAAAATGTGCTCCGGCTAAAGATTCAATTAATATTGGGTCCTATGAGTGTGTCTTACGAAAAATACTTCTCTGTGAAAAGTTCTGAGAAATTTGATGCTAGTAAATTTTTAGGGCGATTTTACTGAAATTTTTGTAATTAACTGCAAGTAAGCGAGTTTAAAAGGACAGCAGCGCAGGCAAAAAGGACATGAAACCGACCAATTTATTCAGTTTTGTGTCATTAGTAAAATTCAGAGCCCGAATTATTGTAAATAAAAAAAGTTCTAGATTTCGAAACAAAAAATCCAAAATATTTCCTGCGTGACTTTGTAATACCAACGGTAGTTTTTGAATATTTTTGTCTAAAAGACCGACAAAAATGAACTGATCAGATCTCACACCACTCAATTAAAAATAAATGTACGTATATTTATTCGTTTCAAGACGTTCAAAATGTATGTGTTGGTAGTTTATTTTAAAAAATTTGTGTCATTTTTTGTTAGCATCCAGATAGAGGCATTTTGGTCAATAGTAAAATGCAAAGTATTTCCAACAAAAAGTTATTCGCAGCAGGGGACTGCTGTTCTTGTTATAATTGGCCAAAAGACGAAACTATCAATTGGTTCCAGGTTACCGGGAACTAAATTTATTAAATAATCAATTTTTACGTTTCGATTGGATATGGTTAACCGCGGTTAAAGCTTTTTCTGCATTTATACGCCATCCAAATTAGAAATGGGGTTTTTGAACAAAAGTGAACTTCAAAAAAAGTTGATTAATTCCAAGCAACGTGAGATTTAAAAGCAGAGAATTTGTTTCTGACAACCGGAAAATTATTTATAACAGGGCGTAATAATTTATCACAAAATGAAAAAATAAATATATTTAGAAGAATTAATTACCAGAAATTAACCGGAAAATCCAGATATGCTTTGATAAGCTTCACGGAGCAATTACAAATTTGAGAAAATTTTTTTTATATATTCGGACAAATCCGGAGAAAATTCCCGAATTTTATAATCTAATTTTTAAAAGTTAATGAAGTTAAATTTCATTATTTTTCTCTGGGGTCAAATTTCATCCATTTTACGGACTTTTCAGAAAAGAACATTTTTTCAATTTGCAGTCTATTAACTTTAAACGTACAGACAGAATTGGTGTTTTATTCGTTCATTTTAATTGATAAATTTTAGTGGAAAAAGTTGTTTTTGTTATAAAACAAACAAACACCCCTGTGCACAGGGTTCCAACTTATTTGCAACCGTTGTTTACCTGTCCGTTTAAAGTCACCATAATGTGCACATGTGTGTTAAGTTGATTTTTTAACTCGACTATTACTGTAGTTAAGTATCCCTGTGTATTTTTGTATTTGTAAGGGTAACCTGGTAGATGCGTTTGTGGACACAAGCAATTCATATGGGCAAATATGTGGCTCGGTGCGTTGCCAGTGACATCTTAAATGAGTCAACTTATCTTGACTTTTGTTTTATGAACTTTGCGCATTGCACTCGATTTTTTGGTTTTAGAACAGTTTTATTGGGTCTTTATAATGGACAAAACTTACCCGAGGAAGAGACTGAATATTTATTGAGAATAACTCCTAATGACGAATATATTAAAATTATTGTACACGAAGATAAAGGGACCGGTTGACATTATGAGGCATTTTGAGCAAAGGTATTTTTAGGGGTTTTGGACATAAAAGTTCAAACAAAGCGAGACAGGAATAAAGTTTTTCGTTCAAAAATCGTGGGCGTGGGAACTTTTTTGAACATTTAGGACACAAAATGTAATAAGCGTTATAGATTGGAGCCTCTCAAATTTATAATTTTTCTTGAGAAAGCTGCAATTGGCCTGTATTATAAATCAAGGCCCCTAAAAAGGCCCCATGAACGGCGACAAAATAGACCGAAAGATTTTCCTTGAAATTTTTACTAGTAGGAAAGATTTTTGTTATTCCAGAAAAATAAAAAGTGTGAGGGTTTAGTTCGGACCATTTGCCCCTGTCTATAATGATATATAAATAGGCATGGTAAAACGGATCAAAAAATCCTACAGGTGGGGTTCAAATGAACATTTTGGCGATTAAAACTGTTCTTCATTTTCACGCGAGCAATTTGAATCACCAAATTGCCCGTTTATACCCATGGGTAGCATGTGCTAGAGGGACTTTATGACCTAAACCGTTTCTACGAAACTGTCCGTTTAACGCACTCTACTTATTATAATAGTATAAGGTTCTTTACTGATTCATATCATTTTTCATGGCCAAAAAATGGTTTGGGTCAGAATTTAACACAATAAACGCCAGGAGTTAATATTGTGACAATATGTCTTGAAGCAATATGTCTTTGCTTTAAAATTCAGAAATATTTAAAAATGTTATTTACTTTAAATTGTGATGTGCGTCTTTCACCATATTTGTATTTTAAAAAGTTTGTTTAGTTTTGTTTAACATACTGACAATAACTATTAAGAAATGATACAGTTAATTTGCTACAGTTAAGTGCTTTTCACGGGACGGAATTTTTTTCTTGGACTTTTTTGCCCGAATTTTCCCAGATCTGATAACAGGTCTTATGTGAATAATTTTCACCTTAAATTTTAGGTCCTTGTTTGTCGGGCGTATTAACAGGCCGCGAATGGGAAAACCGATCATCGTGCTAAAATCATTCTACTGAATCAAAAATTTATATCTTTGTCTTTTTAATCCCAGAGATTTCTAAGAGTACAGTAAAGGGCGGTTAATAGGAGCCATGAATTTGCAAAATGTTCACTATTGATGTTCGATAATTTTTCTCGAAAAAAAGATCCAGGCCGCCATTTTGTATAATGATATGACCTTCAGAATTCAAGACAGCCTAGTAGGATGGGTTTGGGTTAAAAATTAAATCTAGCGTGCATTTAATCCGGCACTTTGACAATTCAAATTGTCCGCTCAAACGTAACGGAAAGTTTGAATTGGCAAAGTGCTCGTTTCAATGCACGCTAAGACTTTTTGACCCAAACCCGTGCGTTTAAACGCACTATGCTGTAGTGTTTTAAAGAAAACTAATATTTTTGCCTTTATTGGGATGTACAAATTCGGTTGATTTTTGCCCTGTCCGTTGATAGAACAGGCGAAATAAAGACGTCCGTATAAAAAAACTCTATTTTACTAAAATATATTAAACAGGCTATTATAATCGATATAATGCAACTTTTCGGTTAATAATCATTACAAAAAAGTTAATAAATTAGCCCTCAATGACACTTTTTGCCTCGACGTTGTGACTTAAAAAATCAATTGACTGTACTATATATATGGGCACCTGCCAGTTGGGCGACAAGATGGCACAGACTGTATTTTCTAATATTGTAGTAGGCTAAGCCTGGACACATTTTTTGGTATTTAATAATCTAGTTATGCTGAATTCCTTCTTGTTATTTTTAAGAGGGGTAACAAAGCCAAATATTCAAATTATTAAATTACAGTGTAGATTTTTGAAGACCTGTATTTTACATAAAACGGTGAAGTGGTTTTTTTAACCACATAATATGTTTTGTACTAAAATTTTACCCTTAATTTTTCGATTTTATGATTAAAATTTTGACCGGTTCGCTCCCTAGTATACCCTCACCATTAAATTTGAAGTTTTGTTACAACATCAAGATTACAGGGAAACATTTTTTTGCCATAATATTTTTCCGTTAAAATTTATTTTTCTGTAAAACATTTGTTTAGCTGCCGAGACATACATTTACGTTGTGTAGAAAGTTAATTACGAGTCTGACGAAAAAAGTTTTTGGCGAAAAACTAGTTTTTGTTTTGATAAAATTTTTACGACTCTGACGAGAAAATGTTTTCCCAAAATTACATCATTTAACACCCCCTTTAGTTGTCATATATTATATTAGTTGTTCTGGTATACAAATTTACACATCAGAAAAAGTTGCAGGGCTTTCAATTCTGACACTTGAAAATAAGTCCATTCATAATGAGTGATTAAATTTCGCCTTGACCACCTCCATAATAATAAAACTATCTTTTGAGTGAAAAGATCTTTATGGATTTAATATTGACAATCGAACTAAACAAATTTCAAGTCGTTTTAATCGAGAAATTAATTCCAAATTTTTCTTTTTATTTGAATGGCGGGATATATTAAGGGAGCAAACCGGGCCAAATTTTAACTTTATAACTTGGGGAATTGAACAAAAAACTGGCGGAGCACAATTTCAGTAGGAAAAAGATAAGATAACAAAAATTTTTCTATATTTTTACGGGTTTTTGCTTCCAACCGCAAATTTAACCATGTCATGTTACATGACTCATGTAAGCTCGAATTTTAAAAATGCGGTATTGGAGTTCTAAGGTCTGTTTTTTGTGCGCGAGATAATTTTAAACTGCTACATTCGATATTTCCCAGATTTTAGGTCATAGTACAACCTTTTAAGCTACATGTACCTCTGGCTGCAGAGCCGGTTTTCGGATTCCGCTTTTCACGGGTAATTGACCGAAAATCGTCGGTTTCTCGAAGAAAAACTATCAAAAATTACTGGTAAAAAAACTTAAATTAAAAAAACGGTTCTGCAGTGGCACGTAGCTTGAAAAGTTATATTATAGCCATAAAAATCAGAATGATCGTATGTACCCGTTCCGATTTCACCGACCATTTTTTACCATTTGAAAAAAAATTTCGACTGGGAAAACTTTTTTTTCGTTATTATAAATGTGGCGCGCCATGGCGGTCGGTTAATGTTTAATCATTAGGGCTTCAAGTTCGTTCCCTAGATATATGGATATTATAGTAGGTGCACAAAAACTAATTTGATGGTTGAAATGGATAATAAAGATTTAAATTAAGCTTTAGTCCGTTTCGTTCCCGAAATAAAAGCAATCAAAGTAAACTTAAATATTTTAAAAATAGAAAAAGCATATCAGAGTAATTGATAAAAACCTACAATTTAGCGAAAGGCCTTTTAAAATCGCCCTTCGTTAACTAATTATATCGTTACATTAGAGTGCCTTCAAACAGGTAGGTGGTCGTGTCAAAGTTGCCAAAAAGATGTTTAAAATTGAAGTTTTTGCAAACTACAAATTATTTACGGGGTAAACCATACTGGGACAAAAAAATTCTACCGGTAACAGGCTATATCCGCTATTATAAACCCATGTTTTGATTACAGGGTATTATTTTTGGTCCTTTTCTACTTTTTTTGCTGAAACCAAACAGACCACGATTATTGTTCTATGAGCATTTAAATTTTTTAAACACCTGTTTTAAATTTAAAGTTTCGATTGGTGAAAGTAAGACTTGCAAAAAAAGGTAGAGGGAGTAAAGGGGCTCAAAATAATACATACTGTACAATTATCAAAATTAACATCAGTAAAATTTTTTTCGGTTTGGCGCACTCACGTGTTTACCCTTTTATTATTACCCGTTTTAATTTCAACCAATGAGAGTCCGCGGCGCCACCCTCATATACAGAGACGAATGTGAACTGACCGAAGTCGTCGAAAACCTTATTTCCAACGAAATAAATATTCACAATATCAAAGACAGTCTGCTAGACCCAAACATAGACATTGCAGACTATTTTGATTGAAAATAGAAAAATATTCGAGAATAGAGAAACTTGAAACCCCATTTTGCTGACACTTTTTTCACAGAATTTTGCGATTTAATATTTTACATGCAATTTTTTAGACGGAAATAAGATCGGAATAGTGAAATGTCCGATACAGATAAAATCAATGTCGACTCAATTATATCGAGATTGTTAGAGGTCAGAGGATCAAGACCCGGAAAAGCCGTGCAGCTTACAGAAGCAGAAATCAGAGGATTATGCTTAAAGGTAATTTATTATTGAAATGGTATATGGTATTTACTCATTTATAACAAACTGTTAAATTATTGACAGTAAATTGCACTCATGACTGATTTTGATAGGGCGCATTATTTAGGTAGTGTTCCACTTTTTGAGCGGTTTTTCGATTTTTTAAGGAAATTTTTTAATCTATAGATTCTATATAGAAATGCTCTTAGAATGAAAAAAATCTGTCAAAAAAGTTTGGTAGTAATCCGCTGGGTAAAATTTTCAAAAAAAAAAAGCTTATTTTTTTTTTGGAAAAAACAAATTAACCCAGATTACCGACAGTAGTTTTGTTTTTTATAACTGTCATCAAAATTCTCAGAAATATAAACAACTTTTTTCGCAAAGTATTAAAATTGAGAGTATTTTTCGAAATTACGCCCACTCTCAAAAAGCAAACCAGATTCCTCATTTTTTGGCAAATAAGTATCGGGCATTTTGAGCCACTTGTATTCGACAAAATTAGTTTTAAAAGCGCATATGTGCTTCCTATCAAAGTCAAGATTGAATTTAGTGTTCTTAACTAGCACAATTTTCGGTCTTATTTGTGTCGGATACGGGGATACACTGTAATTTAAAATAACCTGAAATATGATTACAGTAAAGTGTCCTTAGTAGGACGCGTCCTGAGGATTTTAAAAGTACTAAAGTAAATACTGTTCGCTAAAAAAACAATTGTACGATACCTATGCAACATATGTATCATACCATGGCATTTAAAGTACTTTTCGTGTGACCATACTTTCAAAGTACTAAAGTACGCGTCCTACTAAAGTCACTTTACTGTAAATTATTTCTTCGCTTTAACTTTTCCTTTTGTTTCTGCTGTTTTTTAGATTACAGGGGTCTAGTATACGACTGAGAAGTTGTCTGATAGACCCCCGACCTTTGTCAGTTAGTATCGAATACATTTCTTTGAATTGTTCAACTGTTTTTCAAGTTTTATCATTTATTGGCATTTATAAAATTAGCTACTGTGATTTCGGTCTAAATTTGGGACTGATATCGATTTTCCCTCTATTTATCAGGGTTGCCCCTTAAATTTAAGAACTCATTTTAAAAGTCCGTCAATAAATAAAATTTTTTTTCAAAATTGATATTTCAAAAAAAAATATTTATAAAAAAGTTGATTGTCATGGAAATATCAATTTTGAAACCATAATCGAAATTTTCGCTGGCTTTTAACATTAATCTTGATTTGTAAGGTTCGATTTTGAGGTCTCTGACGTCAAGATAAACTCCCAAAAAGATCCCGATAAACCTGATTTATCTTTTTGCAAAACAAAATAAAAAGGTAGATCAGCTGTCCCAGGATATTTTTAAATATTGTCCTGATAGACACAAATCGCAGTAAACTAAAACTATTTTTTATAAAACGGATAAAAAACGGTGTAGGTATCTTTAACATATTTTTTTTTAAATTAAATGACAAATTTTCTATTATCTACCAAATTTTTTTCCATGCTAATTATACCGCCGCCCAAAAATAGTTTTTTTTATTTAATAATTGTAGCAAGGTTTTTCGTTAAACTTCTTTTTCGTGTAGTCACGTGAGGTTTTCCTCTCACAGCCAATTTTGCTTGAACTTGAAGCCCCGTTGAAAATTTGCGGCGATGTCCACGGTCAATATTACGATTTACTTCGACTTTTTGAATACGGAAACTTTCCACCAGAAAGCAATTATTTATTTCTTGGAGATTATGTCGATCGTGGAAAACAATCTCTTGAAACTATATGTCTATTATTAGCGTATAAAATAAAGTAAGTAAAGTTTATGGACTCTTCAAAGTCTAACAGACAGTGACGTCGTTTTTTTCCTCACTTAAAATCTCGTGTCAGCGAGGTTTCAATAATTTTTCAAACATTTCGACCGTGCCCATGTGTAGTTTCAGAGAAAAACTCGCGGGCGCGCGTTGAGCTTAGGTCGTTTTTTAAGCTTGTTCAATTTAAGCTGTATCTCAGATACCGTATCTGCTCTGAGAGAACCAGACTAGATATTGACAAACGGTTTTTTGCATCTAAATCTTAACCGAATTTGTAGTGGTGAAAAAAATGTCTGGTGATAACCGGTTCACCTGTCAATCGCAAAAAACGTTTTTTTCGGTAATTTTGAGCAATTTCGATGACTGATTTCCGGTCACGTGATCAAGGAAGCCAAAAAAAATTTCTACTGTATATTTTTTTCCAAGGTTTTACATGCAAAAAACCATTTGTCGCTATCTTGTCTAGTTCTCTCAGTCGAAATCACAATTGAACAAGCTTTAAAAAAACGACGCCATGAAAAACGCGTCAAAATGGCCAATCTGATAACTTCCTCAAACAGATTTGCTTCTGAATTTTTGGAAATTATAAAGTGAAAAGTGAAGAAAAAATAATTGGTAACGAATGTTTTTTCTTATTTCTGATGTGGGTTGCGATAATATATATCTTTCGATACTCCCTTGTTTATGTACAGTACAAGTAAAGTGTTTTTAAAATGATGGATCATCGAGCAAAATTTTAAAAGAACCTCCTTTAATAAAAAATTATAATTGGGATCATTTTGCAATTAGAATAAGTTCGATTACTATCAGGAAAATCCTCACTAGCTCAGTGACGGCTCAGTTTTAACGCCCCATAAAATGTCAATTTTCCCGCTAAAAAGCTTGATTTCTCTTTATCAATCACAAATAAGAAAATATTGGAACATTCGTTACGAACGATTTCGAAATGTGGCGAAAAATCCTAGATGGACAACTTTTTATCGCCACATTTTACACAAAAACCAACTGGTTCGCTAAATTTGAAACACCTCGCAAAACACAAAAAAATATAATAAAAATTATTTGAATAGATATCCTGAAAATTTCTTTTTGCTCCGTGGAAATCATGAGTGTGCTTCAATTAACAGAATTTATGGATTTTATGACGAATGTAAACGAAGATACAATATCAAAGTAAGTTTTACTAATTTCTAGAATCAAGGGGCTTTTTATAAAAAATCTCAAGTCCTAATAAGAGCATGGTTGACTCACTGCCATTTTTTTAATTAATGTTATCTAAAGACATAAACATGTTGAAAGGGTAATAAATTATTACTAATAATTTTCAAAGTGAAGATCGAAGGCCAAAATTTTAATATGTCCAGAATGCTGAATAACGCCAAAATAAGACTTATTTCAAAATTTTATTCGAAAATATCTTCAAGACATTTCTCTAAAATTTAATTGCTACATTATAAAAAAAGTTTTCGAAAACATTTGAAAGATGACGGGACAAAAATCAAATCTGGTTTTTAAACGTTCTTACATAAAATTATCAGCACAATTCTCCCTAATAAAAATATAATTTCCTAAATAAAACAAATTTAAATATTTTTTTAGTTTTTGAATTCCACAAATGTATAATTTTGTTTTAAAAAAGTTAATTTTATTCGTTTCAAAAATCTAAATTTCCCCGGTCCCAACCCTACCCATGCTTATTTTGTTGGTTCAAGTGAGTTTTTGTGTCCGATAGCCACTAACAACAATTTCCAGAATAATAAATATTTCAATTCATTAATATTTATTTAGCTGTGGAAAACTTTCACAGATTGTTTCAACTGTTTACCTTTGGCTGCAATTATCGATGAAAAAATCTTTTGCTGTCATGGCGGTCTCAGTCCAGATCTAGAAAGTATGGAACAAATTCGACGAATTATGAGACCTACAGGTAAAATACAGTATGTGTTTTTTTTACTTGCGAAATGAAAATTGTCATTTAGGTTATTACGGCCAATTAAAAATGTAGGTGGATTTATTTTGAAAGCCAAGCTATAGCCGATGTCAAGGGTTCGAAAATATAATCCACTTAGTTACCATTTTTATTGGCCGTAATTACCTAAATGACAACTTTCATTTCGCAAGTAAAAAAAACACATACTGTATAATAATCAGATTTTGCTACAAAATTACTAGCACATTGTTACACAGATTTTCAAAAATAAAATCGTTCATGAGAATCATTAAATTTCAATAAAATTTAAATTCGATCCAAAAAATATTTTTGTACAAGGGATTTTTACTGGTAAAAAGTCGCGGAAAATATTTTGTTCCTTACAATATTTTTGTTTTGAAACAAGTGATTATTTTACGAAAAAATATTTGACGCGACTTTTTGACAAAAATTGTCAATCAATTGAAAATAGGAATCCCTCAAACAAAAAAACATTTTTAATGTTTTTTATTAGGATTTTCATAAAAATAAGATGAACATCAAATACCAAAAAAAATCTTCAGTATGTGTTAAAAGTCACCTGAATATATTTTGTTAAAACAAATGTTAAAAAATAACTTCCAAGAAGGTCGTCAAAGTTGAACAAAGTTTCTCCAATTTTTTAATACATCGTTTTCGAACTTATTTAAAATGGTTGTTCATTTTTTTTGTAAAAGTAATTTTTGTGATGTGTGTACAAACTTTGTAACCAAACCAAAAATATTTAGGTGAATTTTAACACATATTGAAAAAGTTTCTATAGAATCATATGAGAATCATTCAATTTAAAAAAAAATTCAAACGAACAAAAACTTTAAAAAAAAAATTTGTTTGCAGATTTTATTGTACATTAAAGGATTTTTAAAATAGATCGAAAAAATAAATTTCAAAAATTTTTGTTTTGAAAATCCTTTATAATTAATTTATTTTACGAGAAATATTCAAAAAAAAATTTGTGCGAAAAGTAAAACTTGAATTTCAGATGTGCCGGACCAAGGCTTACTTTGCGATTTACTATGGTCAGATCCAGATAAAGAAACTCAAGGATGGGGAGAGAACGACAGAGGTGTCAGTTACACATTTGGGGCAGAAGTCGTCGCTAAATTCTTATATAAACACGACTTGGACTTAATATGCAGGTTCGTTACTAATTTGAATTAAACATCTTTTATGGTCTAATAATTAATAATACTTTTTATGCAATTTTCTTCCGAAAATTTATATTTATAAAATATCGTTCCGATAAAAGGGTTTGTTGCAATAAAAACTTGAAAGGTTTTCAAAAAACACCTGTTGAATTCCAGCTTTTCTCAACTGGAATCTTAAAATAAGTTCTTCTCTACAGTTTAAATAGGTCAACTTATTTTTCGAAAAATGCCAAACTGCCTGACCTTTTGAGAGGTTTGGCAAAATTTTTCTTTTTAAGGGGTCGTGCAAAAATTTGGCTTGAATTTTAAGCTTTCTAGCGTTATTTTAAATTGTTTACGGCATTTTTAGAAAATTCTTCTATTGACAAAACGACACATTTATACACAGACAAAATGACAAAAATAGCTTGTCCTTATAGACACATTTGACTGTCAAATGTATCTTAAGGATGTGGGGCACGATAATTTGGCTCTTTTTTACACATTTTCAAGCAAAGTTTCTGAGAAACCTGGCTTCAGAAATAATTATTTTTTTTCCAAATACGTAGTACAACTCTTAAGGAAGTTGCCAGTACTATTCAGAGCATCTGATACCTCAACCTACGCTCAGAAAATGGTTTTTAGTAGGCGTCTCTAAAAAGTACTGAAAAGCCTACTCCCTCATTCATTTCTCATCATTTTACTTGTTATTTGCAATTTAACTTCCAAATATAATGCGCATCTCCGAGCGGTAGAAAATTTTGCCTCTTAGTGGTCAAAACAGCGTTGAAAAGTCTAACAAATAAGGTGTTTTGACCACTAGAGGCAAATTTTCTACCGCTCGGAGATGCGCATTTTAATTTGGAAGTTAAGTTGCAAATAACAAGTAAAAATGATGAGAAATGAATGAGGAGTAGGCTTTCAGTACTTAGAGACGCCTACTAAAAACCATTTTCTGAGCGTAGGTTGAGGTATCAGATGCTCTGATAGTACTGGAAACTTCCTAAGAGTTGTACTACGTATTTGGAAGAAAAATTATTATTTCTGAAGTCAGGTTTCTCAGAATCTTTGCTTGAAAATGTGTAAAAAAGAGCCAAATTATCGTGCCCCACATCCTTAAGACTGCGTATAATAGACAAAACCAAAGAAATCGAGATTTTTGGCCATATTCGAGAAGTAAGTGCCTACTTTTATATGAACAACACTTAAAACAACCTTAAAATTATATAAAAGTAAATTTTCTAAGATTATTTTTGTTGTCAAAAACCATAATATTGTAGCATATTATATTATATTAGTAGCATATTATATTAGTATATGCTGCATATACTAATATTTTGATTTTAATTCTTGGTTTTGACAGTACTTATTTTTAGAGCTCATCAAGTAGTGGAAGATGGATATGAATTTTTCGCTAAGCGTCAGTTGGTAACGCTCTTTAGCGCCCCAAATTACTGTGGAGAATTCGATAACGCCGGAGCCATGATGTCTGTTGATGAGACTTTGATGTGTTCCTTCCAGATCCTCAAACCCGCGGATAAAAACAAAAAGAATCGATTTCCAAAATTTTAACCCGCGCACACACGAAACATAAAAATTGCTTAATAAAAAATAATACAAAAAGAAATCCCAATGAGAAACAACTTTTTTAAAAACACACACTCTGTATACCGAATGAATTTGTCTTTTCTTGATTTAAATGAAAATGCGAACAGAATTTTTTGGAAAACTGGATTTTTGGACAAATAAATTTTATTGAAAATTTTGTAAATTTGTTTTGAAATTTACTTTATTATTAGATACTGTGGTTTTTGGCCATAAAAACTAGGACTATTAAAGCAAAAAGGCTGAAATTCAGCGAAAACCTGCGCTATTTCTAAAATTTAAAAAAAAATCGTCAAGGCCAAAAAAACCGCAATATTTAAAGGCAATTTTCTGCATATGGATAAAATAATACTACAGGAGATTTTTTTTAAGTTTGGACTATTACTATGGGCGATCGGAAATTTACAGAATGCATTTTTTTCTAAATTAAAAACTGTTAGATAAATTTACCCCCGTCGTTTTTTGGGATCAGTATTTTGTTAAAATGGTGTTGATAACCTTAATTATTGCTTGGGCCTCGGTTTCTTAAAAAAAAATTTCATTCTTTCAAACTCGCAAAAAATCAAAATTTTCCACCGAGGCACCAAAAATTTTTCTGGCTCTCATCGTCGTTTTTCTTAAGAATTTAAAAAAATTTTATTTCAAGAATGGTCAAAACTGAATAAAATCCTCCTCTAAAAATTCAGTTTTCGGGGAAAATCTGAATTTCTCATTAATTCAATTATTTCAAATTCATTCGTTCTTTCCAATGAGTCCCCTCTTATAATTATAATTAATATGAACATATTAACTCCTCTCGGTCTACTTTTCTATTTTATTCAGATACAAATGTACATCTCAAGTCTTGCAGGTTAAACTATGTTCACTTGACGGTGGCACCCGGAGTAAAACGCAGTTTATAAAGTGAAAATCAAGGAATTAAACGTAAAACTCGTTTTTTTTAAATTAAAGCGTGGTATTCAAAACCTGGCGGATTTTTTTTTCGATGCAGTGAAACAGTTTTATATGACATCAGCAGGATTAGAAGGTAGTCATTTTGTAGAGTGGTTTTAAATAATGAGTTTGGCTTATGAATACAGATTATTCTCTACAGAGATGAGTATTATATTATAACAGTTGTTAAAAACAAAACTTCTTGCAAAATTTTTTCTTTCAGATAGCCTCCCAAAATTTACCCACAGTACTTGCAATTGACAGGCGTTATTTCAGATTTTTATTTGAAATAACGCCTGTCTATTTAAATCATTTTGAAAATTTTCAACAGCTGTCCCAAAAAACTTAACTTGAGTATAAGTGAATTTGACGATCGTATCTACAGCCTATACATTATAAAGTTAACACCTGTGTATTATGGGCAAAAGCATGTGTATTTCACTACGAGGATAATATCTAGAAATATCCCGTTGCTTTAATTTTTGTCTTGGATTTTGAGGTGATTTTTTTACAAGTTTAAATTCATAGAAATGTTTCTTACAAACCCTATTGCTTTAGTTAACTGAGTTCGAGTTTTCGAATGAAATCCACCGAAGATTAGATAAATCAATGGAAACTTGTGTTTTCAAGGGGGTTGTGGGCTGAGTATCAAAAGGAACGGGCTGTAACTCGAGATCCATACATGACAGAAATCTAATTTTTGTTGCATTCAAAATTCTGTCGTCGGTTTGCCAATAAAAAGTCGAAACCAGCTCGATTCTACCATCCTACAATAATTAAGAGGCGTTTCGTTCCATTTGATACTCAGGTTGTGGGTCCCAAATCTTGTAAATTATAAGCGGATTATTTCTAAGAATAAAATTCGAAATAGAGGATACAAAATAACTGTTACACTCGAAATGAGTCACCGTTTCACTCAAAAATAGTGCCGTCTAAAATTCAATTTCCGTTCATCAACATAAATTAATAATCAATTAATTTGACTTAAAAACATAGTTTCAAAAATGATATTTTTAACAGAGAAAAAATAAGAGTGTTTCAAGGGTGTCCCCTCGATCTGACCATATTTCTCCCTGCATTTTTAGAAAATTCTTGTTTTTTCTATTGCCGCTACCTAAAATGATCGTTATTTTTTATCGCGCATCGGACCAAACTTTAACTCCAGCGCTGCCCCCCCGCAAGAATGTTTCGTATTGTTTTGTTTCCAATCAATTGGTCCTCACTGAGTAGACTTTTTCGATAAAAAATTTTATTTAGTAAAAAATAAATTTTCATTAAAAATATTTATTGCTAAAAAAATCTGCCCGTTCACACTTTTGCATCTATACGGTATTAACACTGGGCTTTTATAACATTGTCGGATTGTTACAGGCGCAAAACGCGCCACAGCTAAATCATCAGCTTAGATTCTAATGGGTGAAATTTGACGGAGTCATTTTGACCCTTTAGAATAAATCCGAGGCAGCGTTTGTTGGTAACTTAATGATGAGTATTCCACTAAATTTAAGATGTTATATCTATCAATTTTAAGGGTTGCAGTCATATAAGTTAAAAGGGACGCCTATTTAGTTGAAAAGTTTCCTGCGAAATTTACATTGGAACGAGTTTCAATAAAAAATTGACTTTAAACGGACAGGCAGCTGATCTAAAAATGTTGAAAAGTGTATTTTTTGCATTTAAAAATTTCAAATTCATTTTTGCTGGTAGAAATTTTAGATTTCTTTTAGTTTTTCTGAAAAAATCATTTTCACCTGTCCGTTTAAAATTACTTCTATGGTAATTCAGTTTTTATGAAGCAGTAAGTAAATTATTTTTAAAATAGATTTTGTTTTAAACTGGTGTTAATGAATTATTTTTTGTTAAAAACTTCGGATAATTTTTTACACAAAAATTCAGCCCTCGCAAAGCTCACCGAAAATTTGAAAAAATTAGATATTAAATTTACACCGATTATTTTCTTTGCCAGTCCCCGTTAGTTTTTTGGATCGTTTTTATTCTGATTGGCTTTCACATTACCCATCAATTTTGGTTAGCCAATATATGGTTAACCATGCGGTTCTGCCTGGTTATCAAAACGCAGGTTCTCAATCAGATTTTTATTCTATTTAGTGTTTAAATCGTAGAGAGTAGAGTCTTGTATTTTGGATGGTTATAATTTGATAGTCAGATAGCTTGGAAGTTTTAAAGCCATTTTAATTTTTTTTTATTATTTTTGCAAATTTTTAGGCATTTATTTATGATTTTCGGAGAAAAAATTCAAGCTAATCTCGAAATATAGTTGAAATTTTTTTTATAATTCCAAGGTATGCGAAATTGATATAACCAGCTTAAAGTACTGACCTAGGGATTACAGTTGTTTCACCTTTAACTTAACGAGCCACTCATAATAGATGAAAAATATATATATTGAGAATTTTAAACTTTTTCACGAAAAAGTATACATTTCGAATGTGTTTGGCTCTTTATCTCATCAATGCGTCAAACTTTTAATTATCTACTGTAAAATTCGGTTTTAAATTTCGATTATGAAAAATAATTTTTCAAACCATCTGATATGCGGTATTTGACCCAGTATTCATATTTTTTGTCTTCGTGATGGTTTTTGTCTATGTGCTTCATTTGTACTCGCTACATAATAAAATTACATGTTTCATATTTTCATGCACAAAATTAATTGCTTTATTTATTTGAATCGACAGTTTTAGTTCGTGCGTGCATACTTAGCGTATTCATATACGGTATATGTTTAACATTTGAAACGCCACGGACTTAAAGGTGATTTTTCTCACCCCTATGCTTTTTAAAGAATTTTCCTCTTACAGCGGTTTCTGTTGGAGAGAGGGGCGTACCTAAAAAAACACCTTGACCGAGCTGATAAGATTTTTTTGGTCAAATTAGAAAAATAAGTTTACTGTCAAAAAGAACCCTTGGTTCGATCCGTATGTCACATATCATATATTACATATATATGATATATAATATATCACATCAGGGCTTTTTGAAGGACACTTTTGTTTATATCGATAGAACGCGTCATTTTAAAAGCACTTGACTGTAATCGTGCAAAATATTAAGTTAA
>SCLH01000597.1:185848-202666 GCA_004367855.1 Oikopleura vanhoeffeni
AACGCGTATAATTAAGAATTGGGTTACTGACACTACAAACTTTGGATGATTAGTTACTATAATTCTATGGCGATAAATGAATGGGTATGAATTTAAAATGCAAAAATCGATCGACAAACAAATATTTTCAATTCAATTTTTTCTTGATACTGTGGTCCCGCAACGCACTTGTATAGCAATTAGGTCATTTGCGGTAAATTGATCTTAAGTCGATTGTGCAGAATATCAGCTGTCATTGTGCAAGAATGTGTAGGGCGAATTTCTTGCAATGACAAGTGTCTTTCTTGACATGACTTAAGATCAGTTAACTTATGACTTGTTTTATGATTAAATCACAATGCAACTTCGTCATTTCTCACACAATGACCTGTTTTTTTCAAGGCCTTTCTCAACAATGACCTTTTTTTTCAAAAAAATTAATGACTTTTTTTTTCAAAAAATAATGACATTTTTTTTCCGATATAGTTGACCTTTTTTTCAAAATTTCTATGACCTTTTTTTCAAAGTTATACTGATTTTTTAAAAATAATGACCTTTTCAAATATTATTAATGACCTTTTTTTCAAAATATAATGACTTTTTTTCTAAAAATTATAATGACCTTTTTATCAAAAATTTAATTGACCTTTTTTTTCAAAATTTCTAATGACTTTTTGTTCAAAAGTATATGACCTTTTTCAAAATATAATTGACCTTTTTTTCGAAATTTATAATGACTCTTTTTTCAAATTAATGCCTTTTTTTAAATTATATGACCTTTTTTTAAGTTGAATCAAAATGAGCCGCTTTTTTTTTTCAAAAAAATTGTGATGACCCTTTTTTCCAAAATTCAATGACTTTTTTCAGAAATTAATGTCCATTTTAAATAAATGTCTTATTAATTTGGGTTAGGCACTGGATCGAAATTTCTTCGAAACTTTCGCTCACGGAAATCAACTATGAGAAATGATTTGGTGCATTAGTGGTGCAATTTTCATTTTCCTGATCAAAATAATTGGTTTGAAAATTTGCTCAAAAGTTTCTTATGCAAATTGTTATTTAGATGTGTATGTTGAGTGTTGATAATTGTTTTTTTAATTTGCGAAATAATCTACATATCGAATAATTAAAATGGGCCATTTAGGTTTATATGAGGAATTTTGAAGATTTACAATTGCTTCTTTGGGTGTGGGAGCGGACTTAGACTCAAAATTTGGCAGAAATCATCTGAGTTCGAGGTCCCAGGTTATTATATTTTTTTCTATGTTTTGGACACGTGGCAAATCACACGAAAATTTATACTTTTTTTCAATATTTTTCTTTCGCGCTCTGGTATTTTCAAATTAATGAAGTATTTCAAATTGGAATGACTAAGCTTTTGACTGGAGGTGGATTCTAATGCATCAATACGGCAGAAAGATAATTGGGACATGACTCAAAATTGTTTGATCATCGCGTACATAACGAAGTGGTTTATTAGAAGACGATGATATCCCGGAAATTGATTGTGGGAACCTTAATGGAAATGGAATGCATTAACAAAAGCAAATTTTTCGCGACTATACTTAAAAAGGCGCTCGCGAAGATAAATAGTCAAAGACTTTAAAATCTATTCTTATGTCGCAAAAAACTTTTTTAAACTGAGAATCACAGCTTTCACTTCGAAGAGATGAAAATAATTATTTTTAGTAGTTTATCTGTCTTGAAATGTGATAATAATTAAAAACAAGTTATTATTATTTTTTCGAAAAGGTCATTATGATTTTTTTGGGAAAAAAGTCATTAAATTTTTTTGAAATATTGTCTGATGATCTTTTTTGGAAAAGGTCATTAAATTTTTTTTTGAACAATAGGTCATTATATTTTTTTGAAAAAAGGTCTGTATAAAATTTTTGTCAAATAGGTCATTATAAGTTTTTTTGAAAAATAGGTCTTATAAATTTTTGAAAAAAAGGTCATTTTTTTTAATTTTTTGAAAAAAAGGTATTATATTTCTATTGACAAAATAGGGTTCATTCTAATTTTTTATTTGAAAAATAGGTCATTATTAAATATTTTTGACAAAAAGGTCATTTTAAATTTTTATGAAAGGTGATTATTAATTTGTTATGAAAAATGTCATTATTTAATTTTTTGAAAAAAAGGTCATTGTAGTGGAGAATGTGTCTTGAAAAGGTCATTGTGTGACGAATGTGTCTTGAAAAGGTCATGGGGTGTGGAATGGCTTTGAAAAAACAGTCATTTGTGGTTGAGATGACGAGTTGTTTATTGTGATTAATCCATTAAAAAACGTCATAATTGAGAAAACTCGACCAAAAATTTAAGCTATATCGCCTTATTGCCTCTGTGACAGTTTGGTACCTCAAAACACGGGGTGAGAAACGAGCGGCATTTGAAATGAGTTCATCGATTATTAGTTCTTAGGATGCTAAACTGAGCACAAATTATCATAATCTATATTAAACATTTAAAAAACTGTGTTTAATGGACCAATGATTTTGATTTTTTTTAGTTACTGAAATTGTTTGAGTATTAGTTGTGTGTGTTAAAAATGAAAAAGGTCTGAGAAACAATAAGAAACATGAGTCTGATTCGGACAATTTTTATTTTTGTATATTACTAGTATTTTATATATCTAAGAACCGATCGGTGATCGCCCATTTTCAATACGCGTTCGTTTTTCTCCCCCCGTGGTTTTGAGGGACAATCTGTCACAGAAGGCATACAAGGGTATGACAGTATAAGTTTTTTGGTCGAATCTTTTTAATGTTTATATTTTTATGAAAAGTGCGTAGGCAGACGCAGTGCAGTGAATTTAAATCTAATTTGAAGAAATATTTTAGTTAAAATACTATGTAATTTTAACGACACTCTTTTAGTGGCGTCCTCTGAGGGGGTTTCTATACGCCAGCCAGAGAATTTTTCCGAGGTCATACTTTTTATTCCTACTAATATACCATAAAACTCGTGGCTGATAGTTCATATTCGTGAAATTTTGCTAAAATTTTCAAGATGAATTTAACAACCGTTAATGAGGTTAACGGGAGCAATATTTTTTTGTGAAAGTTATATTTTTGTTTTCGTCCTATTTCAGAAAATATTCGTACTACCCATAAGTTGTGCGAAGTTAGCTAGCGAAAATGACTGGCAACGCGGTTTTCGATTTTCATCTAAGAATGTTTCGAATATTGCGAAAAGGCCCATTTTTTGTTTTGGTTGGCCACGGGACAGCGATATTTTGTTCTCAAGTGATTTACAAATTATTTTCACATGTATCAGATTTAGCCTGACAATTTTGAGACAGACTGCGCTCATTTCCAAATTGTAGCTTTTTAACTCCCAGGAGGACAATTTAAAAATTATTTTTAATTCTCAAGGTCATCCTATTGCGTTTTTAAAATGCACCAATGAATCGTAAGCATCACGTTTTCTGGAATTGATATTATAACTGATCTCGAAAATATGCAAGTCTTCGAGCGCTAGAGATCAAACATTTTTTTTATTTGGAACTCAGAAAAATTTCGATGTTTTGGGAAATTATTCGTTATTTTTTTTACAAATTTTGGTGTTATTTATAACTGAACAAGTTCGATAGAGGTCAAATCATGAATCAGCGCGATAGCATTTTGGTTCATATATGGAGGCCTATAGAACCCTTTGAGCGGCATTACTGTCAAACAACACATCTCAAGGGGCAAAAAAATCATAAATTTGCTTCGAAATTTCGGCATCAATTAGTGTTGGTTTCTGTCGAGACCATTTGGTTTAACATTTCTGGAAATGAGCATACTTTGAAAACAAATTGATCTCGTTCTTTGCCGTAGAATAAGAGTTTTTGCATTTTTTTATACAAATGATGTCAAATAGGAGTGTTAAGTGACCTCAAGGATTAAAATAAGTTCATTTGCAATAATTATGGAAAACTTTGCGTTACAGAGAAAATATCAAATAAGCAAATCCGATCAGGTTTATTAGATGTGAAGTACTATGAGGATGATTGAGGTGTACATCGTTGCGGTTTTAAAAATAAAATTTTCATGAGTTGGAAATATAAATTCCAACAAAGTAAATTTTGGCCTGCAGTTCAATTTGAAACATCTCTTTTCAAATTTCGTAAGTTTCCAAAAGATCGGCCGTCTAATTTTTCTGCAAAAATAGGAAGATAACAATGGTTAATTTTTTTATTTAGTTTATTTGACGACAAGACAATAATTCTGGCTACATAAAATAATCGGATTTAAAGAGTGTAAATGGAAGTGATTTGGATCAGGGTTTTTTTTCTTTCGAATATTCGAAATTTTTAGAGAGTAAATTAATGTGGAAAATAATTCGACAATTTATTTTTCAAATACAGTTAAGGTCGATTGCGAATTACGAAGAAAACACTTGGGCAATTAAACCTTCATTTTACGCTTGTCAGGTTACACGAGCGATTTTGTTTGGAGAATTGGAAGGTGAGAAATACGGTAAACTTGTTCAATTTCTCGGACGCTATTTTGCTGTTTGTTATAATTTTCAGCTCTTTATTTTATGATAAACTGAGAGTAAAAATAATATTTTTGGTTTGTTGCATAAAAATCGTTTTCACATAATTTTAGCTGAGTAAAATTATTATAATTTTTTTGCCGTCATGCCGACAACTGTTAACAAACTTTCTGTTGATTATAACTCAAATTAAAGTTTTGAAGAGTGCGAAAAGTTTTTTTGAGGAATTATAAATCTGGCATCAAACTAATATATGGTTGTCGATCCTCTACATCTGTCAGTATTTTTTACAAATTATAAAAAAAGTTTAACTCTGAGAAGTTAGACTCTTTTTGTAGGTATTTTTCAAAACTTATGAAAAGTGTTTTGAAAAGCAAACACCGCGCATAGAAGACTATTGAAGTACATTCTCTTTTATGTGGATGTACTGCTTCATGGCAAGAAAATACGAAGTTTTTTCATTTTAATAAATAATCTAGAGAATCTTTAAAAGTCAATCTTCATTCCAGCACCAAATTTCACGTCTTTTGGGTTTCACTGGCTCAAATTCCTCCACTTTGCAAAGCAATTCGTAGCGGAACAAGCAGAAATTGCTTTAAATTAAATAATTATATTCAAACTCGAAATGATTTTTAGGACAAAATAAAATTAATACCATAACGAAAATTTTTATTAAACGACTGTGACGCGGGAATATGAACGATCGATATTTTCTTATTTGTTAGCCTTCTATAGTTGGATTGTGGTGATGTTTTGGCAGGTCAACCGGATATGACGGAACGATTCAAGAATACTATTAGGTACTCGATATATTTATCGATATATTAAATCCTCGTTGCTTTTGCCCATCCACCCGAGAACGGATTTGACACGCAAATTAGAGAAATCTCGGTTGCTTTACATATCAAATCCGTTCTCTCGGTGTATGGCAAAGCAATTGTTGAGGAATTTTTCCAGCGGCAGTACTTCAGCATGATAGGATGTAGCATCATAGAACAATCAATGTTACACTATTTTAAGGTTTTGAATATAGGTCGATTATTGTTTTGTCGTTTGCACCATTTCAAATGGCGCATTTGTGATTAATTCGAATGGGTAGAAAATGCAAGGTTCGCCGAATGGTTGCTTTTCTGGCATTGTGAAACCGTGGAAAAAGTATTGCGGTAGAAATTTTTGAGTTCCTAGGTTGATCACGTTACCGGAAATTAGTCATTGAAAATTGCTCAAAATGACCTAAAAAAAAGGATTTTTTGCGAATTACCGGTGAACCGGTAATCACCGGAAAAAAGAAAAAAATTCTACCACTACAAATCGGTAAGATTCAGATGCAAAAACGTTTGGTCGTATCTAGTCGGTTCTTTCAGAACAGATACCCCTCAAGGTGCGAACCGATAAAAAAGCGACCTAAGCATTTGATAAATATATTTATTATTATAAATTGCGATTTTCTGGAATTTTGAAAATAAAAACATTTCCATGTTAAAGATACCTTCACCTGCATTTTTAACATACCTTTGTTACTTCGATGTTTAACTGATCTTGAACTTTGTAATTGCATTTTGCGTCAGTATGGTCACTTCTGACATGTTCGCTGCAACCCGAAAGTTTCCACCGATGGCGGCTTGGAAGCCAATCGTTGTATTTGGTGAGACGTCTTTTGCTACTGTCACTTTCCAATCGGACCAAGCTCAGTTCGGTTCATGTTTATTACGACGAATGAATATTCATTGGTTTCATACCCAGCGCGAATGGCACTATCTTTCTAAATAATTTAATTAATTTCAGATTGAATTGTTTACAAAAATAGAGAATATTGGTGTAATGGGTTAAATTTCTTGTCGCGGTTAAGGGGGTCCCCTCGTGGGAAATAGCGTTTTCATGGGTTTTTGAGGGCGAAATCTGGAAACTGATACATTGTGAAACCTAATTGTTTTAGCCTGGTAGATTAATTGAACCTAAATCACATTCCCAGAAACTATAATTGAGGATCACTGATTCTTGACCAAATCAGGAACGAGCTTTCAAAGTAGAGTATATATTTGTAGCATAAAGCCATTTCTCGTGAGTTTTTGGGTAGAAAATTATTTTTTCGAGATTTTATGAAACACAGAAAAACGCACACAGGTCTGTTACTATTGTTTTTGGAAAAATCCAATAATACTCGCTCTAGAAAATGGACAAAAAACGATTTTTGAGCTGATTTATTTATATTGTAAGAGGTCGCGGAAAGCCTATTTCTCCCTGGATTTTTGAGTTTACAATTTTTGACATATTTGAATGAACAGCTCATGACCTCGCGGAAGGCTGTTTCTATCGCAACTTGGAATTTCCATGATACATACTTTTTCCAAAACAGTACTATCTATTCCCTTGTAAATCAATAATTTTTGACTAAAATGCTTAAAATCAAGACAAGTATATTTTCAAAATGATTAAATAATTATTTTCCTTAAGGCTTCTTGGGTTAAAAATACCACCAGCTTATTTTCAATATTACATATTTCAGAAAAAAACTATAAATAATTCTGGTTTTTGTTTTGTTTCAGCCTCAATTCATGAATGGAACCCCTTTTTAAGGGAGGAATACTACAGTGAACGTCGTTTTCAACGGACAGTTTGAAAAGCAAACTTGTCCGTTTAAACGCACGCAAAAATTAAACCCAACCTGTCCTTCTTAACACTCAACACCCACCCTGTATTAACCTAATTCCACCACCCGCAGCGAAATATATATGTTAAATAATTACGCCATGGTGTTTTAAAGCACATGTGTTTATGTATTGATAATATATTTTTTTTATCAAACGAGTAAATCTTATATAATCAAATAGTATCTTTCGACCAAAGTTGTTCATCATCAGTGCTTATACAGTACTGTAAACTATTGTTGTTCATCCGTATTGGTGATTACGGCATAGAGGAACTTGTGGTGTTTATAGATAAGTAAATGATTTTTAAAAACTACTTCCTCAATTTTTGTATAGTTAGTCAGGTTTTTTAGGAAATCGGCATTTAGTTAAATATTAGAGAAGACGGCAAAAAAAGCTAGGATAAATTAACTTTTGAAACGGTGAAAACAAGTCTACTAAACAAGTAATTTGATATTGTTGATTCCACCTCGGCAACTATTTTGATTCATCAAAGTCTGTAGAGCGCTTTTCGTCTCAATTGATAACTCTCCAGACGGTGTTCCAGAATACGACCGTTTTTTTCGCATCGGGTAGATAAATCTAGTGTCGTCAATAGGTTTGTCTCGGATTTTTCGAATTCACCTAGAATTCTAAAATATTACTATAAGTAAACCGGAAATGAAAAAGTTCGAGAAAAAAGTTTCGTTGATCGGAACGAAAGTACACCAAATTGAAGCTGAGATTTCACTGATCAAGAATTTTTGTCAAGGCCTGATCGAATATTTGAATCCAATCAGCGTCAAATTCGATATTCAGACTTTAACATTTTTTGTTTAAAAAGGTAATTGAATTCTAGAATTCGATTAAGACATTTTCGACTAATTTATAATTTCATGCATCGTTGTGCGGGTCATATTTACCAATAAAATGTACAATATCAAGGTAGATACCGGTTTTATGCGGGTAGACAGCTAAAAATATGTTGAATTTTGAAATTCTAGATTTTTGTCTCTACGTTGTTTGAAATATAATTGGCCACCAGAGATTCTTGGGTCAACTTGTCATAACCGGATATTAATCGTATTATTAAATATTCTATAAGGCTCAAAAATTTACGACGCCACCCCTAATCTACAAAATCCAATCTAGAACGCTATCTCGGAAAATAAAATTTCTAATTTTTTTTAGAAATTGTTTTCACTAGCCCTTGGAGCTCCGAGCGACTAATCGTCACAAAAATGTGCACCTTTAAAAATACTCGGCGGTAATCTTTTTTTTTGAACGGAATTTTTCCAGTGTGCGTTGCAAGTTTTTCTCGAATGATGGGTGAGACCGCATTACTAAAAATTCCAAAAAATAGTTGAGAGTCCATGGTTTGATACCTTTGCATTGACACTCTTCAGATTTTTGAACTGGATACCTGGATTTCCGGTAATTATGGTTGAAATTTAATTGCGGTTTTCGGTCACTGTTTGGATGAATGTAGATGATTTTTTTCACGACTTTCGTCTCAAATTTTTATTGAATTTTTTTTTGAGGGGTAATTTTGTATATGACCCCAAAAGATCAAATTTCAAATGATGATGCCGTTATGGGGTCATATATAACATTGATAAAAAAAAATTCAAAAAATTTTGAGACAAAGTGTGAAAATCAGTCGTCATATCATCAGACAGTGACGAGACGCACAATTTAAGATTTTAAACCGTAGTATTACCGCGAAATCGGTATCAGTTCAAAATTCAGGAGTGTCATGCAGGTACAAAACATGGACTCTCAGACTATTGTTGGAATTTTTAGAATCGTTCACCCATCTGGAGAAAAACTCGTGCACATGGACACTGGAAAATTCTTCAAAAAAAAATACCGCCAGAGTATTTTTAAGGTTGAAGTTTTTTGAGCCGTTAGTCGGCTCGGAGCTTCCAAGGGTTGAGTGAAAAAATTTCTAAAAAAAAATTAGAAATTTTTATTTTCGAGATAGCGTTCTAGATTTGAATGTTTGTAGATTAAGGTGGGCGTCCGTAATTTTTGAGCCCTTTATAGATTAATTTATGATACATTAATTATCGTTATGACTAAGTTGACCCAAGGAATCTCATGGTGGCAATTATTTTTTTTCAACAATCTAGGACACAAATCTAGGATTTTCAAAATTCAAATATTTTTAGCTTTAACCCGCATAAAAACGGTATTCTACCTTGATATGAACTATTTTTATTGGTAAATATGACCGCCTAAACGATGCATGAAATTAAAATTATCGAAAATGTCTTAATCGAATTCTAGAAATTTTCAATTATTTTTAAACAAAATGTTAACCTAATTCGAATTTGACGCTGATTGGTTCAAAATTTCGATCAGCTGTAAGACAACTTTTTTGATCAGTGAAATCTCAGCTTCAATTTGGTGGTACTTTTGTTCCGATCAGGACGAACTTTTTTTCTCGAACTTTTCATTTCCGGTTACTTATAGTCATATTTTAGAATTCTAGGTGAAATTCAAAAATCCGAACAACATATTGACGACATATATATTTATTCACTTGAGTAGAAAAACGGTCTTATTCTGACATCCGTCTAGGGAGGAGTATCAATTTGAAGACGAAAAATTGTAAAATCGGCGTTCAAAAGTGATTCTTAGAAAATTCAAGAGCGAGAATTCAAAAATGGGGAAAACATATTAGTGACACTCACTCTTCCGTATCGTGTGTAAATTTTCAGACGCTTGTATGGGGGTCTAAAAGAAGATAAATTTTTAGAAAAACTTATTAGTGTGAATCGTTAGGCGAAAGCTGGACTATAAACGAGTATCCTCAGATTTCTTCACAACATGGCACTAGAATTATTATGAGGCGGGATTGAAAAAAGTAACCGGATTACGCGCCACCCCCTTTAGTTTATGGACGATTTGAAAACAAAGGAAATTTATCAAAAAAAGTTAAAAATAAATAGATACCCTTTTTAAGTGGCGATTTTTGAAAAAAGGTAACCTTTGAAGATCCCTGTATATTGATTGCGGCGCCACAAGAGATATATTCAAATCAAATGAAATTCGTTTCTAAAGCTATCAAAAGCGAGGTGTAAATATAATAATTATTTCACTCCCCCTTACCCTTTTCAAACGTTTTAATATTAATTACGGATTATTTTTATTTGGGAGAATTGAAGAAAAAAAAAAGAGATATAATATAAAACATCGCTTTTGATAGGACTATAGAATTACGAATTTGTATTGAATTTGATAATTCTTGGCCGACAATTCAAAAGGATCTCATCAAAGCGGTACCTTTTTAAATCGCATTAAAAGGCGACCAATACTTTTAGACATAATTAGAAATTCATTGTTTCAATTCATACAAAAAAAAAAAAAAACCCCCCATCCTAACTTAGGGGTGGTGGTTCCGTCCCCCGTAATTGGTACCTTTCAATCCGCTCATATAATTCTAGGCAGTGGTGAAAAATCTGAGGATACTCGTTTATAGGTCCAGCTTTCGCCTAACGATTCAACACTAATAAGTTTTTAAAAATTTATCTTCTTTTAGACCACATACAAATGAGTCTGAAATTTACACAGAGTAACGGAGAGTGAGGTCACTTATATGTTGGTCCCTTTTTGTGAATTTTCGCTCTTGATTTTTAGAATCCTTTTGACGCGATTTTTTAAATTTTTCTGTCTTTCAAATTGATTACTCTCCTAGGACGGATGTTCAGAATAAGACCGTTTTTCGACTAAGGTAGATAATATAGTGCGTCATATGTGTCCGGATTGTTGATCACCTAGATTCTATAATGCTATAAGTAACGGAAGAGAAGTTCGAGGAAAAAACGTTGTCTGATCGGAACAAAGGGGGTACCACGGAGAAGAATTCTCCCGACAAAAAGTTGTCTTACAGCTGAATCGAATACCAATCTGCGGTCAAATCGAGATAGGGTTAAATGAAAATAGATTTCTGATTCGGATGAACAGGGTCTTATTTCATGGCAGCGTTTAGGCGGGCTATACAATAAGATTGTTATATCAAGGTAGTTACGGTTTTATGCGGGCTTTAAGCTAAAAAGAAATTGAAAGGATTTGTTCTAGATGTTTTTGAAATATTGGCCACCATGAATTCCTTTGTCAACTTAGGTCATACCCGATATATGTGGATAAATTAATTCTTAAGGGCTCAAAAATTACGGACGCACCCCCCCATTAATACAACATCAATCTAAGAACGGGCTATTCTAAAATAAAATTTCTTTTTTTAGAAATTTTTTCACTCAACCCTTGGAAGTCGAGCCGATTAATCGGCTCAAAAATTTCAACTTTTTACAAAAATACTCTGGCGGTTATTTTTTTTTATGAAGGAATTTTTCCAGGTTGCAGTTGCACGAGTTTTTTCTTCGAGATGGTGACCGATTCTAAAATTCCAAATAGTTGAGAGTTCCATGGTTTGATACCGTTGCATGACACGTCCTTTCGATTTTTGAACGTGAGATACCGGATTTTCGGTCAATTACTGTGGTGGTTAAATTCTTAAAATTGTCGGTTTTTCTCGGTCACTGTTGATATTGGACTGTTTTTCACCTTTCGTCTCAATTTGGTTTTGAATTTTTTTTTTATGCAATTGTATTTGGACCCCATACGGATCATTTTTTGAAATTTGATCTTTTGGGGGTATATTAACAAAACTTTGGACCTCAAAAAAAATTCAAAAAATTTGGAAGACGAAGGTTGAAAAATTTCAGTCTATATCATCAAAGTGACGAGAAACCGACAATTTAAGATTGTACCAGTTAATTTACGGAAATCCGGTATCCAGTCCAAAATCGAGAGTGTCATTGCAAGTATCAAACCATGGACTCTCAAACTATTTTTGGGAATTTTTTAGGAATCGAGTTCAACCAGTCTTCGAGGGAAAAACTGTGCACTGCAACACTGGAAATTCTTCAAAAAAAATTTACCGCCAGAGGTATTTAGGTTGAAATTTTTTTGAGAGATTAGATCGGCTCGGAGATTCAAGGGTTTGAGTGAAAATGTTTCTAAAAATTAGACATTTTTATTTTCGAGATAGGCGTTTCTAGATTTGACTGTTTGTAGATTAAGGGGGTGGGCGTCGTTAATTTTTTGAGGCCCTTTATGAGAATTAATTTATGATACTTATATCGGTTATGATAAGGGTTGACCCAGGAAGTCTTTGGTGGCAATTATTTTTTTCAAAATAATCTAGAACAAAATCTAGACTTTTCAAAATTCAAAATATTTTTTGCTTTAACGCATGAAACGGTTTTCTACCTCTGATATGAACATTTTTTTATTGGTAATATGACCCGCGCCTAAACGATGCATGAATTAAAATTATCGAAAATGTTTCTGTATGCGAATTCATAGGAAATTTCACAAATTATTTTTAACAAAAATGTTTAAAACCTAATTTATCGAATTTGACGTGATTGGTTCAAAAATTTCGATCAAGCTTAAGGGACAACTTTCCTTGATCAGTGACATCTTCAGCTTCATTTGGGGTACTTTTGTTCCGATCAGACGAATTCTTTTCTCGAACTTTTCAATTCGTTTACTTTAGTTATTCTTTAGAATTCTAGGGGAAATTCAAAAACTCCCGAGGACAACATTTGGACGACACTATATTTTATCTACCTGAGTCGGCAAAAAACGGTTCTTAATCTTAACATTCCGTCTAGGAGGAGCTATCAATATTGAAGACGAAAAAGCCTCTACAGATTTGATGAAAATTAAACTAATTTTGCGAGGTTGAATTCACATATCAATTACTTGTTTTAGTAACTTGGTTTTTCAACGTTCAAAAGTTAATTTATCTCTTTTTTTGCCGTTTCTCTAAATTATAACTAAAATGCGATTTCTAAAAACTGACTACACTATACAAAGAATTTGAGGAGTCAGTTTTTAGCAAGTCTTATTACTTATTAAACACAAAAGTTTCTCTGCAATATTGCGTAAATCACAATGCGATGAACAAAAACGAATAGCTTGTACAGTACTGTTCATATAGCACTGATGATGACAACAAGTTTTGTCGAAATTATGGGGTTAATTATAAAGAATTTTACTCGTTATAAAAAAATAGTTATTTCATACATTGGAAAACATGTGCTTTTAAAACAATGTGGCCGTAAATTGATTATTAAATATTATTTCGCTGCCGTGATTGGGTTATACGTAGAGTGAGTTAAAAAGGACAGGGTTGGGTTTTAATTTTTCTGCCATGTGCGTTTTACGGACCAAGTTTGTTTTCAAACTGTCCGTTGAAACGCACTTCACTGTAAGTAGTTGCTCTTAAAGGGGTTCCATTCATGCAATTGAGGCTGAAAACAACAAAACCAGAATTTTATTTTTTATAGTTTTTTTTGAATATGTCTTAATTTGAAATAAAGCTGGTTGGTATTTTTACCAAAGGAAAGCCTTAAGGAAAATTAATTTTTAATCATTTTGGAAAATATCTTGTCTTGCATTCTTAAGCATTTTAGACTCAAAAATTATTTTGATTTACAAGGAATTAGAAGTGACGTTGTTTTGGAAAGATTAGATATGTTGAAATTCAAGTTGCAGATCAGTAACAGCCTTCCGCGGGTCATGAGCTTGTTATTCAAATATGTTTTCAAAATTGTAACTCAAAAATCAGGGAGAAATAGCTTTTCCGCGAGCCTCTTACATATAATAAATCAGCTCAAAAATCGGTTTTTTGGCATTTTTCTAGAGCGATTTTATTTTGGAATTTTTCAAAAACGATAGTAACAAGCCTTGTGTCGCGTTTCTGGTGGATTATAAAATCGAAATATTTTCTTACCCCAACTCACGGAGGAAATAGGACTTTTTGCTACAAATAGTGACTCTACTTTTGAAGTCCGTTCCTGATTGGTCAAGAAATCATGATCCTTCAATTTATAGTTTGGGATGGTGAGATTTAGGTTTCAATTAATCTACAGGCTAAAACAATCTAGGTTTCACAATGTAGAGTTTTCCAGATATTCGCCCTCAAAAACCATGAAACGCTATTTCCACGATGGGACCCTCTAACCGCACAAGAAATTTAACCCATTATCACCATATTTCTCTATTTTTGTAACAATCACATCTTGGAACTTAATTTAATTATTTAGAAGATCAGTGCCATTGCGCGTGGGTATGAAACAGATGTATTTTCATTCGTCGTAGAAAACATTGACCGAACTGAGCTTGGGTCGATTGGAAAGATGACAGTAGCAAAAGACGTCTCACCAAATGACACGATTGGCTTCCAAGCCGACATCGGGTGGAAACTTTCGCGGTTGCAGTCGAACTGTCGAAAGTGAAGACTGAGGTCAAATTTGCAAGTTACAAGTGCAGATCGTTAACAGCCGAAGTTAACAAGTATGTTAAAAATGGCGGTGAACGGTATCTTTACATGAAAATTGTTTTTATTTTTTCACATTCCAGAAATCGCAAATTTATTATAAATATATATTTTATACATGCTTAGGTTCGCTATTTTTATCGGTTGCGCACCTTGAGGGGTAATCTGTTCTGAAGAACAGAATAGATAAGCGACAACGGTTTTTTGCATCTGAATCTTACGAATTTTTAGTGGTTATAGAATTTTTTCTTTTTTCCGGTGTTACGGTTCACGGTATTCGCCAAAAAATCTTTTTTTTAGGTCATTTTGAGCAATTTCAATGACTAATTTCCGGTAACGTGATCAACCTAGGAAGTCAAAAATATTTTCTACCGCATACTTTTTTTCCACGGTTTCAAATGCAGAAAACCATTCGTGGCTATCTTGTCTTGTTCTCCCATTCGAAATCACAAATGGCCCATTTGAAATGGGCAACCGAAAAAAAAAATCGACCTTATTCAAAAACCTTAAATAGTTTAACATTGATTTGTTTTTGCTACTATCCATGCTGAAGTTACCGCCGCTGGAAAATTCCTCCAATTGCTTTTGCCATACACCGAGAACGGATTTGATATAAAGCAACGATTCTTAGATTGTGTCAAATCCGTTCTCGGTGTATGGCAAAAGCAATCGGAGGATTTAAATTATATCGCATAAATTATCTGAGTAGCCTTATAGTTATCTTATCTTCCGGTCATATCCGGTTGACCGCCAAATCACCAAATACCAACATAGAAGGCAAAAATAAGAAATATCGATCGTTCATTTCCGGTCACGTGGTTTCAATAAAAATTTTTGTTATGGTTTATTTTTTTTGTCTAAAAATCATTTCGAGTTTGATATAATTTATTTATTTCAGCAATTTTCTGGCTTGTCCGCTACGATTGCTGCTCAAAGTGGAGGAATTTTAGCCAGTGGAACTCCAAAAGACGTGAAATTTGGTGCTGGAATTGAAATTGACTTTTAAAGATTCTCTAGAATTATTTATTAAAATGAAAAAACTTCGTATTTTCTTGCCATGAAGCATGTTATCGTCACAATAAAAAAAATGTACTTCAATAGTTCTTCTATGTCGCTGGTGTTGCTTTTCAAACACTTTTTCAAGTTTTGAAAAATACCTACAAAAGGAGTCTTACTTTTCTCAGAGTTATAACTTTTTTTTATAATTTTAAAATACTGACATTGTAGAGGATCTCAACAACCATATATTAGCTTTATGCCAGATTTTTATAATTCCTCAAAAAAACTTTTCGCTCTTCAAAAGCTTTTATTTGATTATGAATCACAGAAAGTTCTGTTAACAGTTGTAGGATGACGCAAAAATTATAAGAATTTTACTCAGCTAAAATTATGTTGAAAAGAGTTTTTATGCAACAAACCAAAAATATATTATTTAGCTCCCATTTTATCATAAATAAAGAGCTGAAAATTATAACAAACAGCAAATAGGTCTGAGAATTGACAAGTTTACCTATTTTCTTCACCTTCCATATTCTCAAAAAAATCGCTCGTTGTAACCTGACAAGCTGTAAAATGAAGTGCTTAATTGCAAGTGTTTTTTCTTCGTATTTCCAATCTACCTTATACTGTATTTGAAAAAATTATTGTCGAATATTTTTTTGACATGTAATTTGACTCCTAAAAATTTCGAATATTCGATAGAAATAAAACTCCTTGATCAAATCACTTCATTTTACACTCTTTTAAATCCTGATTATTTTTATGTTAGCCAGATTATTTCTTGTCGTCAATAAACTAAATATTAAAAATAACCATTGTTATCTTTCATTTTTGCAGAAAAATTAACGGCCGATCTTTTGAAACTTACGAATTTGTGAAAAGAGATGTTTCAATTTGACTTGCAGGCTTCAAAATTTACTTTTTTTGGAATTTATTTTCCAAAAATCATGAAATTTTATTTTTAAACCGCAACGATGTACTACCTCAACATACCTTCATAGTGACTTCACATAAAATACCTTGTCGGATTTGCGTTATTTGATTATTTTTCTCTGTATGGCAAAGTTTTTCCATAGATGTATTTTTGAATGGAACTTATTTTAATCCTTGAGGTCACTTAACCTATAATTTGACATTATTTGGTATAAAAATAAGTGCAAAAACTCTTATTATACGGCAAAGAAGAGTTTAATCAATTTTTTTTTCAAAGTATTGCTCAATTTTCTAGAAATGTTAAACCAATTGTTCTCGACAGAACCAAAACTATATTGATCCAAAACGGGTCGATAGTGAAATGTATAAATGTAAGATTTTGAACATGAACAGGCAAGAACAAGAGTTCTAGAGCATAAAATCCCAGTGTTTTTGCTGGAT
>SCLH01000598.1:0-40921 GCA_004367855.1 Oikopleura vanhoeffeni
CTCAAAAACTTTTACTATCTCTATAACGCGAGTTCGAATCCCACCGATGTTGTCTAAGTGATTGCTTGAGTGATTACACACCGATCAAATTTAGCGGTCCCAATATCAAGCATTTTTGCCTATACTCAAGACAATCAGTAAGACAATTAGTAAGACAATCAGGAAGACAACATTCTTGGGATTCGAACACGCGTTATAGTGATAGTTAACGTTTTTGAGATGTTGTTCCGTTGAAACAAGGATATATTTGAAAACCAAATTTTTTGATATTTATTTAAATGGACGAATATTTTTGATTTCGAGTAGAGGATATGAATAGTAGACATAATCTGAAATTTCTCCGAAAATACACAAATTCTGATTTGCTCGATTTTTGCCATCGCTTCCTTATTTTATAGGAATTTCTTTTTTTTTACATATTTACTTCATACCAAAATTTTAAACAGAAATTTAAAGCTGAATGTGACAACGGAGATAATGAAAAAAAATACACCCTTGAGAAAGTTCGTGGAGCAATAAAGATGCGAACAGCACGCCATGCAAAAATTAAAATCTCACTTGCCGTTTCAGACTTTCTGCCATCAGTAACAGTTTTTCCGTTCATGATTTATTATCTCATCAAGAATTTTGGCTCCAGTAATCCCACATCCGATATGTTACTTGATATGGTTTTCGAATCACAATCTTCTATTTGGGTGAACGTATCAGGTAATTTGAAATATTTATGTAGTATTCACCGAAAAAAAATTTTATATCGAAATGATGAAATTTACGTTTTATGTCAGAAAATTTCCCTTAAAACATGAACTGTGTCATGAATTTTCCGAAAATAGTTTAATCACAACAAAAACATATTCAAGCTACCAAATTATTACGATGTTATGTTTGACAACTCTTTGAAAAATTTTGCCGGAGAAGAACAACTTATTTGGTTCTGTAATGTTCATATCTGTTCTATAGATATATGTGGTCAGTAACACATTAATTGATTTTTTATGATTTTATTCGTTTTTCTTTCAAACGTCCGATTTCGTCGGACATACGATTCGTGTCTCTTCAAATAGGCGATTTAAAAGTCTTCTTTAGCACGAGTTTTTGAGCTTTTTCACCTATATTATTTGACTTAAATTATTTGATTTATATTTTTGACGACATTATTGTCCACTAGCACAAAAATTCATGGATCTGTATATCTATATATTTATAATAATTGTATAATACAATTCGAATTTTCGAAAGTTTTTCTTAAGGGGGTGGTGATAGTGATTTTTGGGATTTCAGGGGCAAATGCAGACTGAACATTTTTGAAACATACATTAGGAAGATCTATCTTTGATTCCATTAGACAATTTAGTACCACTCCCACCAACCATCTGGTTAACCGCGGTTAAACACGAGTCCCTCAAGCTTTTTCCAAAGGATGTTTTCAGATTTGGCGAGAATCGGAAAATTGTCTGAATTTTAGTGAATCGGTCTGATTTTCGATTTTTTGCCTCAGGGGTCAGAAATCTGGTTGAATGTGCCGAAAAGGGGTTTCTTTCGACGTTTTGATAAAAGGCTCTTGTGGAAATGCAAGAAACGTCATTTTCGGAATGTAACAAGCCCAAAGGGTGATGAACACCGAATCGGTCGTACTTTTTTGAATTTCCGCCTGATTGGCTGTAAATCGACAAAAAAGTGCGCGAAATTGATAATTTTGAATATGAAAGTGAGAGTTAGAAAATTTGAATGCTACCAAAAGATTTCTTGGGAATGGTTTGCTGGAAACGATATGAGCAACTATGGTCTGATCTTGGACAGAAACGGTGCTATAGATCAAAAAATAATTTTGATGTAAAAAGTTTCATTTTTTTCTGGAATCCGCTGTGGTTAAAATCAGACCATAGTTGCTTATATGGTTTCCAGCAAACCGTACCCAAGGAATCTTTCGGTGGCATTTAATTTTCTTAATTCTCACTTTCATATTCAAAATTGTCGATTTCGCGCACTTTTTTGTCGATTTACAGCCAATCAGGCAAAAATTCAAAAAAGTACGACCGATTCGATGTTCATCACCCCTTGGGCTTGTTACATTCCGAAAATTACGTTTCTTACATTTCCACAGAAAAATCCTTTTATCAAAACGTCGAAAAACACCATTGCTGACTGTTGGAAATAAAATGTGTTCCAGAGATTACTTAATTTTATTCCTGGAGTTTTTATTAGTTTGCCATGAAGGGAAAAAAAGATATGAGCCTTAGAAAAAGCCTTTCCAGCCTATACAACCCCCTTAAGGTCATCGTATCAATTTTTCAATAGTATCAAACGGTTCGCAATTATCATGTTTCTGTAAACGGGATTATAAACTTGGGCCGATTATGTATTGTTCTCGTGCAAGAGCAAAAAACAATTACTGGTTTAAGACACTAAGAAAAAATTTCAATATTTTTTTCTAAATTTTCTAATTTTTTTTTACAATTGTTGAAGTTCAAATAAATACACAGGCCACACTAAGATCAAAAACGGTGAAATTGAGTTGACAGTTCTACGAGTTCAGAAGATCTGGACTACCTTTACAACCCTCTCAACTGGCATTTGATTGGAAAATATACAAATCAATATTCAAATTAGACGCTGATTGATTTGAAATCTTATCTTTACGTTGCAAGTTTTTTTTTGGCAATCACACGGTTTTTGTGTGAACTTTTCATTTTCGGGTCACTAAAAGTCAAATATCTCACAGTCAAGCATAAAATCAAAAATCGAGTTCCCATAAATTAATTGCAAAATATTCAGGTGCATTTTTCATACTATCAAACACTGCTTCCGCTGCGAATCTATCTCTGCTATCAACCGAACGATTCCTCGCCATAAAATTTCCATTCCAACATCGCTCCCTAATCCGAGACTCTCACATAAATTTCGGTATTATCACTGTCTGGACCCTTTCGATCATCGTCGCTTCACGTAAGTGGAATAGAGTTGTTATTTTTAAGAAATTTATTTTGTAAAAATGTTAACTAACGGCGCTAACCACTTATAGTACCATTTATGCTGGATGAATATTTTGGATTTGTGTACGATCCGAAGCTATTTCTCAACACTCTATTGGTTAAAGTGAGTATTTATAATTTTATTTAAGATCTTGGTGAAACCGTGTCGACGTAATGCAACAACAATTCCATTTTTTTAATTTGAACTGATGCGGTCCATGATTAATGAAGTAGTGTTCCAAACAAAAATTTACCTTATTTATTTTTTCTAAGAGTGGTTAGTCCAAAAAATGAGATTTGTTAACTTTGAAAGTTCAGAGCTTTCTAGCGCTATAACTGTACTCATGATCACCATCGAGTCATGCCAGACGGTATTTTTGAGGACACTCCTTAGGCAAACTTATTTTCAGAAAACTAAATGTCAAAATGAGCATAATTAAGATATCCGCAAGTAACATACAGTGGGTGAGACCAATGGGCAACACACGAGCTTTTCGAAAAAGTGTTGCCCATTGGTCTCAAACTGTTGTCCATTGGTCTCACACGTAAGGTGTTTGCCCATTGGTCTCACTAGTCCGATTTTTTTAATTTGATACATGATACATACACAAATATATATTAATTTATTATTAAATTTATCAAAGATATGGGCAAATCGAAAAAATTGCCAATAGAAAATTACCAAAATTTCAGAGTGTTGCCCATTGGTCTCAATAGTTCTGAAAAAAATTAAATCTGCGAAAAAGTGTTGCCCATCGGTCTCACTGTTGCTCATTGGTCACTGTTGCCTATTGGTCTCACCCACTGTATCACATATGATTTAATTTGTAGGTAGAACTTGAATGAGATTAAATCTGTGTAAAGTTGAGAATTATGGGACAACCTCGGACAGCTTGACATAATTCTCCTAAGCGTGATTCATTTCTTATTCGGCATGTAGTGTTAGAGACTATATGGATCTCCGCCCCGACTGTCGATTTCTAAAATGATTGATACATGAATATAATTGGTTACGGTCAGATCTTTTTTGCTTAAGGATCGGTGCTTAGACACAGTGTCTGATTAAGGCAACTTTTCACTACAGAATTTTTGAATGATTGGTTTTTTAAAAAAATTTGGGTTCGAATTTAATTTTTCGAATTCGTCAAATTTTGAGAAATATTCAAAAAACTTCCGAACATTGTATAAACGTTATATTTGGTTCAAATTGTTTTTAAAATTATTTGTTTCGAATCAACGAAAAAAATTCTACAAAATGGTCAATTTTACTTTTTGAGTAGGCGACCATATATTTTTAATATGCTTTTTGAAAAATCATATGATGTTTTTTGGGGATTTTTGATCGAAAATATTTGGAAAGATTTTGAAAATCTTCCTTATTTCTAGTTTAGAATTTTTTAAACCTATTTTTCTGAATTCAAAAGCTAAAAATATTGCAAATGCCACCTCTTATTTTATGCAAATATGTCTTCGGTTTGTTTCTTTGCTCATGTTTATAATTTTTGCAACGATCCTACGGTTTGGGCAAAATCGGTTGAACCCTCGGTAATGAAAGATAAATAAATTGTATTTAAGTGTGATTTGCCAAATTGTTCAGTCGTCCTGTCCACCGAATAAATTTTCACATTTATCTCATGAAAAAATGTTTGGTTTGATGTGCCAAAATTTCGTTTTGTTAAAATTTTTTGATAATTTAAAATTTTGATTCTGACGTAGAAATCGTATAAAAACAAATAAAATAAATAAAATTGAGTGGACAGGACTATTTTTTTGTTTATTAGTTTATAAAAGTGAAAAATTATTTCACCTCAATTTTGAGGCCTGCAACCGAAATGTCCCGTTTTTGTAGTGTGTTTTTAAAATACTATTTACAAAGTTAAAATTATGGATCGGAACAACATTAGATCGCACGAAGTAAGCTCAAAGATCGCACCTTTCATTTGAAAAGCATTTTTTCAAAAATTTCGAAGCGGTAAAAAGTTAACTATCAAGAGAACGAAAATTGAAAAAGTGCAAATTTGTCTTAAAGCACCGATGTCCTTAACCATATCAGCGTCAGCAAATCAGCAGACTAAATAATTAACGCTTAAATTAAGGGAGTACCCCACGCTATTTAGTGATTTTCACAACGTTTGTTCTGAGGCTCAATAAAAGATATACCGGTCCAAAAAGTCATTTTTCGACTTTTATCTGTTCAATTTCATTTAGCGATGTATTAACATAATTTTTCTGATTTTTTGTGAGCATACCTAAATTTGTTAGTTAAAAAAGTTATGCGCTCAGGAATCTATATTTTTTTCAATTTGCCTACAATCACTGATAAAGTCCCTCACAATGGCTGTTTTTGGTACCCTTAGCGCTAGTTCAATTTCAATTGGAGCACAGTGAGCAAATTTTTTTGGCGGAAAAAAGCACTTGCTTAAAATTGCGAGCTCATGATTTTTATGCGCTCCATATTTTTTGCTATCTTTCATAGTAAATGGTTTATATGCGCAGATCCAAAGTTTGGGTTACCTCAAAATTTGGCAAAAATATGTTTTTTTTCTTAGTTTTGCAAATTTATTTTTGGAAAAAATACAAAAATTTTTTATTTTTTATAAGGTATCAGCATTGAAAATTTAAAGTGGCAAGAAAATTAGTCAATCCGAGTCTAATCAAACGAGATTCAGTCAATTATTTTGAAAAAAATACTCGTTAGAAAAACAAAATCAAATTTTGCAACATTTATTGAGTTTTTTTTCGGTCAAAATTTAATTTTTTTAATTTTCTGTAAGCAAACCGTATAACAAAAATTTTGAATGCAGAAAAATTAATATTTTCACAATATATGGTTCCCGAGATATCAATCCGCGGGGTACGTTGATTTCAGGATCTAAGAAACCATTTGAAATTTTTTATTTACGAAAATTAAATTTTTTTTAATTTTTTTTCTCAGATTAAAATTAAGAGTAACTAATGTAACAAAATTAACGTCAAACGGGGTAAAACTTGAAAGTTACAGACAATAGAACAGGAAATTTATACTTAGAAAAAAAGAAATTTTGGCAAATTTTTTTACATCGAAAATTTTTTTTTTAATTTTTTGGAATGAAACCGATAACAAAAAATTAGAATGATATAAAAATTAGCCTTACTACTATGTCTGAAGAGCCGAAATATAACTCGCGTGGGGTACTCCCTTAAATCAGCGAAATTCGAATCGGGCCCACATTATGCAGTCGGGCGAAGATCCATATATTCTTTTTAGAATCGACAACAGCATATCCCATGTTCACACTTATGTGAATATGCCGGCCCTGATTAGGAAACGTAGCGTGTGTTTTTAGTAGTAGGGCCGGGATATTCACAAAAGTGTGAATAGGGGATATAAATCGTGCAACTCGTGAGGTCGACTTCAAACTAGGTAGGGAAAATTCGAGAACTTCTCGTTCATAAGGTTTCGTTGCTTCTTAAAACGGATTTATCATATTAAATATTATATTTATTTTGAATCAGACATTTGCCATCAGAATAAATTCAGAAAATGTGTCTAGTCTCGACAACTCCGAGAAAAGTTTTTTTGTAATTATTTTCCATATGAAATTGACGCCAACGCATAAATGATATTTTTTTATTTAAAATGGCATTTTCGGTCGAAAATATTGAAATTTCGAATTCGGTGTGACGAAATAAAATGATCGCCACCCTTCAATGAACCCAAGTGTAACTTCTAATCGACCATCGGAGGTGGTCGGAAAAGATCGATAACAGCCTAACGGTTGCAGTCAAAATTCAATCACTTGTGTGATCAAGTTGACATACGGTATTGCCAATAATGGTATAACGGTTTACGTATGGTGATTAAAGGGATGATAGTCGTTGAACATTAAATATAGTGTGATATTTGAAGATAAACATCAACTTTAAAGGGTGGCAGCGACTTGGCAGACTGGAGTCAATTTAACTTACGAAATTAATTAGTTGGTTCATTTTTTTGTTCTTATCACCGTCAGCTTAAGGAAGTTGTGGGTGTAAAGAAAGCATGAGTGGAACAAAATAGTTTATATTTATTCTAGTATCCGTCAATAACAATAATTTAATTAATTTGATACGTGGGTAGTGTGTATGAGATGTTTGATTGGTTCGAGGCTGTTAAGCGTGGGCGTTCGTCTCTTCTCTGCATGCTCGAAACTTTACCCTCTGCTGGGAAACTATAAACAATAAATCCTTTGTTTCACGCTTAAAACCTACAGAGAATTTTTTTTTTAACGAGCTTATGGTAAAATATGACAATATTTCGTAGTTTTCATACTTTTTTTGTTTTATTTAATTTTGAACAAAATTGACCAAGCTTATTCAGATTTTAAAGAGAATTTTTGAATTTCATTTTACCGTCTAAAAATCAAAGGATATTTTTGTTAATTTTTCTTTAATGGTAATTTATTTGAAGACGTCGTACTTAATCGAAACATCTTTGTTTTAATCAATTTAAAGCAAAATTGATCGAGATTTTTCAATTTTTGTGTGAATTGAGAACATATTTTTACCAGTTTTTCGATGCCGCACCGGTGAGCCATCCTTCACCAGAATTGAAAAATTTTACTTGCAGTTGACAGAGACGGTTTTAGTCTCCCGTATTTTTTTTCTCATTTATTCTTATCTGCCCGTTATCGACCCTTCCAGTCCAGCTGGAGGAGAGGGCTATTTTCTCCAGCAATTCAAACACTTCACACCCACAACCTCCTTAACCAGAAAAAATGTGTTCGATCATATAAATTATTCTCCATCTATTTAAAAAAATATTCGAGTTCGAATTTTCATTGTTGAAGTCGTAATAATTTCAAAATAATCGCAGCATTAAAAAAATTATCCACATTTTTCGTCCAAAATTTTTTCTGATTTTTTTTGAAATCTGTGGATGAAAACGAACAAAAAAGCCACTCTCACTTTTTTCATGGATGCCTAAATATTGCCTGACCGCTGTTTGAAAAATCATAAAATTTTTATTGTCATTTTTGTCGACTTTTTTTGAAATATTATCAAAATTTTCCGCAAATCAAGTCAAAGTTTTTTTATTACTGGTTTTTTGGATTATCAATCAAAATTAAAAATCAGGCAGAATCACGATGGAAGGGTCAAGCGAATATCGTTTCTGAACTACTGATGAAATCAACAACACTTGTTTGTGACACCGGTTAGTGCCATTTGTCACGCAATTTATGAAAATATTATACTTGCAAAAAAGTTTCAAAAAAATTTCGGTTGTTAAAGGTGTCTTTTTTTTGAAAGTCAGGTCATTTTTCAATATTCAAACGCAATAGAACGTCAATTTATATTCCTAAAAAGCTGTTTTTCTCTATTTTTGGCCATTTTTCATGGAAAAAAACTTTCATATTGAGGAAATTTTCTGATGTGCAAAATGATTCACTCACTTTTTAGCGCATAATACCCGAAAATGGCTAAAGTTTATAAAAATCGTCTTAAAAAAAACTGATATCGGGTTAAGGGGGTGGGCGTCGTAATCTGGTACCTTTCAATCCCGCCTCAAATAATTATAGGGTAGTTGTGAGAAATTTGAGGATACTTGTTTATAGGTCTGCTCCGCCTAAACGATTACACATAAACCTTGTTAACCTGTTACATCAACAACCACAGGTGGTGAGTCTATTCTAGAGCACTAAAAGCGGTTTTTTCAAATCTATCTACTTTTTTATGACGCCACAATACAAAAGCGTCTCAAAAATTCTAACAGCAAAGTAGCGACATAAATGAGGAAACAAAAAAAGTGATGGGGAGGAATTTTCGATGTAGTTTTTTTCTTCTAGAATCTCACTTAAACGCCGGTTTTGCCTAGTTTTTTCGACTTCCCAACTCTATCTTCTTTTAGACGAATGTTGAGAATGAAGCCATTTTTTCGGACTAAGGGTAGATGAACATAATGCGGTAAAAGTGATGAGAAGGAATTTTTTGCAATAAAATTCTAGAATTCTAGACAAATTGAGAGAGAGTGAACCGGAAATAAAAGTTCGAGAAAAAAATTCGTTCGACAACAAAAGTACCACCAAATTGAAGCTAGAGATTCCACTGATCAAAAAGTTGGCTTACAATAATCACAAATTTTTTTACCAATCAGCGTCAAATTTGATAATAGGTGTTAATTTTTGCTTAAAAATAATTGAAATTTCTAGAATTCCGATTAAGACATTGTCCGATAAATTTAAATGTCATGGCATCCGTTTTCGTTGGGGTCAATTTACCAAATAAAATGTTCATATCATGGTAGAATACCGGTTTCATGGCGGGTTAAAGCAAAAAAATATTCCGAATTTTGAAAAATTCCTAAGATTTTGTTCTAGATTGTTTTGAAAAAAATAATTGCCACCCATGAGATTTCCTTGGGTCAACTTTAGTCATAACCGATATTAATGTATCAATAAATTAAATTCTATAAAAGGGCTCAAAAAATTACGACGCCCACCCCCTTAAGTTGGAAATGAAGTTTCAATGAAAGGCGGTTTATAATATTTAAGCAGATACTTAGTTAGGTTAATAAATTTAAAATATAATCGTTCGCAAGAATGAACACTTTTATTAAAGATAAAAAATAAATTTTCACATTTTTTTCTATCATACTATGAAAAAATATAACAATTTGCCACATCGCTGCTACCCCCTTAAACACGATTAAAGGTTTTTTACGGAGTTGGGATATATAAATACTAAAGGACATTTATGCCCTTTCTGGGTTGTAAATCACTAATAGTGATTCACTATCGATAGTTTCACCCAATAAGTTTAAAATAAGCCACAAAAATCTTAGATGCACCCGTTTCTTCCACATACTATAAATAAGTTTGTCACTATCAAACAGATGTTATCTTTATATTAAACAAAAAATTTATGATTATAATGAATTAGCGTTAAGTGAAGCGGACAGGTTTTTATTAGGTCTTTTCCATTTTTTAAATGTCTATAAGCAATGTGATCAATGATCATATATAAAATACTGCTTGTTCTATTACAAACAAATTGTAAACACTTAGTTTTCAGATCAATTTCGAATAATCAATTGTTGTATTCTTTAATAGCGGTTCAATTAACTCCAGAACTCTCTATTGTTAAACGTTGTCGATTGAAATTAATAATTTAACTTTGTCAATTCGAGAAAATGATTGTGGGTCATTTTTAGGGCAAGACAATTTTTACTTTGACTTTTATTACCTGCCGCTCAGAGGGTCCCGCTTCTAGCGTTGGAGAATTACGCGTCTCTGATTGGCTTACAGAGATTTGGCTCTTCAACATGATAGTAATATGTTGAACTTGAAAGTTTGTAACAAACCAAAGAAAAGTCGGTTTTTCGGGGGTTGAAATTAAAGGTTAAATTCAGAATGACGATAATTGAGATTTCTCAGATACCTTTTTAGTTGCCCTATTTTGTAAAGAACTTGCCACTGAGTTTTTTAACTCGCAGGATTTTTTCTGAATTTTTTCAAATAAAGTAGGTTTTAGAAAATTTATAGTTCAGAATTTCAACAAAAACTAGAAATTCACACGTCGTTCCTGAGACTTGGGAGAAGAAAAATAAAAATAGAAGCTACAATTGAACCTTTATCTAGGCTTTGCGGTGAATTTGATAAACAAATTGAAAATTTTTCATAAATATTTAAGAAGGAGTAGGCGTTTGCGCGAGGCTCCCAAATAAGCTGTTTTGGCCACTGGAGGAAAAATTTAAGAAAAAGCTTACATTTGGTGATGTGTATTTATATATTCATACCAAATTGCAAATATTAATAAAAAGTGATGAGAGATGAATGAGGAGTAGGCTTTTTAGTGCTTTTAGAGACGCCTACTAAACATCATTTTCTGAGCGTAGGTTGAAGTATCAGATGCTCTGAATAGTATTGGCAACTAACCTTAAGAGTTGTTCTACGTATTTGGAGAAAAAATAATTATTTCTGGAGCCAGGTTTCTCAGAAACTTCACTTGAAAATGTGTAAAAAAGAACCCAATTATCGACGCCCACTCCCTTAAAGATATTGAAAGTCACAGCTTTATGATATCTAAAAACAATGAGAGAATTTCCACCCTACGGTTTTTCATAGTTTTTTGCACTGAATTTAAATTTTTGCTAAAAATGGAAATTTTTACAAGTATTTCGAACTTGAAATTATTTTTGTCCCCATATCGCCGAAAGTGCCAATATCGCTAATTGATAAAAGGAAAAAACTTATAGCGATATTGGGCCTCCTCCAGACAAGAGACCCTGTATAAAACCACCTTATTCATAAATAGGTTTATACTTCGACTTTTGGTAACGACTCATCCGGTTGAGTTCTTCGACAGCCTGAAAACTTAGTATTAATCCCAAATGTTTTGAAAAAAAGATGGTTCGACAAATTTTTCTCGATTTTTTTAATATCGCTTTAACACCTTTTGCTTAATCTAGTATGTGCGGGCTGAAAACGGCATCATAAGTGGCTAGGAGGGGTTTTAATAGTGTGAGGATTGGCTCTCTGAGCCCGCACATCCTAGATTAAAGCAAAAGGTGTTAAAAGGATATGTGTGGTCATTTTGAGATATCTAAGAACTTAATTAGATGAGTCGTTTCCGAAAGCCAAAATGTGAACGGTTTAGAGTCAACACTGGGGACACGCTATTTACTACTAATAAGCTCTTTGGTTGGAAGCAATATGATTCTAGGAAGCCTACGGGAACTTTTTGAACATAGAATTATTGATTTATAACCATGGTTGTAAAAGGGATCATCCCCGGCCGAATTTTCTATCCCCATCCTCATTTTTTGCCTATCTTTTGCTTCAACCTACATAAAAAGGGATGGAAAACCCACGCAAAAGTCATGCTTTTTGAAACCCGGTTTATAACATAAATATCTATTGTGCACAATAAATATAGCTGTTTCTTCATTACAGAAGTTAATTTTATTTCAAAAACACAGTTTTATTTCCATGAAAAAATCGAAAAGTGTCAGGCGTTTGGAAAAATTGTATCATTTTGAAATTTTTGTCAGGACGTTTGAGAAACCTTCAGTACGTTTGTTGTCAGGACGTTTTAGAAGGTGGTGTGACTTGTGGAGACAACTGTGAGCTATAATCACGTGATATGGTTAACCTTGCTTTTCAAAGTGAATCTTCTGCAATCAAACGGTGCGTGGCGATCCGGTGCGCTATGTATCACTCATCGTCGCCTATCATTTGGTAAGGAAGGCAAATTTGAGGCAATCACAGACGCGTATTATTCCAAGCTTTTAGCGACGGGCCCCGATAGCTATTTCATCTTATTAAGTGAAGAAAGTTCAGTGAGGAGTATTCACGTGTTTAACGCCTTTCGACACGTGACTTTTTGTCCAAGTTATCTGTTAAAAACGTGAAAAACATATAAATCAACCTGTAGAAACTACCAAACAATCCGCAAATTAATTTTGTTTTGAGGAATTTTCATTATTTTATCAATAACAATAAATATAACTTCAAAATGAAGTGCAGCTGCCTGCATGCAGGTCAAAAAACGAACCTAAATCAACATGAATTTGCACAAGAGTTACAAAAAAATTCAACGCGTTATCTGGAATTGAAATTCTCTAAATTGTTCATCAATAATCAGTTAGTTTATTTTTCGTGATTATTATTGTTAGCTTACGGCGCAGACGGGGGTATATGAAAGAAAAAAATGTGAACATTTATCTTTTTACTTTTTATTATCAATCAAAATGTCCATTCTTGCAAACGTTTATATTTTTAATTTCTCAACAAAACTAAGTATCGGTAAAAATATCTAAACCACTTTCATTGGAACTTCATTTCCAACTAAACCCAATGTAAGAATTTTTTTTGAAGACGATATTAATAAATTTCAGACATTTTCGGGTGTGATGCGCTAAAAAGTGGGTAAATAATGCTGCACATTAAAAAATTTACTGTGATATATAAGGTTTTTTTATGAAAAATAAAGGAAAACAGCTTTTTAGGAATAAAAATTGACTTTCAATTGCGTTTAAATTTTTAAAAATGTCCTGACTTTCAAAAGAAAAGACGTCTTTTAGTCCTGAAATTTTAATGAGATTTTTTGCATGAATAACATTTTATTTAATTGCGTGCCAAATGGCACAAACCGGTGTCACAAGCAAGTGCTGTAAATTTCATCAGTAGTCCAGAAACGATATTCGCTTGACCTTTCCATCGGTTGAAATACGGAAACCAAATAAATACCAGAAAATTTTACAAGTGATTCGGCCTGATTTTTTAAGATGGATTCAAAAACCACATATTAATATATGGACTTGATTCGCGGAAAATTTTCATTATATTTTTAAAAAAATTGACAAAAAATGACAAATAAACATTTTATGATTTTTCAAACAGCAGTCAGAAAATATGTAGACATGCATGAAAAATTGCTATTTTCTTTGTTTATATTCACAGATTTCAAAAATAAGAGAAAAAATTTTGGACGAAAAATGCGTAAATTTTTTTTAATGCTCTGAATTTTTTTGTAAATTTTACGAATTCAAAAATAAAAGTTCGAACTCAAATCTTATCTTAAGGGGGGGAGTGTCGCTTTTTGGTTCCTTTCAATCACGCCTTAAAACAATTCTAGAACACCTTATGAAAATTTCAAAATCTATCTCCTCCTAGAGCTCGCATACGATTTCACTCAAACTTGGCATAAACCACGGAAAGACTTATGGTTGCTATTTTATGGCGCGTATTTTTCAATTTCCGACTAGTTTTTTCTAGAACTGCGAAAACCGCCCAATTTCAAGGTTTTAGCTATTTAAAATCTATCTCCTCCTAGGTTACATTTCAGAATGCAGTTTAAATTTGGGAAAAGATTGAGAAATATGTTTTTGTTATTTTGAAGTTGCAGAAGTTTAAAATGTTTTGTTGAATTCTAGAAAATCGCATTTTAGTAAACCGGAAGTAAAATCTTGGAAAAGGAAAGTCGTCGGATTTAGTCGAAAGTACCACCAAATTTAAGCTTGAGTTTCACTGATCAAAAAATTAGCTTTCAGCTTTTTGATATTTTGAGTTTTTCTGGTCGAAAAGTGGGTTTCAATGTTTTCCAAAAAAAATACTCAGGAAAATTCGGGAAAAAATGAAAATTTTGAATTTTTTTGAATTTTTTGAATAAGTTTATGCTTTCTGAGTGTTCCCTATCAATTTCGTGCTATTTTTACACCCCAAAGTACCCTCAAAAGAGTGCGACAGCTATACCTTAAGGAGGTCATTCCAGAAAAATAAATATAAAATTTCGGGGAAAATTTTCTTCCGAAATTTCGAATTTTCTCTAAGTTTTTTATGCTGTAATTTTTGAACTGCTCCATCAAAAACTATAATTTTTCTTGCATTGGGTAGCCAAGATTTCAAATTGTATGAAAAAATTCAAAATTTTTATTTTTGGAGCAAAAATTCAAAAATTGATAAGAAAAAAATGGGAAATCTGACGTATCAGACGCAATTCAAACTTTGAACGTCTCGCATAAGAAAACCAAACAAGATATTCGAAAACGGATTCTCAATTAACTTAAAACACACAATATTTGTGTCACAATTTGTAATTAGTGTTTTTTTTTCAAAAAAAACTGATATCAGTGCTTCAAATAAAATTGAATAAATGCGTAATAAACCGAAACCCGTCAATTGAACATGTAAATCTTCTCGATTTTGAGCAAATAAGCCCAAAATTAGATTTCCAATCGAATATATCTTCTTGAATAACCAGTATAAGTGAGTGTCAGAAAAAAAAATTGACATCTCATCACTAAATAAAATGATACGAGTTGGGTCAAAAAACCCTGTTTTTAACCAATATCACGACCGGTACCATCATACAAAAAAAAATTAATACATTTTTAAAGTTTCAGACAAAAAACAACTATATAATATGATAATATATAGGATAATACATTGTATAATAGTATAATAATATAATATTATTCCAGGATTTTTATATCGTCAGGCTGTCCGTCAAAACAGGACTGATGTTCAAAAAAAAGTAAAACGCGTCGGTTACCGCCTTAACCAGAATAAATAAGTTTCAGCTCATTAAAACCATTCCTCATCTATTGAGGGAAGGATTTTAGTTTGACTTTTTATTTTTGAATTCGTAAAAATTTCAAAAACATCGAAACGTTATGAAAATTTTTCCGCATTTTTCGTCCAAAATTTTAAATGTTTTTTTATTTTAAATACGTTGGTGAAAACAAAAGAAAAATCACTTTGACTTTTTTCATAGAAGACAGTCTTTTGAAGACTTCATTTTTTCCGACCGCTGGTCGAGAAATCATAAAAAATTTTCTCTTCATCTTTTGTCAGCTTTTTTAGAAAAACAGGGGGGTGCGGCGTATAGTTGGAAAGTTTTTCGCCGATAAACCCCAACTATACGCGTAATTCCAACTATACGCGTACGGCAGCCGTACTACGGCTGGGAAAATGTGCTCTGATTGGTCAATTCGAACAGTATCTAGAGTTTATACATGTTATTGAGTTAAGGGTGGTCAGAGTAAGAATTTTTGGTGATTTTCAAATTAATTTTTAGTCACAAATTTTCTATGATGTATAAATTTAATTTTATCGAAAAACAATGAAATAAAGTTTATTTCAAATAAACGTTAATTCGAAAAAGATTTATCTGAAAATCACAGTAAATCACTCTTAGAAAACCAGAAAACTAAATATTTTATCTGAATAACTATTGGTCCATTTTCAAGCTAGCCGACATTTTCTGCGAGACTTGAAAACATGTTTTTAAACTTCTTGAAATACCGACACTTCATTGGTCAATCCGAACATGTTTTTTAAAAAATATATTTCATTGTCGCGCAGACCGGAGAATCTTGGTCTGAGAATCTGGTTTAAAACGCCTATCTTTTGCCTAGGAACGTTTGAAAAAAACCCTATCTTTTGCTAACAACTATACGCCGCACGCCAGGAACGAATAAATTTATTTGTCGGATGCGTAGGTTTTTGCGGAGGCTTACGTAGGTTGTTTCGTTGGTTCCAACTATACGCGTACAACTGTACGCCGCACCCCCTGTACTATGTATTATAAAAATTTTCCGCAAATCGAGTCCAAATTATTCATTAGTGAATTTTTGAATTGTATATAAAAAATGAGGCAGGATCAATTATAAAATTTTCTGGTATCCATTAAACTGCCGTATGTCAACTGATGGGATCGTCGCGCGATTATCATTTCAAAACTATTGATGAAGTTAACAATTCTTGGCTGTACAACCGGTTAGTCTATTTGTACTCAATTTTTATAAATTTGGGGACATTTTTTGATATAAAAATGCAATTGAAGGTCAATTTTTATCTCAAAAAAAGTTGTTTTTCGTCATTTTTGGTCATTTTTCATGGAAAAAAAATATAAAATAAATTTCAGCCATTTTCGGATGTTAAAATAATTTATATGGGGTTTAGCTGGAAATGAAGTTCCGATGAAAAGTGTTTATTTGTATGTTTACAGATGATCAGTTATGTCAAAAAATTAAAAATATAAACTTTTGCAAGAAGTGTTCTAAATCTGCATGAATTGTTTATCTCGACCTTGTTCAGGTCGTGACTCACGATTTGTGAGTATCACTTTTCGATCCCGAATATGTTTTCCAATACCGAGCCAGAGCCTTTTCTATCTCAATACCGTTCAAAGTTGAGATTTCGATTTGGAATACCAACCAATCATTCCAGGGGATTATTTTTTAGCACTGAATTAACTCAACTGTACAAATTTAGTGTGCTGGTAAAATGCTCAGCATTATGTAAGTTTCCCCTAGAGTGTTACAGCAAATGAGCCATTTGACCTATGTGATAGTTATGAATAAACGAAAAAGTACATTTTGTCAAAACAAAATTGAGAGACCAAAATTTTTTTTTCAAATTTTCAAAATTTTCGAAAAAAGCAAGGTTTCTCATTGGCCCAAAATCGACCTCACCAAACAAGGGAATTATTGCTACAGACGTTTTCGTTTAAATCTGTTGGATACAGTGGATGATCCCAGAAAGTCCTTAATTCAGAGGGTACTAAATGCTTGCCTTTTTTCTCGATCCCTTTCTTGTTAAATGATGCAATCTCGATCGGATACTAATACCGTACATTATTTCATCTTATTATGTTCAGACGAAAAAAACTCAAGGTAAAGCTCATCATGGCATGATATTCGTGTTGGTATTTTCTGTTTTTCCATATATTTACAATTTGGTATTATGCACAATAACAATGCGAAGCTTGCACAAAAGCTTGTTATTCAATAAAAACGGAACTAGAATCAATGTGGAAAAAATTCAAAACTATCAAGGTAAATAATTCATGACCAATAATGTAGAATCAAAAATTATTAAAATATAATTTCATTCATAGGAAGAACTTTAATTTTTGAATTTTCAAAATGATTAAATTTCAACTTATTCTTTTCTCAACAACAGTGCCTTATAACAGTTTGAAATAACCCTTTATGGTTATATATAATATAACTTATATTATATAAGCTATATTAACTAACTAACATTGCTAGAAAAGACAAGTGTGACCAAAAACTAGATATTCAAAACTCAGTTTATTTGATAGCAAATTAAAGTTAACTCGCAGGTTTTATACGAGTGTAGACCACTGGGTGTTTAACAGTCAGCCGGTCAGTTAACCGTAGTTAACTGACCGTAAAGGTTATTTACTGCAAATTAAGATTAAGTTTGATGATTTATAACAGCTGATAAAATCTAAGCAATAATAGATTTTATCATGATGGTAACATTCAAGTTAATATGATATCCACACTGTTTAAATTTCGGCTTTTGGAATCAACTAATTTGGTTGACTTTTAAGATTGTTCAAAATAACAAAACATATGGATTAAAAGCCCTTCACCGACAGATCGTGACTTTTTGAAAAATGGGGAAATCAAGCATTTTATAGGCAGGATCTTTTGAAATCTGACCTATAAAATCGGCTTATTCTGCAATCCAGGGTTTTGATTAGGTGCAAGTATCCCACTTTGTTTGTATCTTTCAAATAGTCACGATTTGTCAACTGAGAGCCCTAATCCATAATTAACGAAAAGTTAAAAAATAAATCCAAATATGCCTTTTTTTCAAAAAAAAATCCAAAAACTTTTAATTAACTTCAAAGGTTTTCAAACTAAATAAAAATGAAAATAGTTCGATTTTAAGCCATCTCTCTTAGAATTTAATTGGATGAGTCTTGTCCAAAAACTGAAATGTAAATCGTGGGGATACCCTATTTACTGATACCCTTGAAAGCCTGGTGATGCACTGCTCATAATGTAAAATTTCTGTTTGGATTTCAATTTTTTTTCTCAAATTTAACTCAAATAAAACTGGTATTTTTGGGGGACCATTTCATTGTATAGAAAAACTTCTTATACCATAAAATAAATTATTGTGAAAGATAAAGTTTTATTTGTCAATTGAAGCTCATTGTGAGTTAATGACCCTAATTTTTAATAATTTTTATGCAGCCTTGCGTTACGTTTCTAAGTTCAACTTGTCATTTGATGAATGAGTTTCAAATATGTTTGACCATCAGTCATGATAGATCAGTGAACAGTAACCCCGTGAACAATAAAGTTATTCGCAAAACATTCCAAGGAAAATAATTTATTATATTCGAAACTCGCCGAAAAATTAATTCCGCATAATGCGAAATTCGGAAATTTACCAAAATTTGTGTTAAATTAAAAGAGCTTTTTTGTATAGAAATATACAGATGGAATTTGGCCAAATGTCATTACAACCCAATACTTTAGCGAAGTGATTGCGCCTGTGAAATTTGAATTTTTGTTTTGATTTTTTTCGGAGAGTAGGAGAGTCGCTACTAGCGACTTTAAAATCATAGGCTCAAAGGAGGTACAGGTCGCTGGAATTAATTTTTCTCGATAAAAACTAAGCCACATAGGACTTTCAGGAAAGTAATTACTTATTACTAATAAGATTAGCTATTTTGTAGAACTAGCATCTAGCTTGCGTAGTATATATGTGCCAAAACTTTTTTCTATGCATACAATCCCATACACATAATCGAGTCAGGGCAACCTAAACCAAAACGGTGAATCTATCTCCTACTAGGTTTTATTTTGAAATAAAACCAAAATTCATCATAATTCGAATAATTAGTAAACCAAACTTTCTTGGGAGCATTTTCCAATAAGTACTATATTTTTTAAAGAATATGCAATAAACCGCCCTTTTTTTGGACATTTGGCGTCGGAAATCTATCTCCTCCTAGGTAATATAAAATAATAATATAAATAAGTTTTAGGAATCAACCCAAATTTCAGCAAACGGCGTTGCCAAATGCTAGCAAAGAACAAATGAAAAAATCCTCTTAGCGCGTTTTTCTCAAATTTTGACCCCAAACTCAAAATATAAATTATTGAAGGTCACGTGAATTTTTGAGTTTTTGGTGCTCAAATTTAAGCAAACGTAATTTTTAAACTTTATTTAGAAAAAAATACAAGACAAAAATACTTAGACAAAAATCTAATTAACGCGGAAATTTAGAACTTTTTATTAATAATTTGATCAGCAGTACGTTTTTCATCACCTAAAGACAATTTTGAGCATTTTCAATGCACCAAAAACCTCATGAAACCAGCCACCAGTGCCTTCTTTAGCCAGTCGGTTTTAAGAGACAGATTTAAACTTTTAAAAAAAATTCTCTTGATGGTTAACTTTTTGCTTCTTCGGAATTTTCGAATAAAAACTATTTCATATGAAAGGTGCAACCTTTGAGCTCACTTTGTTAAATCTGATTTTTTCGACCCATAATTTTTGTTTTGGTAATCGTCTTTTGAAAACATACTAAAAAGAAGAGATTTTGGTTGAAGGTGTCTAAATTAAGGTAAAATAATTTTTTCATTATTTTAAATTAGAAACCAAAAAAACAGTCCCCGACCACCGAATTCAATTAATTTTATTTTTTTCCATACGATTTCTACGTCAAAATCGAAAATTAAAAATTTCCAAAAAATTCGAAAAAAAGGAAATTTTTGGCACATCAAAAAAATATTTTTTTTTTTCAATGAGACGAATGAAGATTAAATTGAATTCGGTCGTCGGGACGACCTTAACAATTTGGCAAGATTCACTGAATTGAATTTCTTAATTTTTGATTAAAGAGGGCTTCAACCGATTTCTACTGAACCGTAGTTTTGTTTCGAAAAGTATGATCTACACTATGAACAAGAGCGACGCGTCGAAACATAACGATGACATCTTTGGAAAGATTAAAGGTTTCATTCTCGATATTTTGAGCCGATGAATTCAGAAAAATTATGTCGAAAAGTTTTAAACAAGCAATCAGGAAAGTTTTCAAAATATTGACCAGAAATCACAAAAACATGTCATATGAATTCAAAGAGCATTTTCAAAATATGTGGTCAACTACGCGAAAAGTCACAGTGGTTTTATAATTTGACGAATTCGAAAAGTTAAATTCGAAGTCAAAATTTTCTATACAAGCAATAAGACAGAAATTCAAAAGTTACAAAAGTAAGAAGTTTTTCATCAAGAGCCTATATCCGGATCTGTCTCTAAGCACCGACCCCCTTGGCAACACAGTAATTTGCTGGGGATTTTCGACTACTTTTTGAAGCCCGATAACTTTTGTTTGAAATGGTGAAACGTAAAAATAAAATAAAATTATTGGTCCGTAAACACTGTTTATGATTTGAAATATGTAAATTTATATTTAAAATTGTAATAAGCTTGTAAAACATTTCACAAAAACGATTTTCTTAATCCTCAATTTCTCTGCAGCAGCAAATTATACCTTATACCGTTCTGTTTGTCGGGTTAATTTATGATCATTCAAACATAACAAATAATAAAATGATAGATTATCATTGATAATTAACTGTCAACTTGATTGTTTTAATGCAGTAACTTTATCAGAATGAGTGAAACTAATTTTAAATTTAGTTTTTCGAATGACCTCTATTATGGTTGCTGGCTTTAGTTTTACAATGTTGCCTTACGCCATCATATGTTTATTATTTTATTCAAATACGCTGACTTGTGAAAATCATACAATTCCATATACCCTCATTACATTTTTCAGGTAAATTAAATTTTTATACTGTCCTCGCTCCCTGAGCTGTACAAGCCTAACTGGTACGAGCTCCCTGACATGGTCAATGTGTCGGAACTTTTTGGAAGTGTTGTTTAATGTTCTGCTTATATTTTGTTAGCTTTAAAAATCAAAACCACAGAAAATTATCAATGTACAGCTCGTTTATTTGTTTTTTCTTTTTTTTGTCTATTGATTCTATCACGATCAGTCTAAATTATCGTTAAACTTTTTTCTACGAAACTTTTTTGTATATATTATAATATTTGAAAAATGCGAAATCTGAGCATTTGATTGGTTGATCCTGTCTTTATCTGACCAATGAAATCGGCCTATTCCGCAATCAAGGATTTTGATTGGGAGCTAATATCTTGCGTTGTTTGCATCATTCAAATATTACGGATTTGTACTCTGAGGGCGGGTTATCCATATAAATAATATCAAAAAGTACTTTTGATTCATTTTTGATTGACCAATAAGAAGCCTGCATTCTGAAAATAGCAGACTTCGGTTATTTCCGTTTATGTGATCGATGATCATTTTCTGAAAGTTTCAAACCACTAGCTTTTAAATTAAAGAAGTTATTTTTCTTCATACTTCGCTAGTAGCATATTGCTACATTGGTAACTTGAACGCACTAAGTGCAAATTTAAAATTTTCATGATTTGAACATTTGACAATTGTACATTTAAAAACAAACCAAAGTTTAATTACAAGTTTCTCCACAAAAAATTTCGTTAACAGCTGTAGCCTCTTAAAATTCGAATTAAAAAACTTTATTTAAATTAGATTTTTGTGACACAATTTCATTTAATTTGACAATGTCGCGGTTACATGTAATTTATAGCCTATAATTAAAGTTATTGATTTGGTAATGTCCTGAAAAATTATCATATTAACTATAAATTTCCTATTATTTGGAATTTAATTTTAAAGATATGTGTAAATTAATTCTTAAGGGAGTGGGTGTCGCAAATTTGAGCCTTTTCCAAGGTCCTTTCTCGCCAAACTAGCAAGGGTGATATTCAAAAAATTTGTGGACTAACAGAAACCAACCTTCGCGGTAATTTTAAACTTACACAGTAATCGATCGAGTCCCACTACCGCCGACACCTACGCTTTTACCAAAAGCCTCCAAAAAAACACGCAGTATGTCCATCTCCTTCAATTTTCATCATTTTATTATTGTGTTTGTGTCAGGCGTCCGGGAAGCCTTACGACTAATGCAAAACGCTTTTTGTTTTTAAAATTTTCTTTCAGCGGAAAAAAAACGCGAAAAAAACAAAAACTAAAATTTTGAAAATGTAGGTCTTGGGAGGCTCAGGCAAAGACTCTCCTGCCACCGTTTTGAGAGGATAAAGTCGACTCATACTGCATCAAAAAGAACAGGAGCTTGTTTAACCAATGCATTAGAGGCGTTTTTTTTGAAATTTGCTTCGGGTCTCTTGGGGGCCATGTCAATTTTCAATATTTACAAATTGTTCTGAATGGTCAGTTGGGAGGCTCAGGCAAAAAGCTTATCTCCTCTGTACCAGTTTAAAAGATACACGTTTCGGTCATGCTGCATCTGAAAACACAAGCCTGTTTTGACAATCCATTAAAGAATTTTTTTGAAATTTCTATTTTGGCGTTCTTGAAGGCCACGTGCAACTTTTCATTTGAGCCTACATTTTTGACAAAATTTAGAAACCCAGAAAAAATGCTTCAAAATATTTTTTTTTTCGTAAAAAAAACACTTTACCGGATTTTCGTGCTATTTTTAACTCGGTAGCGTCAAAAGAAAACAAATTAGGCAACTTCAATTTTAATCATAAATAAATCAAATAATTTTTTGTTTTCGTATTTGGTTTTTTTGGCCGTTGAAAGCAAAAAAAATTTTTAACCAATAGCGCTTTTTTGTAATATTTTGTAAGTTCTCCGGAGCCTGACACAAAAAAAATAAAAACAATGATGAAAATTGAAGAGTAGGCACTAATTACGTGTCTTTTTAGGAGGCTTTTTTAAAAAGTAGGGTCGCGTAGGGTAGTTGTATCAGATTACTGTTGAAGTTTAAAATTTACCGCAAAGGTTTGGTTCTTTAGTAACAAATGTTTTTGGAATATCACTTTTGCTAGTTTGGCGAGAAAGGACCTTGAAAGAGGCTCAAATTTGCGACACCCACTCCCTTAATGTCGGAATTTTTGAGTAATTAATTCATAATTTTATATGTTATTAAAAAATTTTAATTGAACTCGTGATATTCTTTTACCAACCAAACTCCATCTCAAGAAAGTTTACTATCTCTAAAGCGCGTGTTCGAATCCCACTAATGTTGTCTAAGTGATTTTCTTAGTGATTACACACCGATCAAATTTCGCGGTCCCAATATCCGACACCCTTGTCTATAATCATACTCAAAACAATCACTAAGACATCATTAGTGGAGTTCGAACACGGGTCATAGAGATAGTAAACGTTTTGAAGATTGAGTTTGGTTAGTACAAAGATATTTGTGACCTTTTATAATTTTATCTGAAATTGAGAGGGAAAATAAATATATCAATCTCCACGTAAAGTATGAAAATGCTAGCCTGATAAATCTTTTATTCGCGTTTTTTCAACTCTTGAAGCTCATGTGCTAATATGATTAAGAATTTTCAGGTAAGCCATATTCTTTTCTAAACCCAAGTGGATCTCAGATATGAGGGCTATCCCTATACTATAGGCTATAGGCTAGGGTGCTAGGCCTATAGCGCTATAGTCTATAGCGCGTGTTTGAATACCACTGGTGCTGTTGTAAAGGTTTGAATAGCTGATATGACGCACCGATCAAGATATGCGCTCTTAATTCCAAGCACCCTTGCCTTTATTATACCCAAAACATTTGTAAGATCCACTACGGTCAGGAAAATAATATCGACCAATGAGCGTCGAGAGTTTAAATATTATGAATAAAACATTTATCAGGCTATATCAGGCTATATCAGGCGTTCAAAACTGTATACCTAAACTGTAAACTGTATCACAACGGTATAATAAATTTGGTATTATTAAATTGATCAGATATAATTAGTTACGTTTTTTAATGTACTAAACTTTAAAATTGTCGAGAGTTCAGCCACCCGCAACATCCCTTTTAACATCGTGAAAATATTTCTTCGGGAATATCCAATTTTTAATTTATATTTATATGGTGATAATTAACTAATGGTATCTAAAAGTAATAAGCGATGGATGTGCGTAGTCATATTTCCAAGAATTGTAGTAAAAATACTTCATGCTCACTAGCATGTTACATCCACAGGTGATACGTAAACTGTCATTAAACCCATTCATTCATAAAAACATTGATAAGACCATTTATCCCGTCAAAAACAATAAAAAATAAGGAAAAAATCAGATTTAAAATATTAAATATCTTCTTCCCAACAGAAACCCATCTCAAAAAGGTTTACTATCTCTATAGCGCGTGTTCGAATCCCACNGATGTTGTATAAGTGATTGTCTTGGTGATTGCTTGAGTGATTCCACACCGGCCAAATTTAGCGGTCCCAATATCAAGCATCCTTGCCTATAATCATACTCAAAACAATCAGTTAGACAATATTAGTTGGATTTGAACACGCGCTATAGAGATCGTAAACGTTTTTAAGATGTAGTTTTGTTGAGAAAAGGATATTTTAAGCGTGTCTAACAGTCGAATAACGCCCAAAACCGGATACTAGTCTTTTCTAGGGGTGCGGAAATTTCAAAAATCTATTTTTTTGAGGAAAACAATTTTGACTTGAAAAATCGCATAATTTTCCAAAAATAAGGAGGTTTTCGTGTTGAAAACCATCCAGTGTAGATTTGAGGGGGTCGGTGCATTTTGACAGATACGGATATACCTTATTCACACTTTTGTGAATATTCCGGCCCTGATTAGAAAACGTAGTGTGTTTTTAAGTTGTAGGGCCGAGATATGCTCTTTGAAAAATCATATGACATTGTTTCGTGATTTTTGGTCACAAATATTTGGAAATATTTTGAAAATTTTCCTCATTTTTTGTTCAAAAATTTGGTCACCTGAAAATATTGAGGAAACCACCTTTTAATTAATTTAAAGATGTCCTCGTATTGTTCCTTCGCTCTTGTTTATACTCTGAATCATAAGTTCTGCAACATAACTACGGTTTGGCAGAAATTCGTCGAAGCCCTTTTTATCCAGAATTAAAAAAAAAAGTTTCTGTGAAATTTGTCAAATTGGTAAACCAATTCATCTAACAGTTAAAATTTATTTTATCAGACTCATGTAAAGAAATGTTTCTTTCGATGTGCTAAAATTTTGGTTTTTTCATCTTTTTTCAAAAATTTAAATTTAGGTTTTGACGTTTACATCGTTTAAAAACAAATTTAAAAAATTTTAAATGGTGGTCAAGACCGTTTTTCACGGTTTCTTATAAATAAAAAATAAATTTCACTTTAATTTAGACACCTTTGATAGCAAACGCGTGTTTTTTGATCGTTTTTTCAAAAGACGATTATAAAGTAAAAATAATCGATCTGAAAAAAATCAGATTAAACGAAATAAGGTTTTTTCTCAAGTGAAACTTATACAAATTGTTGAGCTTTCGATTTATTACAATCATTTTCGAAACAAGGTTTTTTCACACTAAAATATTTTCGCAAGTTTTAGTGTTAGAAAACCTTGGTTCGAAAATGATTGTTATAAATCGAAAGCTCAACAATTTATATTAGTTTTACTAAAAAAAACACTTTACATATCTCAAAAAACAATGAACATACAAACAAAATAAGCTCAAAAGTGGCTATAAGTTTACCATCAAGAGAAAAAATTAAAAAACTGCAAATCTGTCAAAATGCACTGATCGGCTTAAGGGGGTGGTCGTCGCATTTTACGGCGTAAACCGGGGTTTTCAATGGCCAATTATCGCAAAAGAACAAAATGTTGGACAAAGAATTACCTTTAACTAATGTATTTGAGCTATGTTATTTGAGCTATAATCTTGCATCCTATAAAAAGTCGATAGTGACGGATGGCTCGTCTAATAAGAAACATGCTTACATTTGAAGTTTTAACTGACGGAATTATTTCTTCTGAATGTATTTCCTCCCTGCGTTTTTGAGGTACAGCAATGATTTATGACTTAAATTAACCAGACAGAACGTAAACAGATAATGGAACTGAGTTTTTTAAAAAAAACTGGTCTTAGTATCACCAAAAAACAGTATTATTGACCCTTTTTAAGGTCTCAATCAAAATGTATCTCCTCCGTGGATTTGAAAGTTACACATTTAAAACCTACATGAATGTGCAGCTGAAGAGTCTGTGCATATAAATAAGTTTAGTTTGTCTATATTTCTGACTAGTTTTTCTGTAAATCGCGTTTTAAGTATCCAAAAATTAAGAAATTTCAACTTTTTTCATACGAAATATTTTTGAACTCATCAAAAAATGCTTTCCTAGCTATGTAGCGGTATGAAGAAATAAAACGAGTACCAAAATGCTTGAAATTTTCCATATTTTTATTAAAAGGGCATAAAAATAAAATTGGGAAAATTTGTTTCTAGAGCCTCATTTTGCGACGACCTCCCCTTTGAGGGTATCCCGGTCCCTAATTTGACATATTCTCGATGAAATATCAACCGAACATGGCTTCAAAGATATTATTCAGATTGACCACTTTGTAGAACTAGCCTTCAACATGCGAAAAAAATATGCCAAAACTTTTTTGTATGACCACACTCCTTCACACATAAGCGGCAGTACAGCAACCTAAGCCAAAATGGAAATTCTATATCCTCCCAGGTTTTATTTTGAAATAAACCCAAATTTGAACATAAGCTTTATTATCAATATACAAAACTTTATAGGAGCGCTTTTGCCAATAAGTGCTATATGTATTCAAGAAAATGTAAAAAACCGGTCCAAAATACCAGTTTCTGGACATTTTTCATCGGAAAATCTATCTCCTCCTAGGTTCAATTTCAAAATTTACTCAAATTTATGATAAAGCTACCTCCAAACAAACAAAAGCATCCTTGGAGCGTTTTTATCAAATTTTGATCACAAAGAAAAAATATGAATTTTTCAAGGTCACGTGAAAAAATTCGGAAAAAAAATGTGCTTCGATTTTTTCGAAAGACGGCTCAAAAGAAAAACTGTAGATTCAGTTGGCTTACGTCTACTAAAATTTTGAATTTTTAGGGGTCAAATTGAAACAAACTTTATTTTTCCGCTTAATTTTCAAAAAAATACTCAGAAAAAATCGAACAAAATTCAATAATTTCTAATTTTTTTTTTGCTCTTTTTTGGATTTTTTTGTGCTTTCAAAACATAAACGATTGATTTGGTGAATTTTTATGACATAATACCTGCAAAAAATGTAGGAACCGGAATACCCTTAAGTTGACTGATTTTTTTCAATGCTTGACGTGGGGACTTTAAATTTTTGAAAAAATACTCAGAAAACAATCAAAATGGATAAAAACGAGACGGTTGATTTGATTATAATAAAAAAACCGAAAATAAGCATCCGTTATTTGAAAAAAATTGTTTATTCTAGTATTTACCAGATTCGAAATTTGGTTCAGAATAATTAAATACTGGTAATACGAAAAATTTCCACATTTCGATCAAATACCCAAAAATTTCCAGAGATAAGGTTATTTATTTGCCCTAACATATTTAACTGTACGTTTCCGAATATTTATCCTTGTGATTATAATTCGATTTTAATTAAAGGACTGGGTGTCGCAAATGTGAGCCTTTTTCAAGGTCATTCCTCGCCAAGCTAGCAAAGGTAATATTCGAAAAACATTTGTGACTTACAGAACCAACCTTCGCGGTCATTTCACAACATACAGAAATCTAGGCCCCCTAGTGGTCAGAAAATTGCTCTTGAAAACTTTATTTTCTGGCGTTAAAGTCAATAAAAAGGACATAAATTTTTTTTTCGATTTAAAATTGCACGACCGTGACAACAACAAAATTTGGGTTTAGACAAAATTAACAATTTTTGAAACAAATTTGCAGAAAAAATTTTGGCTGTTTGATGGAAAAATTAAACCATCGAAAAAGGCGAAAATGCGAAGGCGGAAAAATGTTTCCTTATAAAAAATTAATTCAGGTATGGCCAGCGACCACAATTTGTTCTTGCGGTCCTGCTCAAAACGTCAATTTTAATTTTGACCGCCAATTACACCAACAGGTGGTTCCGAGTAAAAAAATTAATTATGCCAAAAATTTTTTCTCCGAAACTCAGCCTTTTTTGTTTATTTGTAGAATATTATCTTGTTCCAGTGCTGTTTTAACTGAAAAAAACAGAAAATTGCATCCATATAATGCATTTCCGGTTTGATGAGAAATATGTGAAACTCACGAGAATTTTTAAAATTAAAAATAAGGGGAACTTTCGGGGGTCTGTTCGGATATGCCATCGGCCAAAATGATACTTTCCCAAAATATTTTTGGTCTCTGTCTCTTAAAACACAGAAATGCAGGTGGGGATTAAGGGGATCGGTGCATTTTGACAGATGTGCACTTTTTCAATTTTGTTTATCTTGACGGTAAACTTTTTGCTACTTCGAAATTTTCGAATAAAACTTTTTTTAACGAAAGTTTCCACTTTTGAGCTTACTTCGTTTAATCTGTTTTTTTAAGATCAATTATTTTTACTTTATAAGTCGTCTTTAAAAAAACACTCTAAAGGAAGTACTGGTCGCATTAAGAGACTCGGACATGAAATTTTCTAGATTATCTTTAAAATCCTTTTTTCTGAAAATATGGACAAAAATAAGTTGATAAGAAGTCTTTTTATTTTCAATTGTCATGAAAAAAGTATTTTTATCGCGATTTGAAAAAATATTTATTTCATTTATTCAAATTTTGGAAATTTCTGAGAATTTGAATCGCGGTTTCCAAAAAGACGAGATACAAATATGCCAATTGTCGAACTTGAGGTTTTGCGCGTATCCCTAAGGATCGTAAACATACCAGTTTGAGATTTCTGCCGTCAAAATCCAGGGAGGAGAAGTATTTTCCCCGAGGCACTCACAATAGGCCAAAAAACAGTTTTTTGCTCATTAAGCGCCGGATGAATTTTTTTTGAGTAAAACTGAACTTGATTCTGCCTACGTTCTATGTGGTCATAAAAGCTATAAAAGTATCTCTATCTTGAAAACTCAGGGAGGAGTAGGCCTTTTGAAGTGAAAATAGTGCCACTTTTGAAAGGTCGTTCCTGATTGGTAGGCCAATCAGAGGCCTTCGATTTGTTTAGTGAAAGCAAGATTAATGTTCAATTATTCCTAAACTGAATACTTATGTTCGTGCTGTTTCTAGTACTTCATTGAGGCGACGCTGAAAACCCTGTTTTGGCCTTAAAATGCGCACCAGTACTCCTAAAAACGCACGTTTGCTATTCAAGAGGGTATCCGTCATAAACTGAGGCTCAACAAAACAATTCTCAATTTTATTCTTCTGATTTTTTTTCTGAAAATATGGACAATTGAAAGTTAATTGGTGGGATTTTTATCCACATACGTTGCCAAGAAAGTACTTTTTTCGGAATTCTAAAAAAAAGTTTATTTATTTTTGTCTTTTTCACCAAAAATTCTCGACTTTGAAAAATGTAAAGTACAGTTGTCAAGGAGAAAAAAAGATAAAAAATTAAGGTTTTTATAGTAACAGCTGCCAGCGAGGTCATGAGCTGTTCATTCAAAAGTGTTTCAATATTGACACTCAAAAATTCAGGGAGAAATAGTTTTTTGCGCGAGCTTCTTCTATCAGCTCAAAGAATCGTTTTTTGCTTTTTCTAAAACGAATTTATTTCGAATTTTCAAAAAAGATTGTAAAAGACCTGTGTGCGTTTCTTGTGGTTCATAAAATCTGAAAATAATTTTTCTGCCCCCAAAACTCACGGAGAAATAGGCTTTTTGCTACAAAATATGACTCTACTTTGAACCTCGTTCCTGATTGATCCGGCAATCAGTAATCCTTTATTATGATATGAGATTTTGTTTAATGAATCTACTTATTTGAACAATTAGGCTTCACAATGTTTATTTTTCAACATATTTGCCCTCAAAAACCATGAAAACGCCATTTCCCATGAAAATTATTCCCCTAAGGATGTGGACGACGATAATTGAGCTCTTTTTCACACATTTTCAAGTGAAGTTTATGAGAAACCAGGCGTCAGAAATAATTAATTAATTTTTTCCTAATACGTAGTACTCTAAAGAAAGATGCCAGTACTATTCAGAGCATCTTATACTTCAACCTACGCTCAGAAAATGAATTTCAGTAGGCGTCCCTAAAAGCACTAAAACTACTCCTCATCCATCTCTCATCAGTTTTAATTGATATTTGCAATTTAGAATGAATATATAAATGCACATCACCAAATGTAGCCCTTTTTGAAAATTTGGCCTCTAGGGGTCAAAACAGCTTATTTGGGAGCCTCGCGCAACCGCCTACTCCTCCTTAAATATATATGGAAAATTATCAATTTGTACATAAAATGCACCGCAAAGCCTAGATTAAAGTTTCAGTGTAGCCCCTTCTTTGATTTTTTTCTCCAAAGTCTGAGGAACGACTCGTGAATTTCTTGTTTTTGTTGAAATTCTGAACTATAAATTTTCTAAAACCTACTTTATTTGAAAAAAATTAAAAATTCATAAAAAATCCTACGACTTAAAAAACTCAGTGAGAAATTCTCTACAAAAAAGGGCAATCAAAAAATATATATGATAAATCTCAATTATCGTCACCCCAACTTTAACCTTTAATTTCAACTTCCGAAAAACCGACTTTTCTTTGAAATAATCTCAAAACCAAAAAAATATTATAAGTTAAAAAATCTGGCAGAAAATTCTTCACCACAAAAGTGTATCAAAAAGTATTATACGTAAAGCTGAGATATCGTCGCCTACATCCTTAAGTCGGTGCATTTTCACAGATGAGCACTATTTCATTTTTTTTTCTCTTGATAAGAAACTTTTTGCCACTTCGAAATTTTCGGATAAAAACTTCTTCGAACAAAAGTTGGAACTTTTTTGCTTCTTTCGTTTAATCAGATTTTTTTCAAATCGATCTTTTTTACTTTATTAATCGTCTTTTGAAAAAACACTCAAAAAACGGGAGATTTGGGTCGAAGGCGTCAAAATTAAGGTAAAACATTTTTTTTTAATAAGAAACCGAAAAAAACGGTTTTGACCACCGAATTCAATTTATTTGTTATGGTTTCATACTATTTCTACGTCGAAATCGAAAATTTTCAAATCCTAAAAAAATCGAGAAAAACCCAAAGTTTGGCTCATCATAAAAAACAAATTTTTATGAGATGAACGAAAAAAACTTGAATTCGGTTATCGTGACGGCTTAACAATTTGGGATTAATGAGGGCCTGAACTTATTTCTCCCAAACTGTAATTCGTTGCAAAATTATAGTTGAGAGTATAAACCAGAGCAAAGAAACAAAACAAGGACATATTTGAATCAATAAAAAGGTGGCATTCTCAATATTTTCAGTTGGTGATTCCAGAAAAATAAGTTTGAAATTTTTGGAACAAGACATGAGGAAAATTTCAAAATATTTCTGATTATTTTTGACCAAAAATCACAAAACCATGTCATATGATTTTTCAAATAGCATATTTAAATATGTGGTCACCTACGCAAAAAATTGCAGTCGTCATTTTGAAGAGTGTTTCTCGTTGATTTGAAACAAATATTAAAAAAACATTTGAACAAAAAATGAAGCCTTTTTATATCCCCTATTCACACCTTTGTTAATATCCCGGCCCTACTACTTAAAAACACACTACGTTTCCTAATCAGGGCCGGGATATTAACAAAAGTGTGAATAGGGGATATAATGTTCAGAACTATTTCAAAAAAAATTTATAATTTTTCGAATTCAAAAAATTAAGTTCGAGCCCATATCCGTATCTGTCAAAATGCACCAACCGGGTTAGTGCGGTGTTCTTAACATAACTGAGTATTTGCGGAAATATAAAACAACACTTTTCATTGCAACGCTATTTTCAACTGAACGCGACTTTAGACTTTTTTTAAGATGATATTATCAAACTTCGGCCATTTTCGGATGTAACGCGCTAAAAAATAGGTAAATGTTTTCGCACATTAAAAAAATTCCTCAATATCAAAGTTTTTTCCATGAAAAATGGTCAAAGATGACCAAAAATACAGAAAAATACTTTTAATAAAAATTAAAATCGACTTTCAATTGCGTTTTCATATTAAAAAATCTCCTGACTATCAAAAAAATGATGTCAATTACACTCGACATTATATTGAGAATCATTTTCAAGAATAAAATTTCCAAAATTGAGTGACAAATGGCACTCACCGGTTGTGCAATCAAATGTTGTAAATTTCATAAGTAGTTCAAAAACGATATTCGCTTGATTCTTTCATAGGTTGACATACGGAAACCGAATAGATACCAGAAAATTTCAAAANAAAGGATTAAAAAAACTAATTATAAACAATTTTGGACTTAATTTGCGTGAAATTTTTATAATATTTTGTAAAAAAAGTTGAAAAAATATAGAAAATTAAGATTTTATGATGGTTAAAACGGCGGGAAGAAAATATCTATGAAAAAAATAAAAATGGCTACTTTTTTGTTTTACCCAAAAATTGAAATAAAAAAATCAGAAAAACATTTTTCATAATTTTAAGATTTTTTTGAATTTTTTACGAATTAAAAATAAAAATTTGAACTCAAATCTCTTCTTTAATAGATACCAAATTATTTCAGTTAGCTGAAACAAATTTATACTGGTTAACTTATCGATGGTAAGCTCAAAAAAATAAAGTAAATAATTACTTTCGTGAGTTTTATTGACTCCTATCTGCTTTGTATGCATCTTTAACACCTTTGATATTTGATAGATGTTTGCTGAACACGAAGAGAAAGCGGCCTCATAGAGTGGCTAGAAGGGGTCCAGGAGTGTTAGGATTGGCTCCTCCAACCTCCATCTTTCAAATCATCCAAAGGTGTTAAGGAGATATGGCCCCTCCCTTAATACAGGGAGGGAACCAATATCGCCGAAGTTTTTGCAAAAAATTTCGGCGATATTACCAATTTGGCAGTATCGGCCGACCATTATTCGGGCCCCCTGTATATTATTTTTCTAATTCGAGCAACTTTCTTGTTTGCGGATTTCACACCGCCAACATTTTGGGTATACGGCGAGTCGAGCCAGTGGCAACTCACCGTTATGTTTTCTAGATATCGTGCGGGGGGAAACAGTTTTAAATCGGTATATTTTTTTGAATATGGGCCCGTTTTTTCCTGGTCCCGATCTTTCGAAAAATATTATGAATTATACATACAATGTCAAAATTCACGTTTATTACCGCAATGCGATTCGGACATTACCGCTCACAATTTCAATTATTTTGACGATGTTGCGGTTTTATGTACAATATCGTTTTTTCAATCGGTAATGTTATAGAAATGAGCAATTTAATGTTTATTTGAAATTAATTTTAATTTCAAAGTCATGTTGAATTATTTTCGATGTCCGAATTTGAGTTAATTATCCATAATATCAAATTTTTTTGAAAAATTGCAATTAAACTACTTTAATTCGTGACATTGTCTTTAACGAATGCAACAAATTATTGAAAATTTGTCGAAAAATCACTTCGAATTATGTGAAAATGCTCAAATCGACATTGAAATTGAATTAAATTCGAGATGCGGGCTGGCGCCGCATGTCTCCCAAATATTATGAAATTATTCACACACATGTCAAAATTCAAATTTATTCACGCAATGTCGATTCGGCAATTCCTTCATGAATTTTCACAAATTGTTTTCTTCAATAAAAAATGAACCAATCTGCCACTCCTTAAATCTTCCTTCGTCGTATGTATATATTTTACTCACATTTACGAGAAGTCCATGATCAGAGGATGCCAAACCCTACGTCATAAATTAAAACGTGATCAAATGGTTTTCAAACTATCGTTCGTCAGTAAAAAATAATTTATATCTTTAACTTATAATGCAGGGATTGACATAATTGGATCGTATCGTATCGTATTTTTTGGATCGATCGGTTTTTGCGATACGATCCTGATCCAGTTTTTGAATCAACCCTCTAGATACGATACGATACGATCCATTTTTAATTTCGACCTCCTAGATACGATACGATCCGATCCAGTTTTCAAATAACCCCTCTAGATACGATACGATCCATTTTGAAAGGGCAGCTCATCAGTGCCGGCTATTAAGTTTTTTTTTCTGGAGTAAAGTCAAACATTTTATAATTTGTTTTAGAAAAAATCAGTATTATACTCCCAACATTTTTCAACACTAAAGTCACTGTTTAAAGCGACATTATCAATTATTTGTCGGCCGCATTTCCTGTAAAATTCAGCGAAAGTATTATAATTAGAAATTCATAATTAATTTCAGCTGTTTGAAATAAAGTCAGTGAAACATCTGGTTTTTGTCAGCAAAAGTAATATCCCATCAAACTTTTATGATCAAAAGAATTAAATGTGTGCTCAAATTATATGTAAATTTTCAAATTCTCAATAATATTTTATAAATCACTTAAAGTTTTTTTTATGCTAAATTTGCATCTAAAATATAATACATTTTTTGAAGCATTTAACAATCCTAAATTTATTTTATTTAAATTTTTTATATATTTTTTAGATCATTACGTGTTAATAAGTATACTGTATAATGTATTTGAGCAGGCTTCAAAGGGATAGGGATAGAAGGGATAACCGAGGGGATAGAGGGGGATAGGGATAGGGATGGAAAAATTCAGAGCCATAGAGGATAGGGATGGAAAGTCCCATCCGCCTTTTATCCCGTTTTATCCTGCATCCCCTTTTTATCCCGTTTCTATCCCTTTTCCGTCCCTATCCCGTTCTATCCCTATCCCCCTTTTTATCCCTTTTCTATCCCTATCCCACTTTTGCATAATCATAAATATAACACTCTTCAGAAGTTTTAATGTATATTTAAGGGTAAAATTAAGTCCAAAAATTTGGCGGTATTTTGATGAATAGACTTCCAGTTTAACCGGAACTCGAGTAAAAATTGTGTTTATTTTCTATATAATACTAGGGGTATATTTGAGGGTAAAATTAAGTCAAAAAAATTTGCGCGGTTTTTCGATGAATGATGACTTCCGGTTTAACCGGAAGTCGAGTAAAAATTGCGTTTAATTAATTATATAATACAAAAAAAGTATATTTGAGGGTTAATTTCGTCAAAAAAAATCTGGTCGTATTTTGATAATATGATGCATTCCGGTTTACCGGAAGTCGAGTGAAAAGTGGTTTATTTAATTATAGAATACCAGAGGTATATTTGAGAGTGTAATTTGTCAACAAAATTGGCGTATTTTCGATGCATAAAGACTTCCGGTTGACCAGAAGTTGAGGTGAAATTGTGATACCAGAAGTGCGCCTTTACATTGCCATTTTAGGCACCTCGTGCACCACTTAACACTTTTTTGTCATTCGCGCTAAAGTCGTGCGTTTTAGGGTGATCCCTATGAAGGTTGCTAAATTTTTTATATTAACACTAAAAAGCTTACTCCTCCTACAATTTATATCATTTTTCTAATTTTTGAGTCAAGTTCCGGGAAGCAATATTAACAATTATTTATCGTTTTTTTTGCATTTTTCCGTTAGAAGCAAATGTTAAAAATAAGAGCTCTAGATTATTGTTGATATTGCTTCTCCGGAAACTTGACTCAAAAAATTGAAAAAGTTGATGTTAATTGTGGAGGGAGTAAGCTTTTTAATGTTTTTTTGGGAGGCTTATTCAGGGTGGAGTGCGTGGGCTAGGTGAATTGTATCAGACTACAATTAGTATGTAATATTATCTTCTGGGCTTGTTCTGCACGTTCAGAAAGTTTATTCAATACCACATCTACCAGTTCATCAAGAAACCATGTAAAAACCTTAAAAAAAAAGCTAATCAGCGACAACCACTCCCTAAAGGTGAGAAAATACCGACTTTGTGATTTTAAATAGCTGTTATTTACCGAACAATTTTCCTAATAAATATCGAATTATTTAAATTATTAGGTCGCTTTTTAATCGCTCACCATCTTAGGGGTATCTGTTCTGAGAAAACCAGACTAAATAGCGACAACCGGTTTTCAGCATCTGAATCTTATTCCGAATTCGGTTCCCAGACAATTTTTCTTTTTCTTCCAATGATTACCGTTCACCCGGTAATTCGNCAAAAAAATAAAGTAAATAATTACTTTCGTGAGTTTTATTGACTCCTATCTGCTTTGTATATCCCTTTAACACCTTTTGGATGATTTGATAGATGTATGCTGAAAAGAAGAGAAAGCGACCTCATGAGTGGCTAGAAGGGGTCTCAGGAGTGTTAGGATTGGCTCCTCCAACCTACATCTTTCAAATCATCCAAAAGGTGTTAGAGGGATATGGCACCTCCCTTAATACAGGGAGGGAATCAATATCGCCGAAAGTTTTTTGCCAGAAAATTTCGGCGATATTACCAAATTTGGCAGTATCGGGCCGACCATATATCGGGCCCCCTGTATATTATTTTTCTAATTCGAGCCAACTTTCTTGTTTGCGGATTTCCACACCGCCAACATTTTGGGTATACTGGCGAGTCGAGCCAGTGGCAACTCAACCGATTATGTTTCTAGATATCGCGCGGGGGAGAAACAGTTTTAAATCGGTATATTTTTTGAATTATGGGCCCGTTTTTTCCTGGCTCCCGATGTTTCGAAAAATATTATGAAATTATACATACAATGTCAAAATTCACGTTTATTACCGCAATGCCGATTCGGACATTACCGCTCACAATTTCAATTATTTTGACGATGTTGCGGTTTTATGTACAATATCGTTTTTTCAATCGGTAATGTTATAGAAAATGAGCAATTTAATGTTTAATTTGAAATTAATTTTTAATTTCAAAGTCATGTTGAAATTATTTTCGATGTCCGAATTTTTGAGTAATTAATCCATAATATCAAATTTTTTTTGAAAAATTGCAATTAAACTACTTTAATTCGTGACATTGTCTTTAACGAATGCAACAAATTAATTGAAAATTTGTCGAAAATCACTTCGAATTATGTGAAAATGCTCAAATCGACATTGAAATTGAATTAAATTCGAGATGCGGGCTGCGCCCGGGTCTCCCAAATATTATGAATTATTCACACAATGTCAAAATTCAAATTATTCACGCAATGTCGATTCGGACAATTCCTTCATGAATTTTCACAATTGTTTTCTTCAATAAAAAATGAACCAATCTGCCACCCTAAATCTTCCTTCGTCGTATGTATATATTTTAACTCACATTTAACGAGAAGTCCATGATCAGAGGATGCCAAACCCTACGTCATAAATTAAAACGTGATCAAATGGGTTTCAAAACTATCGTTCGTCAGTAAAAAAACGTATTTATATTTTTAACTTATAATGCAGGGATTGACATAATTGGATCGTATCATATCGTATTTTTTAGATCGGATCGTATCGTATCGGTTTTTTGCGATACGATCCGATCCAGTTTTTGAATCAACCCCTCTAGATACGATACGATACGATTCATTTTTAATTTCGACCTCCTAGATACGATACGATCCGATCCAGTTTTCAAATAACCCCCTCTAGATACGATACGATCCAGTTTTGAAACCAACCCCTCTAGATACGATACGATACGATTCATTTTTAATTTCGACCTCCTAGATACGATACGATCCGACCCAGTTTTTAAATAACCCCCTCTAGATACGATCCAGATTTTATATCAACCCCTCTAGATACGATACGATCCAGTTTTAATTTCGACCTCCTAGAAACGATACGATCCAGTTTCTGAATCACCCCCTCTAGATACGATACGATCCAATTAATATTTAAACTTCGATTTCACAAATTTGTTCGTACAAATAATTCGTAAATTTCTTTTTTGAGATAATTTTGGATTAAAAATAAATTATATACAGGGGGGGGCAATATTGCCGAAAAATTTTTTGCAAAAAAAATTCGGCAATATTGGCACATTCGTTAATATTGGGCACTTTTGGCAATATGGGAAAAAAATACATTTTTTCGTTCAAAAAATAAAAAAAGGCGTCGGCGTTGGGAATGACGTCATATGTCAAACAATTTTTCAATTTTATAAGGAGTTTCACGATAGGTTAGAATGACTTGAATCACCAAAATGCGTATAATGTGATTCTCCATCAAACGCAATCAACTAAAAGTTGATTAGAGTACAGGGTGTAAGGTTTTTCCCTGCTTTTTTCCCAATGAATACACTTGATTCCCGACGTTTTTGATTGGTTGATCTGAGAAAGAACGTACACCAACTAACCATTTATGGAAACCCCCTGTTGACCAATGAGAGCACCGGATTCACTCTTCGACCAATTAGAACTTCGAAAAAGGGGTTTCCATAAATGGTTAGTTGGTGTAAGTTTTTGCCGAAATTAACCGTTCACATTAGCGTTCTCATCGCTATCCAATTTGGAAAAAAGAAGAGATAAATCTTACACTCTGTAGATTTGGGAAAAATAATCCTGTAAGTGACGTCATCAGCGATTTCGGCAAATTTGGTAATATTGGGCACTTTCGGCAATATGGGAACAGGAATTATTTTATCTAAAAATGTTGATTTTGCGTGGGTTATATTCGGCAATATGAGCACATTCGGCAATATTGGGCCGGAGCTATTAGACCCCCCCCCTTTTCATATTTTTGTCAAAAAAATTCGGTGATATTGTTCATTTTCGGCGATATGGGGACAGAAATAAAAGTTTTTGTCAAAAAATGTAAAAAAACCCATGGACGTCCGCAATGACGGCAAATGTCAATTTTTCAACTTTATAGGAAGTTTCACAGAAGGTTCGAATAAAATAAATCGCCAAAATGCGTATAATCAAGTACCCCATCAAACGCAATCAAATAAAAGTTAAAAAAGTAAATTTAAAATTTTATACAAATTCAAACACGCTCGTATTCTTCATCACAGCAAGACACCTAATTTGTCCTTGCTAACGCTAGGGTTGTGAAAATTTCAAGGCACCTAAAATTTCAGATTATACATTATACACGAAATTATGCGCTGATGACTTAAATTTCGAAAATAATTATGAAAACTGAATTCTGATTGGTTCAAATTTAAATCAATCATAATCCAGAAAATTTACCATCAGTTTAACTGACTTTTTATCAATGATTCCGAAAATATATATTTTAATATGTCTTTTCCATCAAGTTAAATGTTTTTTCCGCCCTAGAAACTTTTAAAATCACTAAAAAAATGCCAAATTTCGGCTTTATGAGTCTCTAGCGGCTAAAATAACCGGCAGGTCGTAAGGTATTATTTCATTCGCACTTATTTTATTTTTTGCGTTTTTCCAGAATAAAATAAGAAAAATAAAATTGGTCAATCATAGAGATTCTCATTGGTTGAAATTTGAACCAATCAGAATCGACCATTTCGCAAAAAATTATTAATCCTCAGTTTTTGCCGAATTCAAATATATATTTTTTGGTATCTGTTTTTTGTGAGGAAATGTCCTTTTTTCACGTTTGCGGCTTTCAAACACCTTACAAATTGATTGATTTTGCTTCAAAAATCTATTGCGCCTCGAACATATGTTGAGCCGTGAGTAACTATTTTCATTCGCAAAAATTTTTTTGTTGCTTTTTTTAAAAGAAAAGAAAAAAATAAACAGTGTCCGACAGTGTCCTAAAAATTTGGGGTGGAGATCCACTTTAAATAAAAAAGTAAAAACCTGATAAATTCGGGATAGAGATTTTCAATAAATCTTCAATTCATCGGTACGACATATAACCATTTGGTTGGTGTGGGCATAATGTGAAATGTGTGATGTAACAATCTCGAGCTTACATATTACGTCAAAAAGCTCTGTTGGGTGTGAGATTGAAAGTTTTGGGCCGAGATAGTGGACTTGCCTAGAAGTAATGCCAGGGTGAAAAGCGGACAAAAAAGAAAATCTGGCAGGACCAGAAGTTATTAAATTGTCACGATTTTTTTCTGACATAGACATGCAATCATGTGTTTTTAGGCAGGATACTACCAATTTGGCACATTCAATTTGATGTAGCTGAGCCTCATGCAAAGCACGACCAGGATTGCCCTGAATAAAAATCCGTAATTATAAAAAATACAAAAAATTGACCCGAAAAAAGAAATGTTAAAAACACTAACGAGATGGATTAACTCGCGACGAAGCCAAAAAATTTGTTCGGGGCAAACTGTAGAAAGAATGTGTCCATCGCCATACTTCACAATGTATTTTTTCCCATCATCCAACAGTACAATACGGGATATACTGTAATATTGACCCTCTGGTACCACCAAAATCACTACCAGTCCAGTAGAAACAACAACTCTTCACAGAAGATCTCTCCTTTTTTCTTTTTTTATATAAAAAACAAACGAAAAATAAAAAATGAGTGCTTATTTTTACAAATTTTGGAATGGCAAAACTGGGAATTATGTAAAAACATTGGAAACTGGAAATTTGGGAATCATGATTGGTTAAGAATGGATGTAGGTTGGATGACACATTAAAAAAATCAAAATGCAGGAAATTCGATTTTTGGAAAATGGAATGTGGAAAATTGATGAGTAGTGAATGTGGAGGATGAAACAGGTTACCCTCAAAAAGTAAACCCAAAAAAACGAAAGAATAAAAGGAATTACTTTTGCCTTTATGTAAATCTAAATTAATTTTGACCTGGGTCGTATTCTAGAAATTAATAAGTAAAAAATTAATGATACCAAAAGTTTTAAAAAAAAAGCCTTCTAATAGAATAGTTGTGCATTTGTTTTTTGACGATACTG
>SCLH01000598.1:40942-53040 GCA_004367855.1 Oikopleura vanhoeffeni
TTTAACTCTTGACCTTAAATTATATTGACGACTATGAAAGCAACGACTTTGAAATGATCGTCTGAAATCATATTGTTTGATTAATAAATTGCTCAAATGGCTCCAAAATGCTTGAATGAGGCTTTCAAATCAATCGTAATCAACTTTGTATTTTCAGAGAATTTGTGTAGCCAGAGTTCATCTGTGGTTCGATGATATCAGACTGTCAAAACAAAAATAAAAAATTCTTGTACCCATCCAACTTTCTAGTTTGTTTAAAATTGACCAAATAGCATCGAAAATTAAACGCTGTCAAAATGTTCGCGGTGTTCCATCTGATATCATCCAAATATGCTTCATTTAAAATTTTTTATCATATTTTGTGAATGAACATTATTGAAAATACCAAATTTTCGAAAAAAAAATATTACAAAAAATAAATTCTCTGCGTGGAAATCGGAAAGATCGGTTTAGCAAAGGTAAGTCAGATTCAGGATCATGAGATTTTGTTTTTATTTTGATCGTCTCGGAAATTGATTTTTATGTTTTCTGAAAGAAAACCCAGGACGGCTTTAAAAAAATTAAAACGGATCGCATGATTGCGAAAACTTTCGTATGCGAGGGGGTGAAAAAATTGCTCGAATATATCTCGGGTGCGCAGCGGTATAACTTCAGAGAAAAACTGCAAAGTAGTTGAGAAACATTTCATCAATCATCTCTAGGGAGTCAAACTCCGAATTTAACCAATTTGATCAATCGTATTTCGCAGGGTTCTTAATTGATAAAAAGTGTTCTAAAAACTGAAGTCGTAATCATAATGGTAATCTATGCCTCTAAGTACGATTTGAGACATCCCAGTTTTTAAAATACTTCTCTGATACGATAACGATTAGTTTATTAAATCAACTTCTCTAAATACGAGTACGAACCAATCTAGATTCTAGCCCCACAGAAAATTCACATAACTAAGATCGAATCAATACGGTTCGTGATCGTATTCGTATCAAGAGCCGGGGTAAAATAAAAATTGATCGTATGCGTATCGCGAAAAGCACCGATACGAAAACGATCTGAAAAGTAACGATACCGATAAATCTATTATGCCACTCCCTGGCACAACTTGTATGATTATTTGCTATTAAAAATAAATACATGAAAATGTCAACAATCAAACATATATATAACCATATTAAACATATATAAAAATTTATGTAGTTAATTTTATCATATAATATTTAATACACCAAACATACAATACATACAATTAATACTTAGGGGCCATCCTCGCGCTTTTTATTCCATACGGCTAGAAAATTTTAGTCCATTTTTGACACACAACAGTACATCTTTCCAAAATCTCTCTAAAGCATTTGTCAGTGTACTCTCCCTCGCTTTATAAGACAAGGCCCGAAATATATCACAGTCCTGAACTTAGTGGAGGACTGAGAAGTCTTCGTTTTTATAAAACATCAATTCTGCTTCGTTCGTTTCGCGAATCTTCTTTATCTCACTACACACTAACAGATATCCTGAAAAGATATTCTATTGAATAAAGCGTGATTTGATAAATTAAACTTAATTGAACTTTAAGGTCGCAGACGAAAAGAAGGGAATGGTACGCTTAAATCACTATTTTTTTTAATCGCACTCTTACTGTATTCCGCGTCACAACATCCAAGCAGTTGAAAAATAAATTCAATAAAAACATTTTCGAATTTTTTTTCTGGAAAACTTCAATGCAACTTTCGAACGAAAGACGAAATTCCACTTTCAACCACTCCCTCACTTTCGATTAGAAATCGGCAAATTTTAAGAATCAAAATAAAAATTGGGCTCTGTTCAAAAATCACGGAATAAATATTTCGTTCCTTCTTTGTTTAATTTAACCGTATTCAGAAATAAACATTTCAGAAAAGTAGGAGTTTGCAGACTAAAAACAGTTTGATTAAGCGCAGCTAAAGATAAACATTCTCGTGGTCAAAACATATTCATCTAAAATGTGAAGAAATCTAATCTGAGTTTTCATCATCCTTTACATTTAAACAATAAACAACTTATTTTTTGTATTACCCCTATCTCGCACGCTTGATTCCAACCATTGAAACCATTTGAGTTCGAAATTTTTGATAAGAACATTGTAAGATCAGATGCCACACCTTTAAACACAAGGATGAGTAAACCCAAAAACAATTTTTGTTAGATCAAAGAGACTAAGCGAGATTTTCCCCACACTCCAATCACAGCGTCGCTCTCCCGAAGTACTACATATTAGCTGTCACGAAGTTTTTTGGCTGGCTGATCAATTTGTCTTCAACTGGTAGATGTTTTCCAGTGATGTTTTGATATCCCTTAAGACTCAAAAATTAACGTGCGTCACATCCGAATTTTTATGTTTTCGAAAAATTGGAGGTGTAAACTGCGAACCTAATTATAAGGAACCTATATTTATACTTTGAACTTTATTTATTCCAAGGTGAAATATGATTCTGGAATAATCTAAAGTAATTAATAAAAATGTTTTCGCCACCCACTGTCTGCATTTTTCCCTTTTTAATAATTCTCAAGCTAAAAATTAAATGAAAGTCTGCAATTTTCTCTGTCAAATCAACTTAACAGTGTATTTTCTGAAATGTACTCGCAGAGAGTTTTTGTGATGCATTATTTTAAGAAAGAAGAAAACAACTTCCACGCAACATTGAACTATTACCTTATAACAGGGATCGGCCATATAAAGAAGTGAAACTGATCGTATCGTAATCTATGAGGGGGGGGGGCGTGGGTTATTACCAATCAGGATCGTATCGTATCTTAGGGGGCAAATAAAAACTGGATCGTTCGTATCGTATCTAGAGGGTGTAAAAAAAAACTGCATCGTATCGTATTTAGAGGGGGTGATTAAAAAACTGGCATCGTCCATCCGTCCACTAGCACGTGCGACAAAAAAGATGGATCGCCTATCCGTACTAGGGCCGCGCGGGAAATCTAAAAACTGGACGAATGTAGCGTATCTGGCAGTGTGTAAAAAAAACTGGACTCGTACCGCTACTCGGCGTGGGGGGCGGGACTCTCTCGCAAAACTGGATCGTACCGCTATCGTCTAGGGAGGTCGAATTAGACACTGAATTGGTATCGTAATCGAAAAAACTTTTATCTGTAAAAAACGCGATGAATTCCGGTAGTTGCAAATAAGATTTCGAATTCAAATATGTCACTTTGTTGGCGGAAGGTCACTTTGAATTTAAATACTTTAAAAGAAAGTATTTTTGATCAAGATTCATTACTATAGAAGCGGATCGAAAGAGTTGAACTCCTAAATAAGCACTTTTCGTTACACCGACAGATGCAGGGCTTTCATCCGCGGTGCCATATTGTATTGAGCGTAACTAGTGTGTCGCATCAGTATCCAGCTCATTTTTTTACATCTGGAACTCGGGACACCACCTTCCTGTGGGAAAATTGACCAACGAACATAAAAAATTTCACACTCACGCACCACCATTTCAATTTTTTGACCGCAAAGTGGCCCAAATCTAATGCCTCAAATCTAGGTGGGGCCTGAGATTTGATTTAATTCATTCATCTCACTTTTTCTGCCTCTTCTTGAATTCTCACCATGAGATCAAATCACAACGCTGCATAATCACTCCGAATTATCATTGGGCCAAATCCTCTGCCAACCCATCATAATCGATCCATTTGCAACATTTTTATAAATCCTTTCTTAATGCTGTTATTTCAAATATATATTTCTGTCATACATGTTTTTTATTATAAATGTCCTTTAGACGTTTGAATTCTTCAAACACCCAACATTGGTTAATTAGTCAAAAGTCTTAAGCGCCTCCAATATATGTTCACTACTGCACCATCACATTTTTTTTTTTTTTTTTATTCAAATCGCCCGCATCACCACTCTTGTCTTTCGCCTCATTAAGAATTCATGATAAAATAAAAATCTTGAAAGAAAATTCAAATAATAAAAAACAATTTTTTTAGCGAAATATTTAATTTTGAGAAAATTTAAAATATTTTTGAAATATGTTTTCAAAAAAATCCAGCTTCTTAAATTTTTTGTTATTCTGGAAAAAATTCTTGAAATTTTTACAAAGTTTCAAATTTTGATTGAAAAATTATCAATTTATAAAAAAATTTGTTACTGTCTTTCAAAATTAGATAATTTTTTTCAAATTGACAAACACTTCTACAAATTGGCCAATTTTAACAAAATTAAACTCAAATGTTCAAACTTCTTATCGTCAAATTATTTTTTTAAAATTTGATATCTTTTCCTGAGAATTTGAAACATAAATCACGTTTTTGTTGGACTTTGGCCGATCTTCGGGCCCATTTTTTCAACAAAATTAAATCTACAAATAAAATAACCACTCTTTTTTGCGCCTCGGCAATTTGCGGCTCATATTTAACAATTTTTCAAGTAAAAAACCATAAATCTCATTTTTATATCCGGCTTTCCCCGGCCGATTTGGGGCTCATTTCCACAAATTTAAATAAAAAAACCTATAAATCTGCTTTTATCGGCCTTTGGGCCGATTTGGGGCTCATTTTTCAACAAAACTAAATTCATAATAATATTCCTCTTTATCGGGTCGCTGATATGGGCTCATTTTTTACAAATCTGAATTTAAAAGAAAAAAAAATTCTATCCGCCTTAGGGCGCCGTTGGAGCTTTCTTTTCAACCAAATTGACTGATATAATATTTCTGTTTATCGGCCTTTGGCTGATTTGGGCTCATCTTCAATAAAATTCGAATAAAAAAATTAAATCCTCTGTTATCGGCATTCGGCCCATAATGGGCTCATTTTTCAACAAAAAAACTTAAAAATCATAAATCCCTTCTTTCTGGCTTCGGCCCGATTCGGAGCTCATTTTTTCAACAAAATTATCTCTGAGCAAATTTGATTTTTCGCCCAAGTCAGCAATCCGATAAAAAAATGTTGAATTTTTTCACAAATAAGAAATTTTAATCTGCGGAAAATATCTATCAAAACTGTCTTTATTGGTCTTTAAGAATCTTTGATTATCAAATTCTTTAGGTCGTTAAGAATCTTGATTTTCACAGAACGTTCTCCTTGCATAAACATTAGCGTATCGATACCTTTGAATACAGAACACTTTATCTTATTTCGCTCTACGCAGCATCTTGGTTACATTAGACTTATAGTCATGCAATAAGGTTTACAGAAAACAAGCGAATCTTTTCGTGTGACAATCTCAAAAATACAACTTCCGGTGTTGTCACCTATACAAAACATAAAAATCGGCTCTAGGGCACCTTTGGTAACTTCACGACACATTGTTGATATAAACCGTCTTCAAAAAAGTTGTTATTGCGCATCTTTTGGTACTACTATCATAGACTTTATTATATAGTCCGATCCGATTGGTTTAAATTTCGAGCCAATGAGAATTTCAATTATTCATTATTGTTGGTTTATTTTGCAGCCAAACGATAAGGCCGACTACAAATTGTCACATTTTATCAGATAAACACGCCGATTCTCTGCAAATCTGGCAAATAAAACAGTTTTTGAACTTCATCTAAAAATGGTTTATTAGATATTATAAAAATCATTTTCGTTATTTTCGTCAATACTCTGTCATCTCATTCTGATTTTTTTTTGGTTTTTCAGCCTTAGCTTTTTATAAAAACATAGTCAATTTATCATTATATTGGCAACTTATAGGGTTTAATTTGCGTCTTTATTTGAGAACATGATTTCATAGCGATATAGTAAGATATTAGATAAACATCACATATTGGATCGACTATATAATAAAGTCTATATAGTAGTACCAAAAGATGCGCAATAACCAACTTTTTGAAGACGGTATAATCAACAATGTGTCTGAAGTTACCAAAGGTGGCGCTAGAGCCGATTTTTTGTTTTGATGACAAACCGGAAGTTGTATTTTTGAGATTTGTCACCACTAAAAGATTCGCTGTTTTCTGTAAACCTTATCATGAACTATAAGTCTATGATAACCACAGATGCTGCTAGAGCGAAAATAAGATAAATGTTTGTACTTCAAAGGTATACCTTAATTTTATCAGGAGAACTTCTGTGAAAATCAAAGATTCTTAAAGACCAATAAAGACATTGTGATAATCAAAGATTCTTTAAGACCAATAAAGACATTTTGATAGATATTTTCCGCAGATTAAAATTTCTTATTTGTGGAAAAAATTCAACATTTTTTCCGATTGCTGACTGGCCTAAAAATAAATTTGCTCAGAATTAATTTTGTTGAAAAATGAGCTCCGAATCGGCCGAAAGCCAAAAAAAGGGGATTTATGATTTTAAGTTTATTTTTGTTGAAAAATGAGCCCATTATCGGCCGAAGGCCGATAACACGGGATTCAATGTTTTTAATTCAATTTTTTGAAAATGAGCCCCAAATCAGCCAAAGGCCAATAAAAGGAATATTATATCATCAATTTTGTTGAAAAATGAGCTCCAAATCGGCCTAAGGCGGATGAATTTTTTTTTCTTTTAAATTCAAATTTGTTAAAAAATGAGCCCCATATCAGCTACAACCCGATAAAGAGGAATATATATTATTAATTTAGTTTTGTTGAAAAATGAGCCCCAAATCGGCCAAAGGCCGATAAAAGCAGATTTTAGGTTTTTTTATTTAAATTTGTCGAAAAATGAGCTCCAAATCGGCCGAAAGCCGATAAAAATGGATTTATGTTTTTTATTGAAATTTGTTAAAATATGAGCCGCAAATTGGCCGGAGGCCAAAAAAGAGGGTTATTTTATTTGTTATTTAATTTTGTTGAAAAATGGGCCCCAGATCGGCCAAAGTCCAATAAAAGGTGATTTTATGTTTCAAATTCTCAGGAAAGATATCAAATTTTAAAAAATAAATTTGAGGTAAGAAGTTTGAAATTTGAGTTTAATTTTCTTAAAAATTGGCCAATTTGATAAGAAGTTTTCAAATTTAAAAAAAATTATCTAATTTTGAAAGACAGTTGACAAATTTTTTATAAAATTTGATAATTTTCATCCAAAATTTGAAACCTTTGTTAAAAATTTCAGAATTTTTTCCAGAATTAAACAAAAATTTAAGAATCTGGATTTTTGTTGAAAAACATATTTCAAAAATATTTTAAATTTTCTTCAAATTAAAATATTTCCGCTAAAAAATTGATTTTTTTTATTATTTTAAATTTTCTTCAAGATTTTTAATTTTATCATGATATTCTTAATGAGGCGAAAGACAAGAGTGGTGATGCGGGCGATTTGAATAAAAAAAAAAAAAAAAATGTGATGGTGCAGTAGTGAACATATATTGGAGGCGCTTAAGACTTTTGACTAATTAACCAATGTTGGGTGTTTGAAGAATTCAAACGTCTAAAGGACATTTATAATAAAAAACATGTATGACAGAAATATATATTTGAAATAACAGCATTAAGAAAGGATTTATAAAAATGTTGCAAATGGATCGATTATGATGGGTTGGCAGAGGATTTGGCCCAATGATAATTCGGAGTGATTATGCAGCGTTGTGATTTGATCTCATGGTGAGAATTCAAGAAGAGGCAGAAAAAGTGAGATGAATGAATTAAATCAAATCTCAGGCCCCACCTAGATTTGAGGCATTAGATTTGGGCCACTTTGCGGTCAAAAAATTGAAATGGTGGTGCGTGAGTGTGAAATTTTTTATGTTCGTTGGTCAATTTTCCCACAGGAAGGTGGTGTCCCGAGTTCCAGATGTAAAAAAATGAGCTGGATACTGATGCGACACACTAGTTACGCTCAATACAATATGGCACCGCGGATGAAAGCCCTGCATCTGTCGGTGTAACGAAAAGTGCTTATTTAGGAGTTCAACTCTTTCGATCCGCTTCTATAGTAATGAATCTTGATCAAAAATACTTTCTTTTAAAGTATTTAAATTCAAAGTGACCTTCCGCCAACAAAGTGACATATTTGAATTCGAAATCTTATTTGCAACTACCGGAATTCATCGCGTTTTTTACAGATAAAAGTTTTTTCGATTACGATACCAATTCAGTGTCTAATTCGACCTCCCTAGACGATAGCGGTACGATCCAGTTTTGCGAGAGAGTCCCGCCCCCCACGCCGAGTAGCGGTACGAGTCCAGTTTTTTTTACACACTGCCAGATACGCTACATTCGTCCAGTTTTTAGATTTCCCGCGCGGCCCTAGTACGGATAGGCGATCCATCTTTTTTGTCGCACGTGCTAGTGGACGGATGGACGATGCCAGTTTTTTAATCACCCCCTCTAAATACGATACGATGCAGTTTTTTTTTACACCCTCTAGATACGATACGAACGATCCAGTTTTTATTTGCCCCCTAAGATACGATACGATCCTGATTGGTAATAACCCACGCCCCCCCCCCTCATAGATACGATACGATCCAGTTTCACTCTTTCATATGCCGATCCCTGTTATAATGTAATAGTTCAATTTGCGTGGAAGTTTTTTTCTTCTTTCTAAAATTATGCATCACAAAACTCTCTGCAGTACATTTCAGAAAATACACTGTTAAGTTATTTGACAAGAGAAAATTGCAGAATTTCATTTAAATTTTAGCTTGAAATTATTAAAAAAGGGAAAATGCAAGAACATGTCGAAAACATTTTTAATTATTAACATTTGATTATTCAAATTCATATTTCACTTGGAATAAATAAATTCAAATATAATATAGGTCCTTATAATTAGTTCGCATTTTACACCTCCAATTTTTTCGAAAACATAAAAATTCGATGTGTACAGCACGTTAATTTTTGAGTCTTAAGGGATATCAAAAACATCACTGGAAACATCTACCAGTTGAAGACAAATTGATCACCAGCCAAAACTTGTGACAGCTAAATATGTAGTACTTCGAGAGCGACGACTGTGATTGATTTTTGGGGAAAATCTCGCTTAGTCTCTTTGATCTAACAAAAATTGTTTTTAGTTTACTCTCCTGTGTTATAAATTCATCTATCTACAATTTCTTATCAAAAAAATTTCGAACTCAAATGGTTTCAATGGTTGGAATCAAAAGGCTGCCAAATACGGTAAATACAAAAAAATAGTTTTCATATTATTGTTTAAATGATAAAGGATGAAAACTCAGAATATGATTTCTTCACATTTTAGATGAATAATGTTTTGACCATACAGAATCGTTTATCCTTTAGCTGCCTAATCACACTGTTTTTACTCTGCAAACTCCTACTTTTCTGAAATTTTTTTCTGAATACGGTTAAATTAAACAAAGAAGGAACGAATATTTTTCCGTGATTTTGAACAGAGCCAATTTTTTATTTTGATTCTTAAAATTTGCCATTTCTAAATCGAAAGTGAGAATCTTGGAAAATGGAATTTCGTCTTTCCGGTCGAAAGTTGCATTGAAGTTTTCCAGAAAAAAAATTCGAAAATGTTTTTATTGAATTTATTTTTCAACTGCTTGGATGTTTGTACCAGTGAATACGAGTAAAAAATCATAAAAAAATAGTGACTTTTAAGCGACCATTCCCCCTTCTTTTCGTCTGCGACCTTAAAGTTAAATTAAGTTTAATTTATCAAATCACTTTATTCAATAAATATCTTTTCAGGTATCTGTTAGTTATAATAATAAAATATTCCGAAAACGAACAAGGCCAGACATTGATGGTTTTAATTCAAAAAACAGAAAAGCTTCTCATTCCTCACTAAGTTCAGAACTGTGATATATTTCCTTGTCTTATAAACCAGAAGTACACTGACAAATGCTTTAGAGAGATTTTGGAAAAATTACTCTTGTGTGTCAAAAAATGGACTAAAATTCTAGCTTATGAATAAAACGCGCAATGGCCTCCTAAATATTAATTATATTATTGTATGTTTGTGTATTAATATTTTATGATAAAATAAAAACTACATAAAATTTTTATATATGTTTAATTATGTTTAATTATATATGTTTAAATTGTTGACATTTTCATGTATTTATTTTTATGCAAAAATAATCATATCAAAGTTGTTCCAGGGATTGGCATAATAGATTATATCGTATCCTTATTTTCAGATCGTATCGTATCGGTGTTTCGCGATACGATACGATCCAATTTTTATTTTACCCGCTCTTGATACAATACGATACGAACCGTATGATTCGATCTAGTTTGAATTTTCTAGGGGGGGCTAGAATCTAGATTGGTCGTATCGTATTTAGAGGGGTTGATTTAAAAACTAAATCGTATCGTATCAGAAGAAGTATTTTAAAAACTGGATCGTCTCAAATCGTACTTAGAGGCTAGATACGATATGATACGACTCAGTTTTTAGAACACTTTTTATAATAAGAACCCCTCGAAATACGATATGATCAATTTTTAAATTCGGAGTTTGACTCCCTAGATATGATTGATGAAATGTTTCTCAACTACTGCAGTTTTCTCTGAAGTTATACCGCTGCGCACCCGAGATATGATTCGAGCAATTTTCACCCCCTCCCGCATACGATGCGAATCGCATCATGCGATCCGGTTTTAATTTTTTAAACGCCGCTCCCTGGGTTGTTCTTTCAGAAAACATAAAATCAATTTCCGAGACGATCTAAAAAATAAAAACAAACTCTCATATCCTGAATTGACTTACTTGCTAAACCGATCTTCCAGACTTCCACGCAGAGAAATTTATTTTGTAATATTTTTTTTTCGAAAATTTGGTATTTTCAAACTAATGTCATTCACAAAATATGATAAAAAATTTAAAATGAAGATATTTGGTTGATATCAGTGGAACACCGCGAACATTTTGACAGCGTTTAATTTTCGATGCTAATTGGTCAATTTTAAACAAACTAGAAAGTGGCATTTACAAGAATTTTTATTTTGTTTGACAGTCTGATATCATCGAACCACAATGAACTCTGGCTACACAAATCTCTGAAAAATACAAAAGTGATTACGATTGATTTGAAGCTACTTCAGCATTTTGGAGCCATTTGAGCAATTTATTAATCAAACAATATGATTTCAGACGATCATTTCAAAATCGTTGCTTTCATAGTCGTCAATATAATTAAGGTCAAAGTTAAAACATTTCGGGATTTTTGGCCAAGACTGAGATTTTTTAAAATGTGTGGTTTCGTCAAATTCAGCTAAGCGGGAATAAGCTTTGTCTTGCATAATCGTTTCAAAACCAGCCGAGTCACTTTTCATTAGGTTTTGTTGGTCATTTTTCATCTGGAGAATTTTATCTTTCATTGTTGCTGCTGTTTTCAATCCTCGCGACAAGAAATTCATTGCAATGATTGTGGCTATAACACTAAACAATTAAGATAAACTTGTGAAATTAACTTCATGTAATTTAATTTGAATCAACGTCTCAGAAGACTCAAGGGGATTTGCACTCTTTCAATTTTCGTTCTCTTGATGGTTAACTTTTTACCACTTTAGAATTTTCGAATAAAATGATTGTAAAATGAAAGGTGCCACCTTTGAGCTTACTTTTTATAATCTTGTTTTTTCACACCTTTAATTTTAACTTTATAAATCGCTCTTTAAAAACACAATAAAAAAACGAGAGATATCCCCTATTCACATTTTTGTAAATATCCCGGCCCTGATTAGGAAACGTAGTGTGTTTTTAAGTGGTAGGGCCGAGATATTTACAAAAGTGTGAATAGGGGATAAAGGTTGAAGGTGTCAAAATTGAATTAATTCTTAAAATTTCATGTTTAAGGGGGTAGGTGTCGGTTTTTTTTGAGCCCTTTATAGAATTAATTTATGATACATTAATATCGGTTATGACTAAAGTTGACCCAAGGAATCTCATGGTGGCAATTATTTTTTCCAAAACAATCTAGAACAAAATATAGAATTTTCAAAATTCGAATATTTTTTTGCTTTAACTCGCATAAAACCAATATTCCACCATGATATGAACATTATTTATTGGTGAATATGACCCATCGAAAACGATGCATGACATTAAAATTATCGGAAATGTCTTAATCGAATTCTAGAAATTTCAATTATTTTAAAGCCAAAATGTTAAACCTAATTATCGAATTTGACGCTGATTGGTTGAAAATTTTGATTAGCTGTAAGCCAATTTTTTGATCAGTAACATCTCAGCTT
>SCLH01000598.1:66287-90959 GCA_004367855.1 Oikopleura vanhoeffeni
AGCGAAATCTATTTGCGACGACTACCCCCTTAAACGCCAAAATTTAATAAATTTATTTGAAAACTTTGATAGAAAAAGTAACGCCTTAAAACCCAATCATAAAACGAATTTTTAAAAACTTTAAAAACTCTCCGTTTTGCCGAATTATTTTTGTTTCTTTTTTTGTGTCAACTTTTTGTTTAGAAAAATTGTATTTATTTCTCACTTATTACCTGAAGATGAATAATAAGTTCCAAACGTTGTAAAAAACAATTTTTAATAGCAAAATATGATATATTGTGCCTCAAAACCGAATACAATCTCCTTTAATTAGTCTTGCTTTTTTTGCAATCAATTTGTGCCCAATTTCTATCTAATTTCAAAAAATTCTTATGCTTGGAAAACTCCAAACAAAACTGTTCAAACCATTATTTAAACAAAACTTTTGAAAATGAATTAAAATAAATTCGAAACAAGTTAGGTAAAAAACTATGATCAAATTGTTTCTAAATCTTTAAAAATTGTTCTGATTTATAATTAAGTCTAGATGAAAGAAAAAGTCAGAAAAGTAGATGTGTAATTGCAAAATAATTATTTTTTCGTTTTATCTGATATTCAAACTTAATTTCACAAATTCTTCGAATAAACATGTACATATGTATGTACTCACAGGAGTCTTAGAAAATATCTCTAGATCAAAGACAAACCTTCGCCGTTTTATCACTCGATCGATTGAATCGGAAATGTATTAACCCGAAAACTCTAAAAACTGAAGTGATGGTCCAAAAACACATTTTCCAGTCGGGAACAACTTTTTAAAATGCATAAGATAAACAAATTAATTGAGAATAACATGCAAAAAATAAATATTATTTTATTAGAAACGAACCTTGTTGAACCTATATCCCCTATTCACACTTTTGTGAATATCCCGGCCGTACTTCTCAAAAACACACTACGTTTCCTAATCAGGGCCGGGATATTCACAAAAGTGTAAATAGGAGATATTTTGCAAAACAGAGCCATTTCTTAATAAAATCAACCATGTTATACAGTCAACATTATGCCATTAAGAAGGTTGTTTGGTCTCCACCTTATCTTTTGATCCAGAACATATAACATCATGATAAATAGTTAACTGAGATCTCCAAAGTCAATTATCTTCTAAAAAATTTCCGAAAGAAAATTTTTCTTGGTATCAGAATCGAAAAATTTGATTTTGTGGATCTACAAAAAAAAACTAATTTTTGGGGTCTTTATGACTAAAACGAACACGGAGATTTCAAAAATGATATTAAACAATGTTTACGATTCTGGGATTAGCAAAATTCAAATTACGAGTTTTTACAAATCAAGCTCAGGCGCACCCCTCATGAAAATTTAATAAAAAATCTATATCGAGCTTGCCAATTGTTCAAATATTGCTATATTAAAATTCTCATAAGTTTTTATGTATCCACATACCGCTTTTGACTTTTCCTGAAAAAACAGTATCTACATGTGATTTTAGCACAAGAATTATTTTGAAAAAAGTGAGTCTATAGTATCTCGGCTAAAAATATATTCGTCATTTGGTTTAAGCTGAAAATAAAAACTGAATCCGCTATATAACCTAGAATAAGAAAACATTAGTTTGGTTGATGTGGTTATGGCAGAAAATAATTCCTTTAACTTTTTTGTCGAAGTCTGGTCTGTATATCATATGGATTGAAAACCTTTTCCGGACACATCTTGAATATTTGAATAAACCGAAATTCAAGTATATGTTTGTATAGCCGCCCAAATTCGAGCTCAGTTTATTGGCTTACTAGAAAATTTGGGCTGTTGATTCGCTGATAGTTTTGTGTAATTCAAATATACAAGATAGAAAGTTGAATAGCAACAGACTAATATTATAATTTGAACCGTGAATTATGAACATGATTGAATCATTTTCTTGATTAAATAGCAAGGCTTAAAATTTCCCGGACCATACAGTATGATACTATTTGTTCATTCATAAGTGTTAGTTCTCAAAGTTGATGCTTAAAATTTTTGACATTTGGAAATTTTTTTTTAAATTTGAAATCAAGCTTTATGTTGTGAAACATTTGCTCAAAATTAGTATTTTGGTAATAATACATTCTAAAATTCCGAGAAAAAACTAACAAAAGTTAGAAGATGAGTCTACTTTAGTAAGTTAATATTTATATTTGTTTCTGTTCCAACTTCCTGCGACTAAAATTCTTTTTTCTCATTCTGAAGATGATTTAAGCGGTGGTCGTCCATAATTCACTCAAAATTGGGATTTTTCATTGGTGGATTGACGCGATATCATGCATAGTTGAATCAAATAGTATTCAACTATAATTGGAACAAAAATCTTGCACTGGGAAAAAAATTAAAGTCACCAATGGCTTACCGATCAGATACGAGCTTCAAACTAAAGTGATATTTAAAGCAAAATGCCTCCTCAGAGGTTTCTGGAAACAAAACAATCACTGTATTTTCAAACAAACCGGACAGTATGTGCGCATCTCCCAACAAGAGCTTTTATCGGATTTTATCGATTTGACTCCAGAATCATTGAAAAACCGTATTTTTAGCATATATTAAGGGCCTTGCACAAAACTCCTACTCCACCCAGAATTTTCTAGTCAGGCCTTTAAAAATAATATGAAAGTGCAGCCAAAAAAGTTGAAAAAATCCCATCCCATTTTTTTATATTGGCATAAAAAATCACCCCAATACAATTGGTTCTTGACCCCAACTTATTGACAACCATCCTCGAACCTTATTTGATTGCCAGCATTTAAGGGGGTTGTGGGTGTAAAGAATGCATGGGTGGAACAAAATAGTTTATATATTCTCTAGAACCCGTCAATAACAATAATTTGTTCTTAAAAGTAATGAAAAAATAAGTTGGTAGTATGAATGAGATGTATGATTGGTTCAAAATAATGAAATATGGTTTGATTGGTTGGAGACTTTCAGCGTGGGCGTTCTTNGTTTCAAGGTTAAATTTGTGTTTGTGTTTTTGAAATTCTATTTTTAAGAGTTTTGTATTGTTAATACTTTTTGAGGGATTTCGATTTAAGGGGGTTGTGGGTGTAAAGAATGCATGGGTGGAACAAAATAGTTAATATATTCTCTAGAACCCGTCAATAACAATAATTTGTTCTTAAAAGTAATGAAAAAAAAAGTTGGTAGTATGAATGAGATGTATGATTGGTTCAAAATAATGAAATATGGTTTGATTGGTTGGCGACTTTCAGCGTGGGCGTTCTTCCGTCTCTGCTTGCTCGAAACTTTGATGGGAAATTATACACCATAAATTCTTTGTTTAACGTTTAAAACAAACAAAGAATAATTTTTTCAACGATTTTCCGGGTAATGTATGGCAACATTTCATACGATTCTTAATATTCTGTTTTATTCAATTTTTGAACAAAACTGACCGAGATTATTCAGATTTTAAAGAGAATTTCTGAATTTCATTTTAACCGTTTAAAAATCAAAGGAGATTTTTTTTTAAACCGGACCTCCCTGTCATTATTTGAAGACGTCGTACTTTCACGAAACATCTTTGTTTGAATCAATTTAAAGCAAAATTGACCGAGAATTAACAATTTTTGTGAATTGAAAACATATTTTTACCGGTTTTTTCAGTACGGCACTGGTGAGCCACCCTTCACCAGAATCAAACAATTTACTTGCAGTTGATAGAGAAGGTTTTAGTCTCCAGTATTATTTTTCTCATTTATTCTTAGCTGCCCGTTATCGACCCTTCCAGTCTAGCTGGAGGAGAAGGCTATTTTCCCCAGCAATTCCAACATTCTACACCCACAACCCCCTTAAGGCAAATCTAATTATATACTTACTAAGTTCCTCGCGTCCATTATCAATAAAAAACTAACACTTTGGAGGACAAGTATGTAATATGTAGCTGAAGGCTCTAGAGTTGACTATACATTAGTACAACAGGCTATATTACGAATTAACTGCAATCTTTCGTGTGTCGAGATCAATTTGTTGAACAAGAGGTCACAGCAAAATTGACCGAGGACATATCTACAAAGTAACTATATATCAGTCACACTGACTTCATACGTAATTTTAGTGAATGAGAACAGAGCATATTTTACTTTTTTTCAGTACGAAGTATCCTTGAAGCAAATAATCCAAAATACAGAGATTATAGGCGTAGAGCGAAACTACAGCAACCGCCTACGTTTTCAATATACTTCCCCGCACTTGGCTCCACTCTTCGGGGATCTACCCTTTTCCGAACGGGCGTATACTCAGAAGCCTGTGATAGCTTTATAAACAAAGCAAATTGCTAGCTAATAGGCCTTCCTATCCAACCAGTTTTTATTGAATTTAATCGATCAACAAACACTTCATTTTCGCCTCCCGGAAAAAAAAAATTTAAAAACCAGACATTGAATAAATGAGATACGCAAGAGTGTTTAACAAAATAATATATGTAATTTTTAAAATAAAAGAATCAATAGTTTTTTAACAGATTACGAGTCCCAATGCTTATCAATTTCGTATCTATAATAGCGAGCGCTTTGTAACTCATTATATGTTATGTTTAATGTATAAGAATATAGTGGACGGCCAATATCAGATTAACCTCTCCGCTATAACTACTACTGGTTATACCAGTATTTTCTATTCTGTTATATCTACACAAACATTCAAAGTAGAACCCTATGCTTAGATAGGCTATTAACGTCATTTTAGTCCAAAAATCTGATATTATTCTGAATTAAATCGAGATCTTATCAACGCATATCGTACTGTCGTGCCATTTGACTAAACCGGTAAACGGACGGGTATTTCTAGAAAATTCTCCAAAGGCGTCCGCTTAGAAGTTCTTAAAAAAAAATCGGTCGAAAAAATAGAATGGAAATTGAAGCGATCGAATCTGGCGCTAGATGAGTAATTCGTCCACTAAGAATGCTGCAAGCTGGAGGAGAGGGCTATTTCTTACCTTTTTTTCTGTTAGTCTATTCGCCAATTTTAGGAACATCTATTGGATAGTGAGCCACCACTTTTGAGGTTCAGGTGAGCGAAGCTGGGAGGTTCGCCCTTGAGGGTTAAAGCTATGAGTCGGAAGTTTCCGAGTGGTAACGGGTGGCCGATGTTTAATCTCTGCCCTCTGAAGTCGCCCTTTGAAAAATATGGAAAAACTAACTATCAGGCGGGCTAACTATTTCAGATCGTTTTTTGTTATAATTCTAAAACTTCACAAATCATCGCTATCAATTTTCGTGGGTTTTAATCTATTCAAAATCAAAACATAAAATCCTTGCGAAAGAATACTACACCTGATTTTAAAATAAACACAGAAACTTTAAAAACTAAATATCTCTTTTGAATAGTAGTTGAAATTTATTGAAATTAACTCTAGGGTGATCAACCTGCATACCAATTGTGTTGAATAAGCTTAAATTACCATATTGCAGCAATATGATTGAATTCACTCTATTCGGATCTGAAATGAAATGAAACAGCGGATTTCGATGGGGATAAATTATCAACCAGAAGTTTAGCTCCCAATGAGGCAATTAAATAATTTCTCCCTCACGAACATAAATTTATCTAGATTGCAAGCTCCTGAAAATCTTAAACAAAAAAGTCGCCGGCTAAAGATCTAATCGAAGTGGTTTTTTGCTTGATAATCAGAAGAATGTATTTTTTATGCAATTATTATAACAATCGCAAAAAAATCCTATAGATCTGACTGATTTTTGCCCTTGGTCAGCTCAACAAATAAAGACAGTATCATTTGAAATTCTAGAACATTCATGATGTTGAAGTGTCCCTAATTGAACCTCCTTCATTAAAACGGAAAAAGAGACAACAGCAGCCCTGGTGTTAACACAGCTCTTATTTCAGCTAGACAATATGCAGCAATAATTTGAGCGGTGGAGTATAAACCCTTAAAGATCACAATATGATTCCCGACCCTCAGACGACAGATCCTGATATGGATGATACATCGCGGGAAACTAGCACTGCAATTAACCCTGGTATTCGCAGAAAAAGCCCGATTTCATTGCGCTGCGATTTGGAAGGGCATCAACCAATCAAACCGGACGCTATACGATTACTGACTTTTTCGAATATTCAGAATCTGTCCTCCCCTGAGGGTCGGTAATCCATATCTAAAATATATATTCTGGGACGAGTGAATCTGCCCGAGATACGCAGCCCTGTTTTGGTTCGCGCGTAATTCCTGTTCATTCCAGTTTTGGATTTGGGAATTGACTCCGAGCCAAATTGTTATGGATTTTGTTTGAAAAAATTAACAAATGCCCACAATTTTAATAAGGAGGGACAGTCTCAGAAAAACCCAAAATTGGCAAAAGGGCAGATACCCACAAAAAACATGAACCGGAACAATTGGCGATTCCCTACCTAACATTTGAGTCTATTTATTTGTTGTTAGATTGAAATTTAACTGATTAGTAGTCAGATTTAAAACTATAGAAAAACATGCGAAATAATTTGCGATAATTTTTTTTCAAAAACCCGAATTTTCCTGTATAAAATCTGAAAATCACACACATACTCACCATTAGTCCAATCTCCGCAGTTTCTAAGTCTCTCATACTCTGGAAATACCCAGTAAAGTAAGAGAAATAAAAAAAATCCTGTTCAGCAAAAATGAACAGGATGGCTTTTTTTCCAACCCAAGACATATCGTACTTATTTAAAATAGTAACAAACTATTTTAGTTTTAAAAAACCCACAAAGTTTTTTTTTTTCCAAGAAAAAAGGAATGCTCACATCACCAGCAAAAAATGAAAAAAATGAAAGATAACATCGGGACAATTTTAAGATATAATAATTGTGTCAAGCGATAAGAAATGAGCGTCAAAATAGTGACGACGTAAATCACAGAGTAGTAAAAATCGGCCTTCTAAACCAAATTTTTCCAATAAATGTTCGGCTTTGAGGTTTTTTTATCAGTATTCAAAAACAAAACCCACAGTTCCCTTCATCTGTTCCTTTAAATACGTTCAAGACAGGAAGAATTCATTTTTAACAGCAACCTTTCCAAACAGGATATGTGCCGAGATGATAAAGAGATCTTGAACTTTTTGGAATTAGACAATTTTTTATAAATAAAAACTTCTTTTGAAACCGGTGGCAACAATCCTACTAAGCTTTCGTCGAGTTTATGCTGCATAAATTCCGCTTATTTGTTTTGTCTGTCGCCTTTATTCAGTTTCCTGACCAACAAAGAAAAAGAACCGATTGGCACGAAGATCTTTTTTAAGATCATTAACGCCTCATACGGTTCATAGGAAAAAACGCAAATTATTTAAAAAGTTTGTGAACCAAGGATTTTATGTCAACTAACAAGATATAAACCTAGTAGATCGTGACTTTGTCGAAATTCGCAGCCATGAGATTTTCGGCAACAAAATAATCAGATGCATACTCCAGCAGAAAGTTGAGTCGTTGGAAAAACTGAGGACTTCACAAAAGAAACACATGTTTAAACGGTGTACGGATTTTATGGGAAAACAATTTGTTTTATATGTAAGGTTTCGAACATTATATATAATTCACGGAAATTTTTTTTTTTATCGAATTGGCCATGAAAGTTTGATAATGCACGAGTCATATGATTTCAGAGCCACACAAACTATTTTTTTTTAATTTTGAAATATGAAATTCCGAATCTTCAAACTCCTCTATTTTTTTGCATTTGGTGAGTGGTCCGTTGACTTTATCTCGGCTTTTTTGGATTGCAGTTTTTTTTGAGCCTGACTTCAGAAGTTATGAGTTTTTGAGCTTTTTCAGAGTTAATAAGTTATTTAGATTATCAATTGACAAGTTATGCCACGCCTTGTTCTCGTCTTTAGTCAAAACAAGTCTTTTTGACGCTAGGTTGAAAATAACACCTGAATAATTAAGCTGTCAATACTAAAGTGGTAATAACCTGTGTCAGTCTTATTGCTGTCAAATTCTGTGTCCGTGCTGCTCAAGAATTTGAAGTAGTATTTTTATACTCAGAGTTAGTCATCGATAACTTTTTCACAGAACATATGTAAAATTCGTTTGCTTAACATACTAAAGCGACATTTCAAGCTTGGTACTTATGGCGCTATCCAATTCCACCAAAAAAACATTTTTTATGCCGAGGCTTTTACTGCGGAATCTCCATGTTTGTCATCCGCGAGGATATTACACAAAATGGTGCAGCGTGAAAGAACAATCAACATATGCATTCACGAACTAATCCCGAACGCTATTGGATTAATCGAGCAGAAATCGAACGGCTGCAAAGGTAAGGATCAAATGTTTCCTATAGTGGATCTTTGGAAAACCTTATTAATGCCACAGTCAGGGACCTATTTTTAATTGGAAATTATCAAAATCTATTTTGGATCAAGCGAGTTTCATGATTCAGAAAAGCAGATGTTGTGTCTGGAGCAATCTTTAATTATATTGAGAAATGCGCTGAAAAGTCTAAACCTTTTTCACTCTATATGGTATCAATCTGGTCAAGGCGTTAATTCACCAGAACTGCTTGAAATCAACAAAAGCGCTGTGGTTGGCGTATGATTTGGAAGCCTGATGAGCTTATAGGACTATATTTCTGTTGGATGTCCTTGCAGCGAAATAAGCGGACGAAAATACCGGTAATTACAGTTTAATTTTTTATAAAGTTCAGGTTGCGATACAATTATCAGATTTTCTACAAACTGCATGAGATATCAGAAAGAATGCAAATATAAGATAATTTACAGAATGTTTTGTTCATTCTACACTGCTTTAAAACCTTTTAACACATTTTAAAAGTTAACATTTATAAAAAGTCGAAATTTTCAATTAAACTCAAATTTTGTAAAAAAATGCACTATTTTCTTTATATGGATTTAGAAATTCAAGGGTTGCAGTGTGAAATCTTGGGAGATGTCTTAGAAACTATAATAGGGCCTGCCGAGGTTTTGTTCACCAATTACTGATAAAGGCAGATTTCAACCGTCAAGTTCGCTACTTTGCGCAAATATTTTGTCTCTCTTGTAGCAATCGTCTTTGAATTCTCTTGCAAGAGAAAATCTTCTATTTTTAATAGCCTATTTTTTAATAAAACAGTTGACTTAGTTTGAATTTTTTTATTGGGAAAACCAAACAAATCTCAAGAAATATTTTTGAGCCAACTTTGGTTTTCCACACATACGATACGAAAAAAAGGCAGACTAACAAATTTTATGCTAAATTATAATTTGAACAAGCTTGTTTTAGGTTTCAATAAAAAAAATTTTGGTTAATTTGATTTCAACATTTTAAATATAAGCCAGGTAATTGGAAATTACTTAATTATTTAAGCTGGCTTTGTTTTTATGTCTGATAACGGAGCTGATCTAAGTCAACCAATTTTAACAAGCAGTGGTCTATGGGCCATGACATAATTCCATCCATTGCAAAGGCAAGCACTATTCTCTGAGAGTGGTAAAATACAATTCGCGGGTGGTCACCGACTTCCCATTATATGGGAGATTTCCGAAATGGTTCCTCCGCAAAGATGAAGTGAGAAAATTCCATACGTGAGCTTATGTAGAGTGTCTAAGGACATTGGCGATGGTAATTGGGTATACCCCAAAATGCAATGAGGTCTGATAGCAGATCTCTGGTTAGTGTTTTAAGGGCAATGCACATTTTAATGGAGAAAGAAAGGTGGGTTAGAATAAAAACAGAATATGTATGTGTTGGAAAAAAAAAATTGGCAAATTATTTTGAAAATTTCTAAATTGTAATGGGGAATTTGATTTTTCACCAACAACATGTTATTCGCAGCATATTTTGGATGGCATATCCCCTAAAAGACTCGGAAACGAATATGACAAATAATCGAGTCTAATTAGTGGTAGCCTAAGCAATTAAAAAAATGACCACACTGAACTTAGCATTTGTGGAAACCCTCTTTTGTGATGAATAATACATTAGGACCTGTGATGGAAACCTCGCAAATAGCGATAATTTCACCTTTTGTCGAGTCTCAACAGTATCAAGACCAGTTTTTATTTAAAATTATTCTAAAGCTTCCAAAATTTAAAATTTGGCTTTCTGGAAAACTATTCAGCATAATTAATAAAAATGAACACTCATATTTCTTTAACCCAATTTTAAAGGAATTTTAACACATGCAATCCATCAAAGCATTGTCACGATTTGAAAAGAAATTGGAAACGAGCTCCAGGTACTTGATGGTTATTTGATATGGACGAACGATATTTCAGAGCTAATAAATTTAGCAAAGTTCTCGGAAGAAATTGCGGATAGACTTGATGAAGATCTTAATGAGATGGACTGAAAATTATAACGAAAGAGAGTTGCGACACACAAAAGGTGGAAATGGTTTATGTTACTTTTCTTCAATTTTAAACCTTCAGTTATTGTTCTTCAGAAAACTATAATTATACATGATAATTTCAATAATTATTTTTATAGCATCTGTAAAATAATTGTTCAAATTAAAGTTTTGAGCCACATATTTCAATCACATTTTGAAATTTTTTTTTGTTCTACTTCTGGCCTGAAATTGAAAATACACAATTTGATTTAAGATCAAGTTAGTCCAGAGAAAAATTCGAATATAATTGAATGAATTTATTAAGAAGTGGGAAGGGAGATCACATAAATTCAGCAAAAATTACTATGGGTGATAAGTCTTTCATTATTCATTCAGCTGACTGAATTCGACTGGAATGGCATTAATGTTATCAAATATCTGTCGTTTACTAAACTCTCAAAAATAATACTCAGAATAACTAAGTGACTGATGTCTGACGTTTATCAAATTTCAAAGCTTAGTTAGGAGCACGCTTTTTGATACTGGGGTGACGACTTGCATTGATCTTGAAAACATGCAGGCCAAAATAGATTAAATTTTAACAATACTTATACGGCCTAGTTGTCGATCGGAATAAATATTATTCCAGTGATTTTGGGAATTAGCATAGAGATTTTTGACCAATAGTTTTGGCCCACTACCCTCACTGTTTGCCATCATTGCATCATTAAGCCCAATTTCAGCCCCATTCTGCCCCATTTAAGCTCATTTTAGCGTCAATTTGGCTCTAAAAGCCTTTATTTATGTGTCATCACTGTGTCATGTGCCCAAGGGTTGTCCTCATTGTCATCACCTACATTCTTAGTGTCAGTATCTAGTAATGTTTGTATTATTGTTGTTAAATAGACTTGGAATTTATGTAAGAATAGACTAACTGTTTATGCCAGGTCCGAGGTAGTTGGCCTGAGTAGACATTTAAGTAGTTGCTCATGCGTCAATCCATGATAATTCTGCTGAGATTGTCCACAGCTAATGGATGCAAAATCTAATATTTTGATATATGATTACCGACCCTCAGAGGACAGATTCTGAATCTTCGAAAACTTCAGAATCGTAGCGTTTGATTTGGTGGATCCTTCCAAATCCAGGCCATGAAAATCGGCGGCTTATTCTGGAATACAGCGGTTTAATTGAGTGCTAGTTTCCCGCGAATGACCACCAACATCTTCAGAGATTCTGTCGTCTGAGGGTCGGAAGTCTAATGANAGTCGTTAATTTTGAAAATTTTGATGTTTTTATTTTATTTTTCTGGGAGACTTGAAATAAATGGGGTAAAATGTAAAAATTAATAATTCAAATGCAAAAATTAATAATGCACTTGTTTCTTAAGGGGGTAGCAGCGATGTGGCAGATTGGTACATTTTTTTGGAGTGATTTATGAAAGAATAAAAAATGTGAAAATTTTTATTTTTATTTTTTATCTTCAACAAAAGTGTCCATTCTTGCAAACGTTTATATTTTGAATTCCTCAACATACTTAGGTATCTGTAAAAATATCAAAAACCACTTTTCATTATAACTCCATTTCCATCCGATGTGAGATTTTTTTTTTGAAAGCGATATTTATAAACTTCAGGCATTTTCTGGTGTTATGCGCTAATTAGTGGAAGAATCATTATCCATATGAAAAAATTTCCTCAATATGAAAGTTTTTTTTCCATGAAAAAAAGAGAAAAACAGCTTTTGAGGAAAAAAAATTGACCTTCAATTGCGTTTAAATATTAAAAAACCTCCTGACTTTGAAAAGAAAAGTAGCTTATAACACCCAAAATTTAATTGAGATTTTTGAAAAATAATAAAATTTGTATAAATTACGTGCCAAATGGCACAAACCGGTGTCACAAGCAAGTGTTGTAAATTTCATCAGTAGTTCAGAAACGATATTCGATTGACCCTTCCATCGGTTGAAATACGGAAATCAAATAGATATCAGAAAATAACACAACNGTATCTGTAAAAATATCAAAAACCACTTTTCATTATAACTCCATTTCCACCTTGACCCGATATGAGAATTTTTTTTGAAGGCGATATTTATAAACTTCAGGCATTTTCGGGTGTTATGCGCTAATTAGTGAGAGAATCATTATCCATATGAAAAAATTTCCTCAATATGAAAGTTTTTTTTCCATGAAAAAAAGAGAAAAACAGCTTTTGAGGAAAAAAAATTGACCTTCAATTGCGTTTAAATATTAAAAAACCTCCTGACTTTGAAAAGAAAAGTAGCTTATAACACCCAAAATTTAATTGAGATTTTTTGAAAATAATAAAATTTTAATAAATTGCGTGCCAAATGGCACAAACCGGTGTCACAAGCAAGTGCACAAGCCGGTGTCACAAGCAAGAGTAAATTTCATCAGTAGTTCAGAAACGATATTCGAATAGATACCAGAAAATAACACAACTGATTCGGCCTGATTTTTCAAGAAGAATTCAAAAATGCAATAATAAAAATTTTTGAACTTGATTTGCGAAAATTTTTCATAATATTTTTAAAAAAAGTTGACAAAAAATGACAAATGAACATGTTATGATTTTTTAAACAGCAGTCAGAAAATATGTAAACATGCATGAAAAAAGTTAAAGTGGCTATTTTTTTTCGTTTTTATTTACAGATTTCAGAAAAAAAAGAAAAAAATTTTGGGTGAAAAATGCGTGAAATTTTAATAATGTTTTGAATTTTTTTGAAAATTTTACGAATTCAAAAATAAAAGTTCGAACTCAAATCTTCCCTTAAATAGTTAAAAAAATATTTTAATCAGCTGATACACATTTATTCTGGTTCAGCTAACGATAATTAGCACAAAAAAATCAACCAACTAATTATTTCCGTGAGTTAAATTGACGCCAGTCTGCCACATCGCTGCTACCCCCTTAACCAAAAATAGCATATCACATAAATATGAACAACAATTTCACGTTTTATACATTTTACTATCGACCCGAGATTAATTCGGTGACAAATTTATTGAATTTATTTCAGAAGCGCAGAAAATTTGCGTTATAACATAGTTAAAGAGCGCTATGGAACAAGTATTTTTAGTTCCTTGTAACTTCTACATTCTCATTATAAAATAAATGTCCATAAATATCCTAATTCAACACAAAACGCACCATAATCTTGCACTTCCGCAATGACGCATAATCTCTATTTTATATCGAAGATAATACTTGTACCAGGTACATTGTACCTCGATTTTTGTGAAATTTACTTTGGTGACATGTTTATCAACGTATGACGAAAATCGATGTTAATAACCTTCATTTTTTCTCCGATAAATTAAAACTCTTTGATAAAAAAACCAATAAAGTTATCAAAAAATCATTGAAGCTTATAAAAAATTGGACTTTCGGAAAATTGCGATTATCTATTCGTCTGTCGATGGCCACTGGTTGGCAGTATAAGCCGAAAATAGTAAAAAAACTAAAAATCCCACATTGATGTAGTTTCGAGCATTATTCGAAGAAATTACAGGAGGTTTTTTAATAACAATTTGTCGAGCAAATTGACAAAATGACCATTTTTATGTATAACGCCATTTCCGAAATAAGTAATTTTAAAATTTATTTTTTCGTTTGAAAAAATACTGTCAAAAACGCTAAATTTGATGGCGAATAACGACATAAGAATTTTTCAAGACAAAATTCTTCTTTATTTACAAAAAATTATTTAATTTTTGTTTGTTACTACCAACCCAACGCAATCTCTAAAGCTACAATACTAATCAGGGGGGGGGTGAGCGGTCATTTTTTGTGCGGGCTGATAGAGCCACTAATAGCATCCACGATGATAGCGCTACATTGTGGATAACCTACGCAAGATCAGTTTTGCTAAATTAGGTGAGTACATAAAGACCGGCAGTTTATGTGAGCTCAGTTCAATTTACAGTCACCAAAAGTTCTATTTATGTTATATTTGTAGCTAGATTAACACCATACTAAGACTGACTTTTTTAGCAAAATAAACCACGAAGTTTTCGATCTTTTATGAGCTTTCGAAAAAAATCAGTAATAAAACATCATTATTTGACGAAAGTATTGCAAAATTTTATGGAGAAGAAAATATAACGTGAAAATTGTATCAATTTCTAACCTGTAAAGTATCAAAGAAAGATTTGTGCGTTTGAAGTGGTCGCTGAATCCAATTTCTTTTGGTTGATAGACCATCTGAAGCATTTGATAGCTCGTCGTGAAGTGTTTCGATCAAATCAGATCTTGAAAATAACGTTTATTAAATCTTTTAGTTCAAATTATTTTGCTGATTTTTCAAAAAATACTAAATCTTAAGGGGGTTGTGGATGCAGTAGTTATTTTTAACCACGGTCTCAAATTCGGTAATATTTTTATTGTCTTCGACCATCCAGCACATGAGAAATCGATTGCAAGCAAAAAAAGTTAATTTTTATCGGATAACCTTGTAATAGGTATACCTATATAGGCTATATTTAACTATAGTTTAAATTTCCAATTAAATTTTCAAGCAAATTAAGATTGATTAACAGAAAAATAATAGACTTTATTGTAGAGAATTTTTTTGACAAATAATATCGGCATTATTCAATTTTCGGATACGTGGATATGACGTTATTCAACACTTGAGAGAAAAAGCAGCAATTATGTTTTATGCATTTAACGGTTGGTTTTCAAATATTTCCTAGAAATTAATCAATTTTATACATTTCAAGGTTACGAACTTCAATATACAATTGAAAAAATTTACATGATTGTATGTCCACTCAATTTTTACAAACGACATTTGAGTTTTAAACGGACTTATTTTTTTACAGCACATTGCTGGAAGCATCAACAACCCCTTAACTCAGTTCAGAAATTCGAAATGAAAATAATAATATTTGGGTTACTGGTTATTATTTAAAAAGTTAGTTTTATGCATTAAGGCTGATTGACGATTTGAAATAAGGAATTTCAAAACTCAAAAATGGGTATCGATGTTTTTAAGCTATCCTGTAGAGAATTTTTTCTGGTCATTTTACGACGTAGGATTTTTTTTATTTATGAAATTTTTTCCCAAAAAATTTCCAAACTTTGCTATTGTTTAAAGCAGTGGTCGGGATCGAATAGATTGGATCGGGAAAAATAAAAGTCACAAATATCTGTCTTTAAAATATGCTAATCTGCCTAATATTCCTTAAAATATGCCAATACTAATCTGGGATCCCTCGGCCTGCGAGTTTTTCTTCTAACCCATGCAGAAAGCATATCATATTATCAATCATAATAACGCCATTTTAAACTTAAGGTTTACCTACGCAAGACGATGAATACTTAATCACTTATTTAAATTGCGATTTTACTCTAGAAAAATTTTCTTTTCCGAGTTCAAAAATTTTTTTCAAAAATTTGCCCTGGGTTCCCTAGATATAACACTACTAGTAGTTTTTTAAATTTTGAGTTTTGAAAACTCATGTGATTACATTATTATTAACTATTGCTATTTTTGAATTAAAAACGTCTAGTAGACTAAAAAGTTGAGCAGTTTATTAAAAATGATAAAAAACCTGACGGTCCACCCATAAACCGTACTATTTGTTTTAACTACACATCTCCTAATATAGAACAATATATTTATAAATTAACTACAAAAATGGCTTAATTTGTTCCAGGGTTCCGAGTTAACGTCTCCTTTCGAACCATGAAAATTAAACAACTAATTTCTCGACAAGCTAAGGTCCTCACAGAAACTTTTGAATCCTGCAATGTGGTCTACCGTTTCAACTGCCCATGTAAAAACTTTTATATTGGCCAAACAGGCCGAACTCTTCTCAAACGATGCGGAGAACACCTTAGTGAGACCTCTAATATAGGACTTCACATGCAAACATGCCCTATCATATCCGAAAAACTATCTCACTTTCATTCTGAAAACCGCAAAAATTAACATTTAAAACCCTAAAAATGGCCAAAACGGACTTCTTGATACAATATTTCACAATATTAAAAAGGGGTTTCCGNGCGAAATCTATTTGCGACGACTACCCCCTTAAACGCCAAAATTTAATAAATTTATTTGAAAACTTTGATAGAAAAAGTAACGCCTTAAAACCCAATCATAAAACGAATTTTTAAAAACTTTAAAAACTCTCCGTTTTGCCGAATTATTTTTGTTTCTTTTTTTGTGTCAACTTTTTGTTTAGAAAAATTGTATTTATTTCTCACTTATTACCTGAAGATGAATAATAAGTTCCAAACGTTGTAAAAAACAATTTTTAATAGCAAAATATGATATATTGTGCCTCAAAACCGAATACAATCTCCTTTAATTAGTCTTGCTTTTTTTGCAATCAATTTGTGCCCAATTTCTATCTAATTTCAAAAAATTCTTATGCTTGGAAAACTCCAAACAAAACTGTTCAAACCATTATTTAAACAAAACTTTTGAAAATGAATTAAAATAAATTCGAAACAAGTTAGGTAAAAAACTATGATCAAATTGTTTCTAAATCTTTAAAAATTGTTCTGATTTATAATTAAGTCTAGATGAAAGAAAAAGTCAGAAAAGTAGATGTGTAATTGCAAAATAATTATTTTTTCGTTTTATCTGATATTCAAACTTAATTTCACAAATTCTTCGAATAAACATGTACATATGTATGTACTCACAGGAGTCTTAGAAAATATCTCTAGATCAAAGACAAACCTTCGCCGTTTTATCACTCGATCGATTGAATCGGAAATGTATTAACCCGAAAACTCTAAAAACTGAAGTGATGGTCCAAAAACACATTTTCCAGTCGGGAACAACTTTTTAAAATGCATAAGATAAACAAATTAATTGAGAATAACATGCAAAAAATAAATATTATTTTATTAGAAACNNNNTACTTCTCAAAAACACACTACGTTTCCTAATCAGGGCCGGGATATTCACAAAAGTGTAAATAGGAGATATTTTGCAAAACAGAGCCATTTCTTAATAAAATCAACCATGTTATACAGTCAACATTATGCCATTAAGAAGGTTGTTTGGTCTCCACCTTATCTTTTGATCCAGAACATATAACATCATGATAAATAGTTAACTGAGATCTCCAAAGTCAATTATCTTCTAAAAAATTTCCGAAAGAAAATTTTTCTTGGTATCAGAATCGAAAAATTTGATTTTGTGGATCTACAAAAAAAAACTAATTTTTGGGGTCTTTATGACTAAAACGAACACGGAGATTTCAAAAATGATATTAAACAATGTTTACGATTCTGGGATTAGCAAAATTCAAATTACGAGTTTTTACAAATCAAGCTCAGGCGCACCCCTCATGAAAATTTAATAAAAAATCTATATCGAGCTTGCCAATTGTTCAAATATTGCTATATTAAAATTCTCATAAGTTTTTATGTATCCACATACCGCTTTTGACTTTTCCTGAAAAAACAGTATCTACATGTGATTTTAGCACAAGAATTATTTTGAAAAAAGTGAGTCTATAGTATCTCGGCTAAAAATATATTCGTCATTTGGTTTAAGCTGAAAATAAAAACTGAATCCGCTATATAACCTAGAATAAGAAAACATTAGTTTGGTTGATGTGGTTATGGCAGAAAATAATTCCTTTAACTTTTTTGTCGAAGTCTGGTCTGTATATCATATGGATTGAAAACCTTTTCCGGACACATCTTGAATATTTGAATAAACCGAAATTCAAGTATATGTTTGTATAGCCGCCCAAATTCGAGCTCAGTTTATTGGCTTACTAGAAAATTTGGGCTGTTGATTCGCTGATAGTTTTGTGTAATTCAAATATACAAGATAGAAAGTTGAATAGCAACAGACTAATATTATAATTTGAACCGTGAATTATGAACATGATTGAATCATTTTCTTGATTAAATAGCAAGGCTTAAAATTTCCCGGACCATACAGTATGATACTATTTGTTCATTCATAAGTGTTAGTTCTCAAAGTTGATGCTTAAAATTTTTGACATTTGGAAATTTTTTTTTAAATTTGAAATCAAGCTTTATGTTGTGAAACATTTGCTCAAAATTAGTATTTTGGTAATAATACATTCTAAAATTCCGAGAAAAAACTAACAAAAGTTAGAAGATGAGTCTACTTTAGTAAGTTAATATTTATATTTGTTTCTGTTCCAACTTCCTGCGACTAAAATTCTTTTTTCTCATTCTGAAGATGATTTAAGCGGTGGTCGTCCATAATTCACTCAAAATTGGGATTTTTCATTGGTGGATTGACGCGATATCATGCATAGTTGAATCAAATAGTATTCAACTATAATTGGAACAAAAATCTTGCACTGGGAAAAAAATTAAAGTCACCAATGGCTTACCGATCAGATACGAGCTTCAAACTAAAGTGATATTTAAAGCAAAATGCCTCCTCAGAGGTTTCTGGAAACAAAACAATCACTGTATTTTCAAACAAACCGGACAGTATGTGCGCATCTCCCAACAAGAGCTTTTATCGGATTTTATCGATTTGACTCCAGAATCATTGAAAAACCGTATTTTTAGCATATATTAAGGGCCTTGCACAAAACTCCTACTCCACCCAGAATTTTCTAGTCAGGCCTTTAAAAATAATATGAAAGTGCAGCCAAAAAAGTTGAAAAAATCCCATCCCATTTTTTTATATTGGCATAAAAAATCACCCCAATACAATTGGTTCTTGACCCCAACTTATTGACAACCATCCTCGAACCTTATTTGATTGCCAGCATTTAAGGGGGTTGTGGGTGTAAAGAATGCATGGGTGGAACAAAATAGTTATTATCTCTCTTTAGAACCGTCATAACAATATTTGTTTTCTTTAAAAGTAATGAAAAATAAGTTGGTAGTATGAAGAGATGTATGATTGTTCAAAATATGAAATATGGTTGATTGGTTGGAGACTTTCAGTGGGTTCTTTTGTCTCTGCTTGCTCGAAACTTTGATGGAAATTATACACAAAATTTTTTGTTTACGTTTAAAACAACAGAGAATAATTTTTCAACGATTTTCCGGGTAATGTATGGCAACATTTCATACGAATTTATTATTCTGTTTTATTCAATTTGTTGAACAAAATTGACCGAGAATTTTCAGATTTTTAAGAGAATTTCTGGATTTCTTTTTACCGTGTAAAATCAAAGGAGATTTTCTTTAAAACGGACCTCCCTGCATTATTTGAAGACGTCGTACTTCACGAAACATCTTTGTTTGAATCAATTTAAAGCAAATTGCCGAGAATTAAACAATTTTTGTGAATTGAGAACATATTTTTTACCGTTTTTTCAGTACGGCACTGGGGCCACCCTTCCAGAATCAAAAAATTTACTTGCAGTTGATAGAGAGTTTAGTCTTCAGTATTTTTTCTTCACTTATTCTTAGCTGCCCGTTATCGACCCTTCCAGTCCAGCTGGAGAGAGGGCTATTTCCCCGCCAATTCCACATTCTACACCCACAACCCCCTTAAAGCATCACAATATGGATTCCCGACCCTCAGACGACAGATCCTGAATATTTGGATGATACATCGCGGGAAACTAGCACTCAATTAAAACCCTGTATTCCAGAATAAGCCGATTTCATTGGCTCGATTTGGAAGGGATCAACCAATCAAACGCTACGATTCTGAATTTTTCGAATATTCAGAATCTGTCCTCTGAGGGTCGGTAATCCATATATCTAAAATATTATATTTCTGGCATCATTAGTGTGGACAATCTCCAGAGAATTATCATGGATGGACGCATGGCTAACTACTTTAATGCTACTCAGGCCAACTACTCGGACCTGCATAAAGTTAGTTTTCTTAATAAAATTCCAAATCTATTTAAACAACAATAATAATAATACTATTCTTTAATCGACTAGAATGTAGGTGATGACAATGGGCAACCCTGGCAATGAGCAACAGTGAAGACAATAAATAAGGCTTTTGAGCCAAATTGATGCTAAAATGGGGCTTAAATGGGGCAAAATGGGGCTGAAATTGGGCTTTAATGATGCAAATGGGCAACAGTGAGGGTAGTGGGCAAAACTATTGGTCAAAAAATCATGCTAATTCCCAAAATCACTGGATATAATGATTTATTTCCGTATCGACAACTAGCCGTATAGTATTGTTAAATTTAATCTATTTTGGCCTGGCATGTTTCAAGATCAATGCAAGTCTGTCACCCCAGTATCAAAGAGCGTGCTCCTAACTAAGCTTTGAAATTTGATAAACTCGACATCAGTCCTTAGTTAGTTCTGAGTATTATTTTGAGAATTTTAGTAAACGCGATATTGATAACATAAATGCCTTCCGAGTCGGAAGTTCAGTCAGCTGATGAATTATATGAAAGACTTATTCACCCATAGTAATTTTTGCTGAATTTTTATGTGATCTCCCTTCCACTTCTTAATAATTTCATTCAATTATATTTCGAATTTTCTCTGGACTAGACTGATAAATCAAATTGTGTATTTTCAATTTCAGGCAAGAAGTAGAACAAAAAAAATTTTAAAAATGTGATGGAAATATGGTGGTCAAAACCTTTAATTTGAACGAAATTGTATTTACAGATGCTATAAAAATAATTATTGAAATTATATGTTAATATAGTTTTTGAAGAACAATAACTGAAGGTTTAAAATTGAAAAAAGTTTAACATAAACCATTTCCACCTTTTTGTGTTCGCAACTCTCTTTCGTTAATAATTTTCATCCATCTATTAAGATCTTCATCAAGTCTATCCGCAATTTTTCTTCCCGAAGGAAACTTTGCTAAATTTATTGTCTCTGAAATATCGTTCTCCATATCAAATAAACCATCAAGTCCTGGAGCTCGTTTCCAATTTCCTTTTCGAATCGTGACAATGCTTTGATGGATTGCATGTGTTAAAATTCCTTTATTGGGTTAAAGAAAACATGATGTTCATTTTTTATTAATTATGCTTGAATAGTTTTCAAAAGCCAAATTTTAAATTTTGGAAGCTTTAGAATAATTTTAAATAAAAAACTGGTTTGATAACTGTTTGAGACTCGACAAGAGGTTTAAATTATCGCTATTTGCGAGGTTTCCATCACAAGGTTATGTATTTTCATCACAAGGGGTTTCCACAAATGCTAAGTTAGTGTGGTCATTTTTTTTAATTGCTTAGGGCTACCACTAATAGACTCGATTATTTTGATATATTCGTATTCCGAGTCTTTTAGGGATATGCCATCAAATATGTGCGAATAACATTGGTTGTTTTGAAAAATAAATTACAATTTTAGAAATTTCAAAAATAATTTGCAATTTTTTTCAACACATACATATTCTGTTTTTATTCTTAACCCACCTTTGTTTTCTCCATTAAAATGTGCATTGCCCTTTAAAACACTAACCAGAGATCTGCTATCAGGACCTTCATTGCATTTTGGGGTATACCCAATTACATCGGCCAATGTCCTATAGACATCTACATAACTCACTATGGAATTTTCATTCACTTGCGGAGGAAACATTTTTGGAAATCTCCATATAAATGGAAGTCGATGACCACCCTCGAATTGTTTATTTTTACCATCTCTCAGAGAATAGTGCTTGCCTTTGAATGTGATGGAATTTTGGTCATGGCCATAAACACTGCTTGTAAAATTGGTTGATTGATCAGCTCCGTTATCAGACATTAAAACAACCAGCTTAATAATTAAGTAATTTCAATTACCTGAAGCTTATTATTTAAAATGTTGAAATCAAATTTAACCAAAATTTTTTTTTATTGAAACCTTAAACAAGCTTTTCAAGATATAATTTACATAAAATTTGTTAAGTCTGCCTTTTTTTCTTATCGTTATGTGAAACAAAGTTGCTCAAAATATTTCTGATGATTTGTTTGGTTTTCCCAATAAAAAATCAACATAATCAACTGTTTTATTAAAAAATAGCTATAAAAATAGAAGATTTTCTCTTGCAAGAGAATCAAAGACGATTGCTACAAGAGAGCCAAAATATATGCCGCAAAAGTAGCGAACTTGGACGGTTTGAAAATCTCCTTTATCAATAATTGGTAACAAAACTCGGCAGGCCCTATTATAAGTTTCTAAGACATCTCCAAGATTTCACACTCGCAACCCCTTAAATTTTAAATCATATTAAGAAAATAGTGCATTTTTTTACAAAATTTGAGTTTAATGAAAATTTCGAAACTTTTTATAATGTTACTTTAAAATGTGTTAAAAGGTTTAAAGCGTGTAGAATGAACAAACATTCTGTAAATCTTCTTTATTTGCATTCCTTTCTGTATCTCATGCAAGTTTGTAGAAAATCTGATATTTATCAGCAACCTGAACTTTATAAAAAATTAAACTGTAATTACCGTATTTTCGTCGATATTATTTCGCTCAAGGGCATCCAACAGTTTTCCTATAATCTCATCAGCTTCCATAATCATTACGCCAACCACAGCTGCTTTTGTTTGATTTCTGAAGCGTTCTGGTGAATTAAACGGCCTATGACCAGATCGCATACCATAAAAGATGAAAAAAGGTTTAGACTTTTCAGCATTTCGTCAATATAATTTAAAAATTGCTCAGACACAACATCTTCTTGTGTTCTAGAATCATAACTCGCTTGAACCAAAATAGATTTTAGATAATTGCCAATTAAAATAGGTCCCTTGACTTCGTGGTCATAATAAGGTTTCCCAATATATCCACTAATAGGAAACATTGATCCTTTACTTTCAGCCGTTCGATTTCTCTCGATTATCCAATAATGTTCGGGATTAGTTCGTTGAATTGCATATTTTGATGTTCTTTCCACGGCTGCACCATTTTTGTAATATCCTCCCGGATGACAACATGGAGATTCCGCAGTAAAAGCCTCGTCATAAAAATGTTTTTTTGGTGGAATTGTAGCGCCATAAGTACCAAGCCTGAAATGTCGCTTTAGTATTTAAGCAAACGATTTTTCATATGTTTCATGTGAAAAAGTATCATGACTAACTCTGAGTGATAAAATACTACCAAATTCTTGAGCAGCAGGCACTAGAATTTGAGCAATAAACTGACACAGGTTAATTACACTTTAGTATTGACAGCTAATTATCAGGTGTTATTTTCAAACCTAGCGTCAAAAAGACTTGTTTTGACTCAAGACGAAACCAAGCGTGATAACTGTAATTTATAATCTAAATTACTTATTAAACTCTGAAAAAGCTCAAAAATCTCATAACTTCTGAAGTCAGGTTCAAAAAAAACTGCAATCAAAAGAAGCCGAAAGATCAACGACCACTCACTAAATGCAAAAAAAATAGAGATAGTTGAAGATTCGGAATTCAGATTTCAAAATTAAAAAAAAATAGTTTGGCTCTAAATCATATGACTCGTTGATTATCAAACTTTCTGGCAATTTCGATAAAAGAAAATTTCGTGAATTATATATAATGTTCGAAAACCTTACATATAAAAGAAATTGTTTTCCATTTCATAAGACCGTACACCGTTAAAACCATGGTGTTTCTTTTTGAAGTCCTTCAGTTTTTCCAAACGATCAAGTTTTTCTTGCTGAGTTGCATCATTATTTTGTTCCAAAAATCTCAATGGCTGCGCTTTTCCGAAAATAGCTGTATTATATTCATTGTCATGAAACATTTTCCCTAAGGTTGGCTCAACATTTGGTAAAATGGATCTTTTTTTATCGCTTTCCATTGAATATCTCCCTGTTATTAGGAATCAGATTATTCTGAGCATTAACCAGATGAAATGTTTCGCATATTGATGAACCTTATCTATCTAAACCAAAATTAAGTAAGAAAAACGTATGTTGTGAAGTTATAGAGAAATCTGATTCGTTTCCTGTCATCATCATGTATCTACTTGGGCCATATCGGGAAGAACCAGAGTGGGCGTCTTTGAAATTTACTTCTTCATTTGCTAGTCGGTTAATGTTTGGTGTCGGGACTTTTCCATTTCGGTAATTGATTTGAAAATCTCCGGCCCCAAAATCATCGCATATCAGAACAATTACGTTCGGCTTCAAAATTAATAAATGAACGAAGGTTAAGTTTGCTGGTTTTATAATATATTAATGGCATTTATTTCCCATCTTTTGCAAGGTGGTTACAAATTATTGAACTCAATTACTCAAAGCAATTTTAAGCGTCCAAACTGCGTCGATAATATATCCAGAGACATTTGATTCAAATTTTTCATAAAATTCGCAATTTTCTTCCAAAAATGTGATTTAAAATGTAATACGACACGTCTTTAGAAAGATATTTATTATTCCTCTTATAAGGATTTCTGCGGAGACCAGTTTTTAAGCACGTTTTATCTAATGATTATTTCGATATGACTTAACTTTCCTGCAGTTTTTTCCTGGTTATAGTTTATTGGTGTAAAAAGAA
>SCLH01000598.1:100758-126147 GCA_004367855.1 Oikopleura vanhoeffeni
TCACAAGACCTCAAAGCAACCCACGATCATACTAAAATTAGGCCTTTCTATTGGCGAATATAGAAATAATCGACCTCCTCATGCGTAGTTTAACCTACGGCTGTTCAAAGTTTAAGATTTAAATGTAATGTTGAAGTTTGAGTCGCTTCGCTCCTCAAACTTCAACATTACAATCAAAATTAAGGGTGACGATAATGAAGATTTTTCAGATAACTTTTTTGATTGCCCTTTTTTGTAGAGAATTTGTCACTGAGTTTTTTAACTCCAAAGATTTTTTTCTGAATTTTTTCAAATAAAGAAGGTTTAAGAAAAATTTATAGTTCAGAAATTAATCAAAAACAAGAAATTCACAAGTCGTTCTTAAGATTTTGGAAAAAAAATCGGAAAAAAACTTTCGTTCGGACCTTAATCCTTGCGGTGAATTTGTTGCACAAATTGAAAATTTACTTTATATTTTCAAGGAGGAGTAGGCTTTTGCGTGAGGCTCCCAAATAAGCCGTTTTGACCACTAAAGGCAGATTTTTTTAAAAAAGGCTTGCGTTTGAAGATGCGCATTTATATTTGGCAGTTTTATTGCAAATAAAAAGAAAAAAATGAGGAGAAATGAAGGAGGAGTAGGCTTTTTAGTACTTTTAGGGACGCCTATTAAACATCATTTTCTGAGCGTAGCTTGAAGTATCAGATGCTTTGAATAGTACTGGCAACTTCCTTAAGGGGTTGGCATAAAGCCGGAATCCTGAAGTCAATATAACTTACGAAAATAGTAAGTCTTTATATTTTTTTATGCTTATTATAGTTAGCTGAACCGATTTAAATATGTTTTAGCTTCATAAAATTGTTTTTATCCATTTGAAGAAAGATTTGAATTCGGGTTTTCATCTTTGAAATCGTAAAAGTTTGAAAAAAAATCGAAAGCATTATGAAATTTCCCCAAAATCAAGTCCAGAAATTTTGTATTGGTTGTTTTTTAATCTATAAAAATCATGCTGAATTGACATAATTTAATTTTTGTATACTATAATTCGCAGTATGTCAACAAATCGGTAGTCGCGCGATTAATCAAATTATGAAAAACTGTTGATGAAATTTTTAACACTTGACTGTGCACTCGATAAGTGCCATTCGGCACTAAATCTTTAAAAATTATATGGTTGTGAAAAATTTCCAATAAAATTGTGGGTGTACTGAGCGTCATTTATTTTGATAGTCAGGACATTTTTTAATATCAAAACGCAATTGAAGGTCAATTTTTATCTCATAAAAAGCGGTTTTTCTCTACTTTTTGCCAATTGTTACCCTTTTTCATCGGAAAAAAACTTTGATATTGAAGAAATTTACAACTGTGCAGAGTTATAAGGACACTTATTAGCGAAGTACACCCGCAAATAAAATAAATGAGTTAATTAATATTGTCTTAAAAAGAATTCTATAGTCGGGTTAAGTGGAAATTGATGGCACAGTGAAAAGTGTTTTTTGTATTTTTAACTATAGTAAGTTATGTTTAGAAAATGAAAGTGTAAACGTTTGTAAGAATTCACACTTTTATTAAAGATAAAAAATTTAAAATAAAATTTCCACATTTTCTTCAAATATTGCTCTGAAAATGTACTAATCTGCTGGACTTATGCCCACCCCTTAAGGGTATGCGACTCTGATTTAATAAAGGTCTTAGAGGCATTAAAAATGCTCCAAATTGATACGGGTGATAATTAAGTGTACTAAGAACCTAATCATCAAAATTTTTTTTCGAATTTTTTGCATTTTTTCGATTTTTTTTAAGTATTTTTTGAAAGCTGAAGTTAAAAAAATAACGTTTGCTCAAATTTGAGCCACTAAAACTTCAAAATTTCGCCTTGACGTAAGCCAACTTTCTCATCAATGTTTTTACTGGCTTTCTTTTGAGCTTACTTTCGAAAAAATCGAAGCAACTTTTTTTTTCGGAAATTTTTCGGAAAATGAACCAAAAAAATCATATTTCGAGTTCTAGCTCGAAATTGCAAAAAGCTCTGCATCTGCTCTTTACAAATTTTCTGAGGATACTGATAAATTTGAGCCATCTTCAAAACAATTATCCTAGCAGGAGATAGATTTTTGAAAGTCTAAAATTGGTTAAAAATTCGTCGGTTATTTGCTCGCGTTCTAGAATGTTTAGTTGCCGGACAAAAAAAACTTCTCAATGAAAAATTTATATACTACCGCTTTACGTGATCTGTGAAAATTGAGCCTCAATTTGATATACGTCTGGGAGGAGATAGATTTTTGAGAGTTTTAAAATGTCACCTTGTTACTGATACGTGTTACCTATTGGTGTAATGGTTCAAAATAATTTGTGATTACTTTTTCGCCAAGATTAAGGATAGATTACACATTAGCATTTTTCGGTGTTTTTCTCATAACTGTAAGTTTTCAGTATATTCACGATAGAATTGTCCAAATTCAGAGTCGCATACCCCTTAGGGGTAGCAGCATGTTGGCCAGACTGCGTCAAATTTTGACTTACAAGAAATACATTAGTACTGGTTTATTTTTTGTGTGCTTTTTTATGTTGAGCTTAACCCAGAATAAATGTGTATCAGCTCATTAAAATATTGTTTTATTTAAGGAAAGATTTGAGTTCGAACTTTTATTTTTGAATTAGTAAAATTTTCAAGAAAAATTCAAAACATTATTAAAATTTCACGCATTTTAATTATTTCACCCAAAAAATTTTTTCACCCAAAAAATTTTTTTTTTCTGAAATCTGTCAATAAAAATAAAAAAAAATAGCCACTTTAACTTTTTTCATGCATGTTTATATATTTTCTGACTGCTGTTTTAAAAATCATTACATGTTCATTTGTCATTTTTTGTCAACTTTTTTTGGAAATATTATGAAAAATTTTCGCAAATCAAGTCCAAAATTTTTTATTAATGCTTTTTTGAATTCTCCTTGAAAAATCATGCGGAATCAGTTGTGTTATTGTGTGGTATCTATTTGATTTCCGTATTTCAACCGATGGAAGGGTCAATCGAATATCGTTTCTGAACTACTGATGAAATTTACAACACTTGCTTGTGACACCGGTTTGTGCCATTTGGAACGCAATTACTATAAAATTTTTATTTAATTTAAAATATCTCAATTAAATTTCGGGTGTTATAGGCTACTTTTCTTTACAAATTCAGGAGATTTTTAGATATTTAAACGCAATTGAAGGTCAATTTTTTTTGCTAAAAAGCTGTTTTCTTTTTTATTCATGGAAAAAAACTTTCATATTAAGGAAATTTTCTCATATGGATAATGATTCACCCACTAATTAGCGCATAACACCCGAAAACGCCTAAGGTTTATGAATATAGCCTTCAAAAAAAATTCTCACATCGGGTCAAGTTGGAAATGAAATTATAATGAAAAGTGGTTTTTAATATTTATACAGATACTTAAGGCGGTGCCATAAGTCCTGCAGATTGGTACATTTTTTCAGACCGATACATGATAGAAAAAAAGTGACAAATTTTTTTTTTATTTCTTAAAAACCACTTTTCACTGTACATCCATTTCAAACTTAACTTGACGATAGAATTGTCTTTGAAGACAATATTTTTAAACTTCAGACATTGTCGGGTGTCATGCGCTAAAAAGTCTTGTTTTAATTCTATACAGTAAAAAAATTTCCTTACATCAAAGTGTTTCTCCAAATGAAAAAAATGGTCACAAATGGCCAAAAGTAGAGAAAAAACACTTTTTTGAGATAAAAAATTGACCTTCAATTGCTTTTGATATTAAAAAATTTACTTACAATCTAAAAAAATGGCGCCTATTACACCCCGCAATTTTATTGGAAATTTTTGCTAGCATGAAATTTCTTTGATTGAGTGCCAATGACACTTATGAGGTGACAGCCAATGTGTTAAAAATTTCATCGATAGTTTAGAAATGATAAGCGTGCGACCAACTCATTAGTTGACATACGGAGATTTAATAGATACAAAAAAATTAAATAAGTGAGTCTACCTGATTTTTCTCTTGGGAAATTTCGATAAATACAAAAATTTTAAATTTTGGACTTGATTTGTCGGAAAATTTTCATAATATTTCTAAAAAAAGTCGATAAAAAATGAAAAATAAATTTTTATGATTTTCAAACAGCGGTCAGGAAAATATGTCGGAATCCATGAAAAAAGTTAATAGGGCTATTTTTCTGGTTTTTAGCTACAGATTTAAATAAACAAAAACAAAAAAATTTGAAGCAAACAATGCGGAAAATTTCATAATTAGTTTGAATTTTTTTTGAAATTTTTACGATTTCAAAACAAAAACCGAACTCAATCTTTTCTTATGAAATAAAAATATTTTTATTGAAGCTAAAACATATTTATATCGGTTCAGCTAACTAAATAAGCATGAAAAAATATACTAACTTATTATTTTCGTTATTTTTAATGAATCCAGTTCTGCTGGGTTTATGCACCCCCTTAATATTACTAAGGGAGGTACCCCACGCCATTTAGTGATTTTTAAACCGTTTGTCTGAGCTGAATATAAGTTGTTGAGTTCATGTTCTGAGACCCAAAGATATTTGTCTGAATTTTTCGAAAAAGTGACAAAAAGTTTTTTGTATGAATCGTACCGGTATTTTTACCGGTCCAAAAGTCATTTTTCGACTTTTATCTGTTCAATTTAATTTAGCGATGTATTAACATAATTTACTGATTTTTTTGTTAGCATACCTTAATTGTTAGTTAAAAAAAGTTATGCGCTCAGATATTACTTTTTTTCTTTAATTTGCCTACAATCACTAATAAAGTCCTAAAAGGCTGTTTTTGGTACCCTGAGGCGCTAGTTCAATTTATTTGGAGACAGTAAACAAACTTTTTCCGGGAAAAAAAGCACTTTCTTAAAATTGCGAGCTCAGATTTTTTATGCGCTCAGTATTTTGCTTTCTTTTTTAGTTATGGTTTTATGCGCGTCAAAGTTTTGCTTCTGAAAAATACAGATAAAATTATTTTCTTTGGAAAGATTATAATTTTTTTTATAGTTTTTTAAGAAATTCATATTTTTAATGAACAGCAGTTAATTCTCACACAGTGAAATGTATGTATCGGTATCTTTTCTCATAAAACACGTAATTCCTGGTCGAAACTAGCTGAAAATGACGAGTCAATGTAGAAAATTTTTACATCGATTTAATTTTTTGGAATGAAACCGATAACAAATTGAGAATGAGATAAAAATTGCATTCTACCATGTCTGAGAGCCGAAATAAAGGTCCGTCGATTTTATCAATCTAAAAAATTTCAGAATTTTTTTTTCCGAAATAAAAAAATGTATTTCTATTTTTAAGATTGAAATCAAAGTGAACTCATGCAACAAAAAACAGCGTCAACAGATTTCAACTTTGAAAGTTACAGACAAATAGAAGGAAATTTATACTTGGAAAAAATAGGAAATTTTGGAAATTTTTTTACATCGAATTTTTTTTTAATTTTTGGATTGAAACCGATAACAAAAATGAAGAATGCGATAAAATTAGCTTTCTACCATGGTCTGAGAGCCGAAATAAAAACCCGCGTGGGGTACGTCGATTTTATCAATCTGAGAAAATTTCAGAATTTTTTTTTTTCGAAAATTAAACAAATTTTATTAATTTTTTCAAGATTAAATTCAAAAGTGAACTCCATGCAACAAAAATCAGCGTCAACGGATTTCAACTTTGAAAGTTACAGACAAAACACGAAAATTATACTTGGGAAAAAATAGGAAATTTTTTATATTCGAAAAATTTTTTTTTTTAATTTTTTTGGATTGAAACCGATAACAAAATGAGAATGTGATAAAATTAGTTGATGATAAAAAAAAATTAAAATTCAGATTTTTTCTTTCATAAATCCACTCGGAAAAAATGTACCATCTTGCCCACATCGCTGCTACCCCTTAAGAGTTGTACTACGTATTATGGAAAATTAAAATAATTATTCCTAAGCCAGGTTTTCAGAAAAACTTCACTTAAAATGTGTAAAAAAAGAGCCCAATTATACTTCCCGACATCCTTAAGGGGGTGCCATAAACCCTGCAGACTGGAGTCATTATAACTTACGAAAATAATAAGTCAGGTTATGTTTTTATGCTTATTATAGTTAGCTGGAACCGATTTAAAATGTTTCAGGCTTCATAAAAATAATTTGGGCAAGTTGTCATATGGCAAGTTGTTCACTAATATGAAAAACGGCAATAACGTCATCTATTGAACGATTTTCGTATAAAAAATGCTTATCAAAATCATTCACTTCTCCAGTTAAGCGGATATTAATGATATATAGAGAAACCAACTTATGATCAAAACCTTGTTCTCTGGCTGCGGGTGCAGACAACCCACTTTATAAGTCGGTCACTTTTACTTCAAATTGTTCGAAGAAATATTTATTAAAAATTATTTTGATTCAAAAGGATCTTCTGTGGGCGCCCGCATTATCAGCATTATATGCGGACTTTTGTCGTTAAAACCTATAAAATCTGACAGATCGATACTTTTTTATAAAATCATGATGATACTTGCTTGAAAATTTCGTCAAATTTTTGTCAAGTACTATTTTATTTAAAGTTATTCGACACACTCTGAAACAAAATAAATCAAAACTTGAACTATTTCAGAACAGATAAATTTTAAATATCAGAACTTTAAACAGAACAAATTATCATTTTTTCATGTGAGAGATATAAGATGTTCTTGACCAAACATCAAATGCCGATTCAGACTGTAAATTTAATGAAATTCGATGAAACAGAATTAATCTCTGGAACATGTGCCTTTACAGGTAAATTTTCCTTGGTTACTCCAAATCCACCCCACTCTGCAAGTTGTTTCTTCACACCATTTGTTTGTTGTAAGCATTATTATGCTTTATCATATCTTGATAAGGGAACCAAAATTTTTGAAAGTTTGAAAGAAAGTCCCGTCAATTATATTTGATTTTAGTTTAAGTGTTGTCGATTTGAGCGCTATATGAGAGATATATAATATAGCCAACATCCCTTCATTACACTTTTGCTTAGAATGCGTAGCCACTACTCCTTTTAACGTTATAGCTACGCATTTCTAAGCAAAAGTTGTAATAAAAGGATATATAATATAAAGCTGATATTGTTAAATTTTCAGAATGCAGGAAAATAAAGCTTAAGGGGGTTGTGGGGTGAAGAATGTTTGAAATTGCTGGGGAAAATAGCCCTCCCTCCAGCTGACTGGAAAGGGTGATAACGGGCGATAAGAATAAATGATGAAAAAAATACGGAGACTAAAACCTTCCTAATCACCTGCAAGTACTTTTTATTGATCTGTAGGATGCTCACCGTACCGCAGTGAGAAATGTAAATATGTTCTTCAATTCACACAAAAATCGAATAAGTCGGTCAATTGTTTCAAATTGAATAAAACATAAACTTTATGAACCTACGACATATTGTTATATTTTGTCCGTTATTTTTGTTGAAAAAATTATTCTCTTGTTTTAGACGGTACAAATTAATTCGAAATTCTCTTTAAAATCGAAAATAAGTCGGTCATTTTGTTTGAAATTAAATAAAACATAAATGTATGAAACACTACAAAAAATATTGTTATATTTTTGTTCCGTCATTTCGTTTGAAAAAAATTATTTCTGTTTGTTTTTATACGTAAAATAAGTTCATTTGGTTTAATTTCCCAGCGGGTTTATGTCCCAAGGTTTGTTGTTCTGCGCTGCCTACGCTGTAGAAAAACCATGTGTGGGACGACGCTAAACGAACTGGAACCAATCATATTGCGTTTATTTTTGGTGATGGAATGAGCACGCGTCCAAAACATGACATTTTCATCACTTTTGAAGAAAAATTATTTTTATTGACGGATACTAGAAAAAATATAAACTATTTTTGTTCAAATTCATGCATTCTTTAACACCCACAACCCCCTTAAGCTAAGCTTTAAAGCTGAAGGAAATTAATTTATTTATTTTAATAATATCCCTTAACAACATTTTCTAATCTATGATGTGCGGGCTGAGGAGATCCATCATGACACTCCTAAGGTCCCTCCTAGCCACTCATGAGGCCGCTTTTCAACCCGCACATCGAAGATTACCAAAACGTTGTTGAAGGGATTATTCCCTATTCACACTTTTAATATCCCGGCCTACTACTTTAAAAAACACACTACGTTTCCTCATCAGGGCCGGCATATTAACAAAAGTGGTTGAATAGGGAATATAAAGGCACAATTTCCAGAAGAAAAATAATTAAATAATCTAAATGCCTAGGTAAGGATGGAAAAAATGCGAATTCAAAAAGTCATGCCGTTTGTCGACATAACCCTTAAAAAAAGCCGCATGATCAAAAGCTTCGAGACAATCCAAAATTAATTTCAAAAGTTGGGGAGGCTTCTCAAAAGCCAGTTTTCAAAATTTAAATTTCAGATGGCGATTTTTCAAGCTATCCTTCATTTGAAAAAGATGTTTGTACATTTTCGAATTTCCTTGATCTTTAAAAACTTTACTATTTTTTCTTGAAAAAAAATCGCGAAACTGAAATGGCTCCTTCGCCGAAACGTCAAATAAAAGCTTATCTACGATAGAAAAAATGGTAATAATTTATAAACATTATATTTATTTATTCCCAACAGTCTATTTTTTAGGCGCTACTTCACCAGTTAGGTGTACCAGTAAAGGAACGAGGGCTGTATATGATTACATTTGTTTAGGCAATCACTCCTTTATACAAGAGAGCATAGAAAGGATTTCACAACAAAAAACGGGACTTGATAATAAGAGAGAATCCCAGCATTGCTGATTTTGCGCCGGTTGGTATCCCAAAAAACACGTTAAGCAATCAGAAATGAAAATCGGCCATTTTTCCCATTCAGTAAAAATATGTTTTNTTCTCAGAAACTTCACTTAAAATGTGTAAAAAAGAGCCCAATTATACTCCCGACATCCTTAAGGGGGTGCCATAAACCCTGCAGACTGGAGTCATTATAACTTACGAAAATAATAAGTCAGTTTATGTTTTTATGCTTATTATAGTTAGCTGAACCGATTTAAAAATGTTTCAGCTTCATAAAATAATTTGGCAAGTTGTCATATGGCAAGTAGTATGGCAAGTTGTCACTAATATGAAAAACGGCAATAACGTCATCTATTGAACGATTTTCGTATAAAAAATGCTTATCAAAATCATTCACTTCTCCAGTTAAGCGGATATTAATGAATATAGAGAAACCAACTTATGATCAAAACCTTGTTCTTTGGCTGCGGGTGCAGACAACCTCACTTATAAATCGGTCACTTTTACTTCAAATTGTTCGAAGAAATATTTATTAAAAATTATTTTGATTCAAAATGATCTTCTGTGGCGCCCGCATTATCAGCAATTATTGCGACTTTTGTCGTAAAACCTATAAAATCTGACAGATCGATACTTTTTTATAAAATCATGATGATACTTGCTGAAAATTTCGTCAAATTTTTGTCAAGTACTATTTATTAAAGTTTATCGACACACTCTGAAACAAAATAAAATCAAAACTTGAACTATTTCAGAACAGATAAATTTTAAATATCAGAACTTTAAACAGAACAAATTATCATTTTTCATGTGAGAGATACTAAGATGTTCTTGACCAAACATCAAATGCCGATTCAGACTGTAAATTTAATGAAATTCGATGAAACAGAATTAATCTCTGGAACATGTGCCTTTACAGGTAAATTTTCCTTGGTTACCTCCAAATCCACCCCACTCTGCAAGTTGTTCTTCACACCATTGTTTGTTGTAAGCATTATTATGCTTTATCATATCTTGATAAGGGTAACCAAAATTTTTTGAAAGTTTGAAAGAAAGTCCCGTCAATTATATTTGATTTTAGTTTAAGTGTTGTCGATTTGAGCGCTATATTGAGAGATATATAATATAGCCAACATCCCTTCATTACACTTTGCTTAGAATGCGTAGCCACTACTCCTTTTAACGTTATAGCTACGCATTCTAAGCAAAGTGTAATAAAGGGATATATAATATAAAGCTGATATTGTTAAATTTTCAGAATGCAGGAAAAATTAAAGCTTAAGGGGGTTGTGGGTGAAGAATGTTGGAATTGCTGGGGAAAATAGCCCTCTCCTCCAGCTGGACTGGAAGGGTTGATAAACGGGCAGATAAGAATAAATGAGAAAAAAAAATACGGAGAACTAAAACCTTCTCCTAATTCACCTGCAAGGTAACTTTTTTATGATTTCTGGTAAGGATGGGCTCACCGGTACCGCAGTGAAAAAACTGGTAAAAATATGTTCTCAATTCACACAAAAATCGGAATAAGTCGGTCAATTTTGTTTTCAAATTAAATAAAACATAAATGTTTGAAACCTACGAAATATTGTTATATTTTGTCCGTCATTTCGTTTGAAAAAAATTATTTCTGTTTGTTTATTAACTTTAAAATAGTGTTCATTTGGTTTTAATTTTCCAAAGCGGTTTATGTGCCCAAGGTTGTTGTTGTCGCGCGGCCTCGCTGTAGAAAAAACCATGTGTGGGGTCGACCGCTAAACGAACTGGAACCAATCATATTGCGTTTATTTTGGTGATGGAATGAGCCACGCGTCCAAAACATGACATTTCATCACTTTTGAAGAAAAATAAATTATTGTTATTGACGGATACTGAAAAAATATAAACTATTTTGTTCAAATCATGCATTCTTTACACCCACAACCCCCTTAAGCTAAGCTTTAAAGCTGAAGGAAATAATTTATATTATTAATTAATATATCCCTTTAACAACATTTTCTTAATCTATGATGTGCGGGCTGAGGGATCCAATCATGACACTCCTAAGGTCCCTCCTAGCCACTCATGAGGCCGCTTTTCAACCCGCACATCGAAGATTACCAAAACGTTGTTGAAGGGATATTCCCTATTCACACTTTTGTTAATATCCCGGCCCTACTACTTAAAAACACACTACGTTTCCTCATCAGGGCCGGCATATTAACAAAAGTGTGAATAGGGAATATAAAGGCACAATTTCCAGAAGAAAAATAATTAAATAATCTAAATGCCTAGGTAAGGATGGAAAATGCGAATTCAAAAGTCATGCCGTTTGTCGACATAACCCTTAAAAAAAGCGCATGATCAAAAGCTTCGAGAAAAATCCAAAATTAATTTCAAAAGTTGGGGACGGCTGTCAAAAGCCAGTTTCAAAATTTAAATTTCAGATGCGATTTGTACAGCTATCCTTCATTGAAAAAAAATGTTTGTACATTTTTCGAATTTCCTTGATCTTTAAAAACTTACTATTTTTCTTGAAAAAAAATCGGAAACTGAAATGGCTGCTTCGCCGAAACGTCAAATAAAAGCTATCTACGATAGAAAAAATGTAATAATTTATAAACATATATTTATTTATTCCCAACAGTCTATTTTTTAGGCGCTACTTCACCAGTTAGGTGTACCAGTAAAGGAACGAGGGCTGTATAATGATTAACATTTGTTTAGCAATCACTCCTTTATACAAGAGAGCATAGAAATGATTTCACAACAAAAAACTGGGACTTGAATAATAAGAGAGAATCCCAGCATTGCTGATTTTGCGCCGGTTGGTATCCAAAAACACGGTAAGCAATCAGAAATGAAAATCGGCATTTTTTCCCATTCAGTAAAAAATATTGTTTTAGAATCTGCAAAATGAAGAAAATTTTTTTTTCATAAATATTTTGATTTAAAATGTGGCTCGTTTATGTTAATCAATTACGACCTATCAATCGATTATTATCAAAAATACATACATTTTAATTTATATCTATTACGGTACTTGCTAGGTCTTTCAAGCCATTTTTTCGCCAAAATTTTCATATAATTCGGTTTCTAAAAACGAATCATTTTATTAAGTTCTTAGACAGCTCAAACTGAGCCCAAATATCAAGTGAATAATAAAAAAAACATTGGTCCGAATCGGACCATTTTTTTGGAGCTTACTGGAATTGTTTAATTATCACTTTTTATCAAAAAAAATTGGAAACAATGTCCTGATTCGAATCATTTTTTTTTGAAATTTTTTTTCTCTTAATATTTGTGCTCAGTTTCAGCTATCTAAACGTCAATCAGATGAGTCCTTTTCGAAAGCCGAATCATATTAAAATTTTGGCTCATAAAGTGGCTTAAAACGCCCAGCAAGTACTGTTATAGACATATTTATCTAACGTTTCGATTTATTCTCATTATCAAAGATATACGTTATCTCATTATCAAAGATACTGTTATAGATATAAACAAAAAGGGAGGTGACTGAGATTTGAACCTATGTATTTCTGGCTAAAACCAGGGGTCGGCAGAACTTGATCGGATTGGATTGGATTGANAGGGCCGGGATATTCACAAAAGTGTGAATAGGGGATATGTATGGTCATTTCCTGCAATTTACGAACTCACTCAGAAATTTAAACGATGTGACGTCGTTTTAAACACCCTTTTTACTACTGAGAGGAACTAAAGAAAAATATATTTAAGAATATCCTTGGCCACCCTAGTCTTGATCAGCATAGGTATTATATTCCGGGTCGATATAACGCATAACTCCTTGCCATTTATAAGGTACACAACAACATGAATTATCAGCTGGTGGATTATTCCAGTCGAAATCATAACTTTTGAGCTCTTCGTCGACCAATGGATATGTAAAACCACCAGCACAAGAAAGAGTTGATTCATCTTGACCTGGTCCGACTGCGGGAACGTCGAATATATTTGTATAATATCGGAATGCTTAAATAAAAATCATAAATTCTTTAAATATTTATAAAACTAATTTTAATCAAAATTTTTGATGGGTTTCTATTATTTCGATATCCTTTTTCTCACCAAAGTGCCTCGACCAAGTGAAAATGGTGTCCAGTGGACTATTCGATTGGGTTTCTAGATAGTTCAAAAAGACCATACATATCGTAGAAAAACTCATTCGAAGAAAAATGAACCAAAAAAATGGTCCGAATCGGAGAATGTAAAAAAAATTCCAAAAAATTATTATAAATCTCAAATGTCTATTGTAATGATAAGAAAAATGGTCCGAATTTTTTCCGAATATATTCTGTTCAGAGGGAGTTAACACAAAAACCGAGAGAGGGTTATCAGTGTGGTGTAGAATAAGGATTTCAAGCGATGGGTGAGGTTTGAGGTCGCCTGTCGGCCTATCAGGGACGATTATTACCCAGCCCAGTGAACTGAATTGGATGAGTGGTTACAAAAACCAAAATGTTAGGCACTTTGGTTGACACAAAGATACCAGGTTATCAGATTTGGTTCATTTCCGATTCATATATTGATCTTCCGATACGTATTGGTTTGTCCGAACCTTTTTTTATTGAATTGTATCGGTCGTTTTGACTCAAGGGTCGTTAATAACCATATCAGATACTATCGGCTCGACTTACTTCTAAATTCATCGGATCAACTGCAACCAAGTTTTTGACTATATTTAAGATCGGATCGATATTATTTTAATTTCATCCGATCCAGTTGTGCCGATTTTCAGCTTCAATTGTTCTGTGTGCAATTAAGAAACTAACCTTTAATTCGGTTATTTTCAAAGCCACCAACATGCCACCAATTTTTGGCAAATGATTCTCCACCACATTCATTGTTTATAATTCTCGAAGTTGGTCCAAAAACACTCCCTTGCCATTTACCTTGACCAGCCCATTTACCGACAACCACATCGTGCATGGATGGAACACCTGATTCTGGGGTCATGTAAAACCAAAGGGATCCCAAAATTGATAATGGAGGATCCATTTTAGTCAAAACCAAATTAGGATAATTGAGTAGATCCAATTCCTGTACGGTGTTTTCAGTATTATTTTGAAAAGTAAATTTTTGGAAAATCGTGTTTTTAGAGGATTGTTGGTAAAGAAATTAATTGTTAACCCAACCCACAATTTAAGCAACCAAATATTGGAAGTTGAAATTTGGAACTGAAGGGTTCACTGTAAAATTTTAAAAAAAATTTCGGACTATACATTTTTGGTTCACAAAATTGTTGGTCGACTTTTTTCCGTGTACCATATTTTATGAAAGATATATGTAGGCGGGAAAAGTCGACCATTTTAAGAAAAAACGGTTAATTTGCAAAAATAACAATTTCTTCGGAAATAAAATATTTCCTTAATTTGGAAATTCAACATGAGTGCTTATAATTCGCATAAACACCTTTATATAGCACAGAAATGCGGTTTCAAAAAGTTGACTCAGAAAATTTTTTCGACTGAAAATTTATACTTCTTTCATCTCTTAGGCAGTCAACGACATATCCCTATTCCACTTAATGTTCCAAGCAGGATGAGTTGGGGTATAGGTTTGGTGAGCACGCGGTAAGTGAGAGTAGAGAGTCGAGAAGGGAACTCAGGTTGGTCTTCGCCAAAAAAAGGAGGGACGGTACTATCGATCTATAATATCGATCGCCGGATAGAAAACCATTTCCTACTAAAACCAGTAAATTATGTAAAGGCTTATAAGTTATGATATTTAACTGAAATTGACACTTATTATATCCATTAAGGTTACAACACTGATAACGACTTAAAGAGAATAGATGATTCTAATTGAACNCTGAATTTCACAATCAAAATGAAATCAAATAGTTATTAAAGCAATAATTTGGATAAAAACATTTAAGTTTTTTACGATTTATTTCATGCTAGAGAATTCATAGCGAAAATGTTTGAATGCAAGTAGAGATATCTGATGAACTTTTGAACCCATGGTATGTTTGTAAACTTTAATGTTTAAGTCACCGTTTATCAGAAAGTTTGAGTCCGCTTAAAATGATAAAAAATAAGTGTAAATACGAATACTAATTAACTGTCTGATGATTATATTACTTATAATATTTCCTCACAGTTAATCTCCATTAAAATTTGCGTCTTGAGAAGCTATGGTCTTATGTTTGAGTTAAATGTGTTCTGGATTATCTTTATAATTAAGATCATATTTTTTCTAAGTTAAAATTGTTAAAGGTTTTGTTGGCCACGAACCAAATAGAGCCTAGTGTTCAATTTAAGAGTCATAATTATTTCTTTTAAGTCGTTATCAGTGTTTGTAACCTTAATGGATAAATTAGTGTCAATTTTTCAGTTAAATATCATAACTTATAAGCCTTTACATAAATTTACTGAGTTTTACGTAGGAAATGGTTTTTCTATCCCGGCGATCGATATTATAGATCGATAGTACCGTCCCTCCTTTTTTTGGCGAGGACCCAACCTGAGTTCCCTCTCTCGACTCTCTACTCTCACCTTACCGCGTGCTCACAAACCTATACCCCAACTCATCCTGCTGGAACAATTAAGTGGGAATAGGATATATATAACAAAAATAAATAAACTGTAAATCTCAAATCTGGGAAAAGGGCCCATTTGAATAAATGATACTGAAATTGTGGCTTGATTTAGGAAAAATGGGTCCTCTTCCCAGATTAAAGATATGGTATAAGGCCAAATTGTTTTTTCCCCGAAACAATGGTGGTTTTTTCTATTGTTTGATGAGGCCACTTATATTTTCATAATTTCTTAAAAAGCGCCGAAAAGTACTCCAATCAAAAACCGAAAAGTTAAAAAATATTTGCGATACAATTAAAAAAATGGAAAATTACGTCATAAAAATATTCAAACACAATCCTCGCCATTTTCATCGGTGATCCCGATAGTATAAAGCCATAAAGAGAAGAATTTATAATTATAATTCCAAGATAACTGAACAGCTCCTCGACCTGCATAACAGTTGACACCTTTAGCAGATGTACTTCCAACAGAGTCATTACCAACTTGGTCTACATAAATTTTCGAATAATATCAAAATTATTAACTGCCTCAAATGAACATTTAAACGTGAAACAGGCGATTGAACGGAAATTTCTGTAATTCATGTTTTTACCAAATCAAAGTTTTAACTAAATAGAACAAAAATTACAAGCATAATTTCCCCATTTTTTCAAATTCAAATATTTATTCGATGACCTTCTTGACCTCTGTACTCAAAAAGTGCAAATTGGCACAGTTTGTCATTCAGCGCCCGTTCTTATAGTGAAGTTCACCAAATTTTGTGAAATTTATAAGGCTGAAGTTTTTCACAATTCTCAAAAATACACTCAAACGTATTTATGAAATTTTCACGTATTTCAAGCTACGTCATGACGCGTCACATAATATATGAATAATTAATCAAATGAGGCTTTGGCAGTGAATAAATTTTACACAAAATTCTTTGGATTTTGAAATGAAGTGAATCAAAATTGTATAAAGAATAAAATATGATTCTTTTAAATAAGTACATTCAGGGTTGTTTGAAATTTAAAAAATTTGCAAATTTGCCTCTTTTTTCTATTTGGCACGAAAAAAACAATTTCCCGATATTTTTTTTGTAGTTTTTCAAGTTTTTTAAAAATCCTTTTTTTCAAGAAAGATTTACTCGATGAGTCATGGATAGATTTAAATTTTTAAATGATTGTCGACATAGTGTTATGACTCAACCTATCAGAGCAAGCCATTCCATATGTATATTTTTCAGCATCGCAATAATGTTTAGCATTGCACCATTCACCACAAGATGGACTATCATGAGGAATATTTTGCGAAAATTTGAGCCTAAATGGATGCGTGTCACTAGTCGTGACTCACGACATGTCGTATCATGCGAAAAATAGAAATAAGGGATCGATAGTAAAATCCAGAACTCTTGTTGTCATCAATTACAAATCTTATATTTATACTCCAGTATATTCTACGGTTTATTAATCTTTGACTCTAAGATGTTCCATGGGCTATTTCCGGGCAAAAATATTTCCAACCCTCTCAAAAAGAGAAATAAACCTTAAAATAATAAGCAAAATTCACAGTAGAATTTTTGCAAGAAATTTTAAAATATACCTTTAGAATTTTTACGGCGGTCCAAAATTTACCATGCTACACTTAGAGTTCATTCAATTTCTTCTCAAGTGGGTCACCCAATGTGGGTATCTATATTTGTGACGAGATCTCGCTTTTTGACAAATAATGCGATCTGATTAAAACTGTTGGTAAAATACCGCTAATTAACTATAAACGATGAAAAACAATACGCTGCGAGAAATTAGGCATTTAAAAATTTTTACCATTTTAATTAAAGAACAAAGTAAGAAACGAATCGTTTCAAACAATCAGAAGATTTTGTTGATACCTTATATTTTCGATGTCATATTGAAAGCATCTAATCTCAGGAGATTTGAAAAGTAGTGTATGAAAGGGAAAATATTTAGACAATAAGTCGGCGGGTGCAGTCCGTGGCCACTTAAAATCATTTTTAAAAGAAGAATTATTTATATATCCCCTATTCAACTTTTTTAATACCCGCCTACTACTTAAAAACACACTACGTTTCCTAATCAGGGCCTGGATATTAACAAAAGTGTGAATAGGGGATATACTTAACCACACCTGTTTTTCAATGTTATATTACCCACCTGCAACTGAGTGTTTTAAAACACACTTGTAATTGCTACATATCCTTTATCACCTTTTGTTAGAATGCGTAGCCACTACTCTTTTAAAGTGATAATTTTAACGTTGTGATTACGCAATTACTACAAAAGGTGATAAAGGGATATGAAACATGACTTAAGGGAGTTCAAAATTTTGTTAACGGTTTGCTTACAAATAATTAAAAAAATTTAAATTTGACCAAAAAAAACTCATAAATTTGCAAATTGACTTTTTAAACTTTTACCGGTCAATTTCCGGTATAACCGGACATCTGTCGGAAAATCAAAAAATATTGGTTTTGGAGTTTTTTATTGTCTGTTGGATGCAAAAAACAATTTGTGAATATCTTGTTTCGTTCTCAAATGAGAGTGTCAAAACCTCAGCCCGGTGTTCTACAAAAAAAGTTACCTGAGTATTTTTTCCAAATAATTGACTAAAACTCGTGATATAGACATCGGATCTGACCTATTTTTTTCCATTTGAAATTTTAAATGCTGATACATCGTAAAAATGAAAAATTAACTATTTTCTTTCAAATAATTTTGCAAACCTGAGAAGAAACATATTTTTGCCGAATTTTGAAGTAACCTAAACTTCAAGCACCTCGTTATCATAAACTAAACAAGATATCAAAAATTGTTCGGATATTCTCTGAATATGTTCGATTATAAAAAAACGCTTTTCAGGAAAAAGTTTTTCGACTTCAGATGTTCGAGTTTAATTGTTTTAGCCGTGGTGTACCAAAAACAGCCATTTTGACCACCTTTTCAACGATTACGGACAAATTAGTTGATAATTCAAAATTTCTTCGGATATTCTTTTTTATTTTTCAAAATTTATTCATATCCCCCAAGAATAAAAAAAATCTGTAATCATCTCGGCCAATCAAACACTTTTAAAAAAATGCGACTTCTTGTACCGGTACGATCATACAAAAAACTTCTTGGTACTTTTTTTGATAAATGTAGACAAATATCTCGTGGGTCCCAGAATATGAAACTCAAGCAATTTTTATTCAGCTCAGAACAAATGTTTGAAAATCACTAAATGGCGTGGGGTACTCCTTTAAGGTGCGCACCGGGACTTTCTTAACCAAATAAAATGATTCAAATGATGAAAAAAATTTGAGCCCCCCTAGTGGTCAAAAAATCGCTCTTGAAAACTCTATTTTTTGGCTCTCAATAAAAAGGAGATAAATTATGTTTTTTTAATTAAAACCCGCACGAGCGTACACGCAACGAAATTTGAGTTTAGACAAAATAAATAATTTTTGAAAATTTTGGAGAAAAAAATTTTGGTTGTTTGATGGAAAAATTAAACCATCGGAAATGGCTAAAATTCGTAGGCGGGAAAATGTTTCTTTATAAAAAATTAATTTAGGTATGGCCAGCGATCACTTTTGATTTTCCTGTCTTTCGTAAAATTTTACGGGCCACAATTTGTAATTGATAGAATTTCTTGCTCACGACGCGCTCCTCCTCAAAACGTCAATTTAAAGTTTGACCGCCAATTACACCACCAGGTGGTGCCGAGTGTGAAAATTAATATTTCAAAAAAATTTTCTCTCCAAAATTTAACCTTATTTGTATATTCTATATTTGTAGAATATTATCTTGATCCAGTGCTGTTTTAACTGCAAAAAACAAAAAATTGCATCCAAATAATGCATTTCCGGTCTGATGATAAATTTTTTGAAACTCACCAAAATTCTTGAAATTATAATAAGAGGAACTTTCGCGGGGTCTGTTCGGATATTCACTGGCCAAAATGCATACTTTTCCAAAATATTTTTGGTCTCTTGTGTTTAAAACAAGCAGAAATGCAGGTGGGTTAAGGGGTTGCTTAGCGACCTTTTTCGCATGTTTTGACTTTGAGGCAGATTGTGAGAGAATGAAACAAGATGGAGTCAAATTAAAAAAATATATTGATCTTCAAACAATTTGAAGTCAAATTGAGAAATAAATTTTTTTTTTCGACATATAATTAGAGCTAGAGAGCAATAATTTTCAAAACGCAATAATCTATCTCCTCCCTGGTTTTTCATTGGTTTAATAGTGATAATAAAGGTATGCAAATGATTTTTGATTTATAAAAAACGCCCCTCCAAATTTTTGAAATTTACCCTAGAATGCTCTCGAGGCGCCAATTTACCGCTTTTCAGCCATTTTTTAAATCTATCTCCTCTCTCAATTTCGAAATTTAGAAATTTTATTTCAGGATCATATAAACGCATGCACTTTCGAAACTTTTCCCCCTCCAGATTTTGCAATTTCGCCACTGAGTCTCTCACAAGTATAATAAACGTGGAGCGCTAGAAAAAAAAGACTGCAAGTGAAAATGTTTTTTTTAATTTATTTTTGAAGATCAAAATTTAACTAAATCGGGCCTGAGAATTCATTTTTGTAATTAGAAGTTTGTAAGTCGTGTAGTCAAAAGATATGAACAAATTACGATTTAAATTCGAATTTTACGTTCTGAAAATACGTTCAACAATAAATTTATCCAATTAATATTTATTTCCAAAATTGCGAGTGTTTTTGTGTAGATAGATCGTGGGAAAATCTGAAATGGTGAACTGATGTTTATCGTCTTTTAAAAAATATTGTTTATACCGCAATATTTACGAACAAATAAATCTTTTTGCGCCTAACAAAAGCAAATATATTTGCGTCACAATTATTTCGATACTATAACTTTGATATTGATAAAGATTATGTTTTCTCACCATTTCTGGCTCTAAATTTAGGAGGAAAACTTAACTTTTTGGCTAACATAACAAAACACAGCTGAACTCGTAAATCATCAAAATTAATTGATGGCAGATGTGAAATTTTTTAGATACTTATCTTCCAAAAGCCGCGATTTTTCGTCATGTTATTAATCATCTTGGTAATTTCTTTGATTTTTAGCAGATGTCGGATCTCAATTTTTATTTAAATATCAATTTGAAGACCAGGAAAATAAATTGAAGAGGACGAAAATTTCAAAAATTCTAGAAAATTTCTAGAGGAGATAGGAAAAGTTTGGTAAAAACCATTGTATTTTCTCATGGCCGATTTAGTTATAATGATATCAATTTTTATTAAAATATCATTCGAAGACCAGGAAGTAAAATTGAAGGGACGAAATTTCAAAATTCTAGAAAATTTCTAGAGGAGATAGGAAAATTTGGGTAAAAACCATTGATTTTCTCATGGCCGATTTAGTCAGAAAACTAATTTTATATTTGAAGTCAGTGTCCCCGCTGCGTAAAGGTCGCCATGGCCACCCCCATTAAGCGAAAAAGACGCGTACATTCAATCAAAAAGGCACAAACGTTCTATTTTAGTAAAAATAAAGAGTTTTTTGTTTTTTTTCGCTTTATTTTGATTTTACCAATGAGTTTATTTAAAAGTACTGTAAATAAACTTGTTGGAACCACCCACTCAGAATGTAAGGTTGAGCTTGTAAGGTTGAGCAAATACTTATGTATGGCTTGTGTTTTCATCATGTGACAATAGGGTGGATTCACTATTAATTTTTGCTTTAAATATTTAAATTTTCAAAATTTAATGGTTAGTAATGCAAATATTCATGTCATGCATCTTGTCAAAGTGTCATATATCTATTACGAGGAAGGTAGATCAAAAATGCCTAGTAAAAATACAAACCAATTACAAGGTAAAAATTACAAGTAAAAAATACAAACCAAATACAAACGAGAGTGAGACGGGACAACCAACCAATCAAATCCCTGAATTGAACACACAATTGGTTTGTATTTTTACCTAGGCAATTTTGATCTACCTTCCTCGTAATAGGATATAGACTAATTACAATGTTTTTATTATGCGAGAGAAAAGTTAAATGCGAATTAATTCTAAGATTTATTTAATTATTGGGAATTGTTTTTACTTCGCCATGAAATCGAGAACAAAGCTCCAACAAATGTAACCATATCTTCGATACTTGAACCCTGCGTCAACATTCGATTTAATTTTTCGTATTAATTTTTTTTCGATGAACCCCCTAACTCAAAAACAAATAACAAGCAAGCGCAATTGCGACACGAGCAATTGCCGAGAACGTGACAACATAGAGAAAACCTACGGATAGCTTAGTGAGAAAACCATACATCACACGATATACCATGCTGATTGGTGAGACAAAACTCTTTATTTATTCAAAATAGTTAGTTTGGGGTATCGCGTGATGTATGATTTTCTCGCTAAGCAACACGTGATCGCAAATTTCTCTTTCTTTTTATTGTTCTTGTTAGCGGGGTTCATCGAGAAAACATTAATACTTCGAATTTAAGTAGCGCAATTCAAGTATCGAAGATATGTTTACATTTCTTGGATCTTGTCTCGATTTTATGATGAAGCAAAAACAATTCTCTTAACTAAATAATCTAGATTTTAACGCGCAATTAATTGTTTTTTGACAAATAAAGAACATTGTAATTGGGTCTATATCATATTAGACTTATATGCACTTTGACACGATGGCATGACATGAATAATTTGATAACTATCCAAGTTCAAATTTTAATATTTCAAGCGAAAATTAAAAGGTGAACCACCCTATGTGGACATAGGCATGTCACATGATAATAAATTTAAGCCGTTAGCCATCAACATGTTGCAACATAGTGAAATTGCGGAGAGCAACCTTTAAATTCTGATTGGTCGCGTCCCAACCCACTGTCTGAAACAGGATCCGTTTTATTCACTTTTAATAAACGCATTTTTGAAAAGCGTAATAATACGTGAAACCACAAAAACACTTTATTTAATCGAAAATTATATCAAAAAATTAATATTCTTCATCGCTGAATCACCAGTTGTTCTAAAAATCCCTAGTTATTATTGCAGCTGAATTTGCTAATTCCCAACGCAGTTATAAAGCGGCTCCTTCATGTAGCAAATCAAGGGCTTCTTCGTCTGTCTGTTGATAGGCTCCGTTTGGAAAATACCCAGTTGCTGTTTTCGCCTGTTTCTGAACCTCAAAAAGTTATTTTCATGAAATCGAACCTTTAGGTCGGTCAAAAACGTCGTTTCATTTACAAAGCACCAACCAAAGTGGTTCAAAAATTATTAATAGTTTTCTACGATGGCGTTTTGTTAAATATTTCCATATGCATAGTTTCCATATTTAGGTAATAAATAATTTGATCGTGCTCTAATGGGCAGGGTCGGCACAATTGGATCGAATCGGATCGGTGGATCGGGGGATGCGGGATCGATCGGTTTCCGATCCGCATCCCGATCCGATCCATTTTTTTCAAAAGGCGACCGTCCGATCCCGATCCGATCCAATCTTTCAAAAGGCGACCGATCCAGCTCCGATACCGATCCAATTTTTTCAAAAGGCGACCGATCCGGATCCCGATCCTGATCCAATTTTTGTACGAGTCCGATTGGTAATTTATGGTTTTAATTTGAACAGTTTTCAACACAATATTTCAACGTGCTTCTTGAGGGGTGGTAAACGCAAATAATGGGCAAAATGTGTATACATGCAATTATAAAACAGTAATTATTAACTGTTGTCTTTTCTTTTATAAGGACGCTTTTTGAAATATTACCAGGATCCCATTAAAAAACCGTTATAACCTCACATTTCTTCAGAAATTATTTTGAATTCCGAAAATTCTAGCGAAAAAGCACAAAAATAACAAATTTGTTAACATTATTAACATTAAAACAGGTCGATAAAGGAAGAAATTAATATTTTGATTAGATTTTGTGAAAAATGAGCGCAAAATCGGCCAAAGGCGATAAAGGGGATTATTATTTTTGAATTTATTTTTTTATGAAAATGAGCCCCGAATCGGCGAAGGCGATAAGGGAATTATTATATTTTGAATTTAATTTTGTTGTGAAATGAAAGCCGCAAAATCGACCGAAGGCCGATAAAGGAAGAAATTATATTTTTGAATTAAATATTTTAAAAATGGGGAAAAAAAAATGAACCCCCAATTTCGGCCGAACGGCCGATAAAGGGGAATATTTATATTTTGATTTAATTTTTGTGCAAGATTCATGTTCAATTATCCCTATAAACTGAAATTACATATGTTCGTGCTGTTCTAGTACTTCAATTAAGGCCGACGCTGAAAACCCTGTTTTTGGCCTTAAAATGCGACCAGTACTCCCTTAAAGGGATTGTGGGTGCAGTAGTTATTTTCGAGCACGGTCGCAAATTCTGTATTTTTCAAATTGCATCTGACCATCCAGTACCCGGGAATGTTTGCAATTAAAAAAAAACACCAAATTTATTTCTGGATATTTTTTTCTAGAACATTTGAAATCGCTTGCTAACTGAAATGCACCGAATAATGACAGATATCAACAACAAAATAACTCATTAGTGACAATTTTCACGGAGATGCAGACCAAAATATAATTGGAAATTCTGACCAATATTCTAGAAAATTTCCAAAAATAATCATTTCCGGACGCTGCATAAACTGGCAAAAACGGAAATAATTCTAGATATGGTATCATTTCAAAATTACAAAAAATGCAACTCGCAAGAAAAAGCGGAGTCTAAATAAAAGTATTTTAATATTGATAGTTGTGTTCAGATTTTGCGCCCTTTAATATTTAAATTTTAAGCCTAATCAATGTTATATAATGGCGCGCATTAAATCAGCAATGAAAAGTGATTGCGAAAAATATAAAAGTAAATTATTAGAATTTCCTTGGTTTCAAAAAGTTTATAATGATAATGTGAAGGATTTATGAAAAAAGAGAAAGAAATCGCATTACCGTTTCGTGAGGTATACTTTTTTTTGTAAAATGAATCTACATTTTGCCTATTTTTAACTATAGCAAAGAATTTTCAAAAATAATTTTCGGCGAATTAAGATGAATTTATAAAATATTCTTGGTTGCTATTGTAGAGAACTTTTTTCAGACCAAATAATATCGGCCAATAATGTGATTTTTGGAAACGTGGATATGACGGTATACTTCAATGGAAATAAATATCAGCAATCAGGTGTTTATGCATTTCAAGGTTGATGTGATAATATTTTCTCTAAAAATGAATCATTTTTGACTTCTCAAGGTTACGGACTACCAATATACAATTTGAAAAAATAAACGTTCACTCAATTCTCACAAAGAATATGAGTTTTAAAAAAGAGCTTATTTTTCCCAGCAAATTGCTGGAAGCCACCCACAACTCCCCTTAAGGGCTCATTTTGTCAAACAAATTCGCCCCGATTGAGCGCTTATTTTTTTAGTCGAAATCAAATAATTAACATAAAAGCCTTTTTCATCGGCCTTCGGCCGATATTGGGGCTCATTTTTCAACAAAATTTAATAAAAATATAAAATCCCCATTAGTCGGGCCTTCGGCGTTCGGAGCTCATTTTTCATAAAAAAATAATTAAGAAAATTAAAATCCCCCTTTTATCAGCTTACGCCTGATTCGGCTCATTTTCTAAAAAAAATTATTTAAAACATATAATTTCCGCTTTTTTTTTATCCGCCGAAGAGGATTCGGGGCTCATTTTTCACAAAATAAAATTTTACATATAATTCCTCCTTTTATCAGCCTCTGGGCCAATTTGGGGATCATTTTTTATTAAAAATTAAATAAAAATATTATATCCCCCTTTATCGGCCCGATTTACTTGGGCTTATTTGTAGCAACAATAATCAAATTAAAAAATATATATCCCCCATTTATCGGGCTTCGCCGATTTGGGGCTCTCATTTCTCAAAAAATATTAAATTTAAAATAATATATCCCCTTTATCGACCGATCTAGGCTCATGTTTCAACAAAGTTTAATACAAAATATAATATCCTCCTTTATCGGGTCTTCGCCGTTTGGGGCTCATTTTTTCAACAAATTAAATAATTACAAAAAAAACACCCCCCCCCCCGC
>SCLH01000598.1:132581-155925 GCA_004367855.1 Oikopleura vanhoeffeni
ATGATTCATCGTATATTCCTTTATCACACTTTGGTTAGAATGCGTAGCCACTACTCCTTTTAACGTGTGATTTTAACGTTCTGGCTACGCATTCTAACCAACGTGTGGTAAAGGGAATCTCTTTAAGGGATATAATATATGATTGAAGAGAAATCGAAATTTTAAAAATTTTTATATTCAAAGTCAATTAACTTTTAAATTCTGCAATATTATTGGCAGTTTTCAAGTCAGTGAAAACTCGAAAGTTTTTGGAAAAAGGGGGGGAAATTATCACTCCTAAGATTTGCTTTTTGCTTGCGTTTAACTTAAAATTAAAGGTTAGTTTAACTGCTAAACTAAAACTTTAATTTTAAACTTTAACATGCCATTAAAAATAAGATAGATCTTTTTGAAAATTCGTTACAAAATTGAATTTATTCTTCAGATTTAATCTTTTTTTGGAGCACTTTTAGTTAATTTGCTGAAATTGACTCAGAAAAATTTTGAAAGAAAAAAATTGTCCCGTTTTTTTATAAATCAGCACTTTTTATCAAATATTAATCTTTTTTATAAATTCCAACGAAACTTTTGAACTATCAAAAAGGCTTCAAATAAGAATTTCCACCCCAGCTTTGGTTTACCGCAAGGATAGCATTGAAGATACTTATAACAATCTCCAGGATATCCGAAATTTCCGGTACCTTTTTCTGTACAATAATCTTCGAGCTCTCCTGGGCTCAGTGTTGGTGATGGTCCTTTCGTAGTAGTTTTTTTAGTAGTGGTCGCTGGAGAAGTTGTTGTTTTAGAAGTGCTCGTTGTAGAAGTGGTTGTTGTGGAAGTTGTAGTTGTCTCATCTGCACAAAATGGCTGACCTATTGATGAAAAAAAAAGAATTTTTGTTCGGTAAATTTTATTTTTTTGCAAATTTCGATCAATAAAGAAAGTTAAATAATTTTTTCAAATTAAAGTGGAAGTGGGCTTTATATCGATTACAATGCGCAAGTTCATATAAATCTTTTTAGTTTTCTGGTGAAGAGTTATTTCAGGACAAAAAGGTGTGATTATCACGTTACCATCATATCGTAGGTAAGAAAGATTCTGTGTAAAAAATGTTGATCATAACATAACCTGGTTTATCCGTATTTTATTGCCCGATTGAGTGCGTAAGTGCTAAGGTAGTGAGTGTATTTTGGCTGAATTTAATATAATCAACAGTTACGTAATCATCTGGCGATTTGTGTCCCAAAATGTTTTTTTACCAAAAAAGAAAAAAAAATTATTTGAACTCGGAGTTCGAATTGGACATTTCGAATTCGTCAAATTCTGAGAATTTATTGAAAAAAGTAACAAAGATTTTGAAAATTTTCGTTAGTTTTTGTTCAAATTTTTTTTTCGAATTATTTGTTTCAAATCAACGAAAAATATTTTTAAAAATGGCCACTTTTGCTTTTCGCTCAGATGACCACAAATTTACTTTATTTTTTTGATTATAATTTCACACTCAAAATTATTTTTATAAAAACGTTCTAAATTTTCGATCTGTAAAGTCTTGAACCGACTAAGATTTATAATTTTAATACCTTAACAAGCTTTAGCGAAACGTTGTTACCAAATAAAAAATAATTTATTTTCTATACACCAACTAGCCATTTATGGAAACCCACTTTCGCGAAAAAAATGGTTTCCATAAATGGTAATGGGTTTCCATTAAGTGGTGACGGGTATCCATTATATGGTAAGGGGTTTCTATTACATGGTAATTTTGTGCAAAATTTTAAAAGTTGTTTTCAGTCAAAAAATAAAAATAAAATTTGAAAATGTTTTAGTTTTTTTCACTCAAACATGCCTTATTTTCAAAAATGGTTTCCATAAATGGTAATGGGTTTCCATTAAATGGTAATGGGTTTTCATTAAATTGTAAGAAGTTTCCATTATCGGAGGTTTCCATAAATGGTTAGTTAGTGTATTGTCTTTGAAAAATTATATGACATGTTTTTGTGATTTTGGTCGAAAATATTTAAAAATATTTCGAAAATTTCCCTCATTGCTTGTCCAGAAGTTTTCAAACTAATTTTTTGCAATCACCGGCTAAAAATATTCCAAATGCAACCTTTTATGGGTTCAAAAATGTCCTCGTTTTGTTACAACACTCTTGTTCGTACTCTAATTCATAATGTTTGCAACGAAACTACGGTTTAGTAGAAATCGGTTGAAGAATGTATTTCACTTAAGCTTGCTGAATTGTTCAGTTGTCTCGACTACCGAATTCTTTTTTTTTTCATATCATAAAAAAATATTTTTTTCGATGGGCCAAAATTTTTTTTCTAATTTTTTGTAAATTTATTGAATTCGGTGGTCGGAACTGTTTTTTCTGGTTTTTTATGAATAAAAAATATTTTACCTCAATTTCGACTTCAACCGAAGTCTTCCGTTTTTTAGTGTGTTTTTAAGAACCGATTTACAAAGTTAAAATAATGGATCGGAAAATATTACATTATACAAAGTAAGCTCAAAGGTGGCACATTTTATTCGAAAAAGTTTTTATTTAAAAATTTCAAAGTAACACAAAGTTTACTATCAAACAAAAAGAACATCGAAAAAGTGCAAATCTGTCGCTAAGCACCGATGCTCTTAAGGGGGTAGCAGCGATGTGGCAGATTGGTACATTTTTCGGAGTGATTTTTGAAAGTAAAAAAAATGTGAAAATTTTTTATTTTACTTTTTATCTTCAATAAAAGTGTTCATTCTTGCAAACGTTTATATTTTAAATTTCTCAACATACTTAAGTATCTGTAAAAATATCGAAAACCACTTTTCATTACAACTCCATTTCCAACTTGACCCAATGTGAGAATTTTTTTTTGAAGGCAATATTCATAAACCTCAGGCATTTTCGGGTGTTATGCGCTAATTAATGGGAGAATCATCATCCATATGACAAAATTTCCTTACTATGAAAGTTTTTTTCCATGAAATAAAGAGAAAAACAGCTTTTTCTTAGCGAAAAAAAATTGACCTTCAATTTCGTTAAATATCAAAAAAATCTCCTGACTTTGAAAAGAAAAGTAGTTTTATAAACTCGAATTTAATTGAAATTTTTGAATAAATAAAATTTCTATAAATTGCGTGCCAATGGCACAAACCGATGTCACAAGCAGAGTTTTGTAATTTCATCAGTAGCTCAGAACGATATTCGATTACCCTTCCATCGGTTGAAATACGGAAATCAAATAGATACCAGAAAAATAACACAACTGATTCGGCCTGATTTTCAAGAAGAATTCAAAAAAACATTAATAAAACAATTTTGGACTTGATTTGCGAAAAATTTTCTAATATTTCTAAAAAGAGTCGACAAAAATGACAAATGAACATGTTACGATTTTTTAAAACGCAGTCAGAAATATGTAAACATGCATGAAAAAACTTAAAGTGGCTATATTTTTTTCATTTCATTGACAGATTTCAGAAAAAAAAAATTTTTGGGTGAAAAATGCGTGAAATTTTAATAATGTTTTGAATTTTTTGGAAAAATTTTACGATTCAAAAATAAAAGTTCGAACTCAAATCTTTGCTTAAATAGATAAAAAAAATAATTTTAATGAGCTGATACACATTTATTCTGGTTCAGCTACAATAATAAGCACCAAAAAAATAAACCAACTAATTATTTCGTAAGTTAAAATTGCCGCAGTCTGCACATCGCTGCTACCTCCTTAAGAGGTTGAGGGTGGCTTTCCATTTTTTGTTGCTGGTTAAAAGTAGCCCATTTTCAATACTTTTGATCTAAACATGGGAATTTTTTTTAGATATTTAAGAATGAAACTCTAAAAGTATTATGCAAGCTAAATTAAACAAGCATATCTCTTAACCAACCGGTTAAAGACATAACCAGACCGTTTCTTTTAACAGCGCCGGCTTAATACAGCTTTCAGTGTATTTCCAAATAAAATTATACTTCTCTCAGATCATTTTTAACGCTATCTCGACCAGAGGTCGGCACAATTGGATCGGAATCGGATCGGTGGATCAGATCGGGATCGGAAAATTTTGAGCCGACCGATCCGATCCAAAACAAATTTGAGGCGACCGATTTGATCCAGATCCGATCCAAAACAAAATTGAGGCGACCGATCCGATCTAGATCCGATCCAAAAAAACTTAAGGCGACCGATCTGATCCAGATCCGATCCAAAAAAAATTTCAGTTGTGCCTACCTCTGATCTCGACTGGGTCATGGGCCCAGTAATTTTATTTTTGGCTTATTTCTCCCAAAAATTTTTCATGTTTATCATATCCCTTTAGGAGGAAGATTGTTATTTTCTAGTTTGTTCTAGTACATCATGTACATATACCAAGGTACTAGACCAAACTAGAAAATAACAATCGTCCTCCTAAAGGGATATACGTAGAATTAAATACGTCATATAAAAGAAACGTTCATATCCAGTATAAGATAATTTTTGAATTTTGTGGTAAAAGATAAATTCAGGGCTGGTTGAATATGGAAAAATGTTTTCCTTGAAATTCAATTTTATGTGCTTATTTTTAAAGTTTCTCAAAGATTTTTTTTGCAAATTCTACTTAGATCTCATGCTATCAGTGATATAAAGTCAGTACGGCGCATCATTCCAGAGTTATGGATTACATCAAAACAATAATCAAACTTCAAATCAATTTATTATACTTTATCTTTGGAATATTGCCACAAATTTGATATTTCTAGAATAACTTTTCGTGACGAGTTCGATTTAAGTACTATCAAAAGAATGTATACCCCAGCCATGGGGGAAAATTTCAGCCAATGGGGCTCGACTTGCCCATTGTGAGATAGGGACTCCGCCCACGCAATCTGTGCGCATGTCGCGGAATACAATCTGTGGGTAGTATTTAAAATATTTTACCAAATCTAGAAGCTCCGTAATTATACAAAAAACAAATGAAGTTATTGATGGTGAGTACAGTTTGTAAAACAGTACTTCCAGTTGTCATAGCGCTGCTAAAATAATCGCATAATTTTTCCCGAGTACTGTTCAATAAAAAGCAATTCTTCATTTGTTTTATTTCGATGCTGATATGAAAAATTTTGAACCACGCTCAGTCCTTTTAAGGGGGTTGGACATGTCAATTTGCATGCACAAATGAAGTGTCTTTGTTTGATAAATTTAACAAATAAAATATTAATTCTGGGTAAATCGGGACTGAGAAATCGATTGCAACTGATAAAAAATTGAAATTTCGACGTTAAAGTTTATTTCTGGAGTTTCATCCAAGAATTGCATATTACCGGTACAAAAATATTAATAGAAAAATGCCAAAAATGAATTCTCCTTGAAAAACTAGCCAAGAAAAATATGTTTTCAAACTAATATTTACTTTATTGACAGAAATAAGGCTCCGTAAAATTTGTTATGCAATTAACACGCTTGTTTAATAACGAATCAGCGCGCGCGGTATCTGTGATCAAACGAGATGAACGCAGAGTGACACAAATTCCATACCAACATTTGTGAGCATTTTATGCGCTCAATCATTTCGTTTGAATCAAAAACATTTCCCATATCGAATAAGAGAGTTTTTTGAAGCTTTACAAAATTCATTTTGTTTTTATTTTTACGAATGACCTAAACGTAAACTGATTATTTCTTGCCCTTTAGATTTTCGGCAATTTTTTACGTGTTATTGTAAAAGTTTCAATCATTTTAGATGATATCAGCGCGAGTTTTTTGCTGCGGTACAGAAATTGTGCGTTTTCATAATCGTTTTCATAAATTGATTAACGAGTTATAATACGAGGTATAAGTTATATTATAACATTTATATTATATAGCTTTTATATACTCATTTAAAAAAATAATTATATCTATACAATAATTATAAACAGCGTTTACGGGGCAATATTTTCTTATTCGTTTCTACGTTTGAACATTTCCAACAAAAGTGATAGACCGTTAAAAAGAAGTGAGAAATAACCCACAATTGAAACAATTGACATGTCCAACCCCCTTAAGGCTACTGACAAACACATTTCTCGATCAAGATATCAGTTTTTGTGCAATTTGGCACCGAAGTTTGAAAAAACGGACAACTAAAATACATAACCCTAGGAGTTAAAATTTGAATGTCCATATATTAGAACTTTGTTTGCCCTAGAATCATCTGCATCACTCCAAGAAGTTTTAAGATCATCGTATAATTTTTATTTCTGACTTCGCTCAATCGAAAATTGCACAATACCTGAAGGTCGATCGAAAATTATCATGCTTTTAACACTTTGTCGACTATTAAATACAAAATTAGAGTTCCGGAGTTTGACCAAATAATTTTTCATCATGTAAAGTTAAAAGTCCGATAATGTTTTTTTTTAATTTCTGATTCTTACTAACCATAGACAAAATCGTAGTGAAGACAATTCGCATCTTTTCCCTCTCTGAAAGAATCAAACCACATTAAACTTTGTTGCGCTTTTTCTCGGACAAGATTATCTTGTAGTTTTTTCTGCGTCATATTTGTCATCAATAGACGCATTCGGATGAAATCGGATTTCGCAAGTACTCGGTTATGATCGCGCGGGCGAATGTATAAAATATTTTTGCGACAATTCCATTCGGTCTCGGCTTTTTGCGGGATAAATTATATGTAATCATATCACAAATATAATCGAAAGAAATTTCAAATACAAATTTTAAATATAATTTTATATACATGTACTAAGTTTGATGACCAAATTATTTTGAGAATTTGCCGTCAAGAATAATTCTACGATTAATTCAACTTTTTTCTATTTTATAAAATCACTTAACCTCCTCACACCCAGAAACGATAACTTCGCCTCACACCCCAAAGCCTATCTAAAGGCATACTTTGAGCGCTTATGACGGAAAAACTGGGAAAGATATCAATTTACTTATTTGTCACTAATTGAGATCAAGGATAAAATTAAGTGAACAACACGTAACATTTTTAATTTCGAAGTTTGTAAACAAGATACTGCGAGAGAAAAAGAGAGGTTCACTCACCTTGAATTTCTTGAAAACCATACATTTTTGACAATATAAGTTACAAATTTGAGGAGTGAAACTTTAACTATTGAAACCTGGTCTCAAATTTGAAAATATGATATCTGATCGCTTAAAAAACAATATTCATTATCGCCGCGCGCCGAAATATATGCAGTAAAATGTTGAAAATATTGCTAATCAGCTGAAAACTCACAATCAGTACCACCCTATGTTCTATATTTGATCGATTTGTCTTTGTCGGCTTTATTTGGGTTAAAGTGACGTTCAATTCTTCCGAAAAATAATTTTTTGAAAATTTTTTTATCATTATTTCGAGTTTTATAAAAATCACTTGTGAAGAAATTATTCTTCGTATAGAGACTGCAGATAAAATTAACTTATATCAAAAAAATCCTCAAATACTTTCCTACAAACTTGCTTCCTCAGAATTTCGATATTATGTATCGTTTTCACACGATTAATTTTTTAAGACATTTTGACGAAAATCCTAAAAAAANAAAAAAAGTAGGAAAAAATAAATTTCGAACGGCTCATTGTATAAAATTTTCAACAATATTTTTGGAAATAAAATTGCAAACTCTATGACATATTTGAATTGTGGGTCTGTGACGATGTTATTTCTGCGCCGTTTTGGCTCCCGAAAATTTTTTTGCGTTTAGATAGTCAAAGGGTGTGAGGGGGTTAAGAATAATTCATACGAAACGATTTGAAATAAGGAATTTCAAAAATTAACAATCGGTTTTAATGTGTTCAAGCTATCTTGGAAAGAATTTTTTTCTGGTCATTTAAAGAGCCAGAATTTTTATTTTATATAAAATTTTCCAAAAAAATCGATTTTAAGGTCAATTTTTTGTGATTTTACAGGTGGTATGTGATTCAGTTCTAGCAAAGCCGTATAAAGTGCTAGAAGGCTGATTTTTTGGCCAGTGAAAATTAAGCGTTTTTCGGTTACCAATTTTTTTGATTGAGGGTCAGCGACCAATATTTGACCTCTCATGACCGGTCAAAGTTCAAGGTCAATCTCAAGTTTGTCGTATAGACTTGTAAGTACTCCCAAAANTGATGAACGTATTAGCAACTATGGGTCAATAATGTACTGAAAGGTCGCTAGAGAGCAAAAACTGGTCAACACCCAAATTCAACCTCAAGCGAACTTTTTGCTCTCCAGCGACCTAACAATACATTATTGACCCATAGTTGCTAATGCGTTCATGAGAAAGTCGACCCTTCCGATTCTTTTGGGGGTACTTTCAAGTCTATACGATGAACTTGAGATTGACCTTGAACTTTGATTGGTCATTAGAGGTCAAATATTGGTCGCCGAAATTTGTGTGTTTTTTCATTCGATTTTCTTTAATTAATTAGTTTTTGTAACGATTTATGTCTGAAATTTTTGATTTTTCATAAAATATCCCTGACTTGCGAAGAAAATACTTCCACGTCAGTCAATTCGTTAGCAAATCTTACGGCAAGGGTCCAACCATTTTCATCGTCAGTTGGTTGAATTGCTTTAACACTAACCGTCACTAGAATGGAATCAACAGCCACATTTATCCGATCTTTTGAGCTTGAATACTCCTTCGTTACTTTTTAATCTGGTTACCCTTAGGTCTGATGTTGTTCAAGTTTCAATTCTCATTGTTTAATCGCACATTTTACAGACGAATTTCACTTTCAAGTAAGAAAAATGCATTTCTCCCATGTTTATTATTTTTGCAGGTTTATTTGAATTATCAGTATTTTCTTAAATTTTGTTAAGGTCGTCTGATGCCTTTATTAAGCATTATCGTTCATCGGAAAATTTTGGATTAAAAGAAACTAGAAAAATTTCCAGAAATTAAGTTTGAGGGTCAATTTTGAATTTGAAAATGATTAAAACTTGCAAATATAATATATGAAGAAAGGGGATCCCTTGGCCGAACATTCGCGTTCGACAAGCAGAAACTATCGACGTTCACTAGTGATAGCTTAGAAACTAAGGGTCAACGGCGAACGCGTTACGCCGAGCAAAGAGATCCCTTTTTTGAATATACCATGTTGAACGCAAATGATACATCGCCCATAAATAGGATTATACCCAGGAGAACTTTCATTTTTTTTTCAAAATTCCCCCTCCTCAAAATTTTGCGCTAGGCATCTACTTCCAATCTTTCATTGAAATTATTATTTGAAAGATAATTTAAACCACAGGTATAAGTTTTACCGTATAACTCTAGTCATGAATCATGATATTATAATTAATTTTTCAAATAACAGTAGATTTTAGCCCGGAACTCTGGGTCAAATGGCATATTTTAATGGGTTTGAAAATAGGTAACCTGCCTTTGAAATAATAATTGAGCTTCGTATAAAGTGCAGTTTGGCGCCTACATGGGCCTTGACATTCAAATTCAGCAGCTTGATTCCATGAGCAGCCGAGAGTACCACAAGCACAAGTTATTTTTGTCTTTGCTTTTTCAGGATTGGTCGACTCATAATCTTGTTCGCATGTCATTTTACAAATTGATTCATTGCCATACATGTCAGGGCTGATACAAGGGGTGCAGCCTTATGTTCGAGAATTTTGTGAATTCTGCAATTTTCAAAATTTTATAAATGCCATAAATTATGGCATTTATAAAATTTTGAAAATGGCCCATAATCCCAAAAAATAGAGTTATCTACTGAACTATTCTTTAAATTTAATGAAATTTTAGAATACATTTATTTGAAGTTTGCATTTTGGCAATCGGCATCCTCAGACATGTTAACAACTAAGTTATTTAGCAGATAATATGAGAAATATTTAGAATAACCTCGAATTTTAAAAATTTTTGAGTTCTTTTGTGCTTAATTTTGTCAGTACTTAAGCTTTCTCGAAGTCAGATAATGATGTTTTAATATGTTAATCAAAAACATCACTAAATATATTCTGGTAATTTCATAAATTGATTAAGGGTCCTCGGTTGACAGATCGTGACTATTTGAAGGATACAAACAACGCGAGATTATCCGCCGGAATACCAGCAACCGATCGAAACTCTGTATTACAGGAACCGCTGATTTCATTGGCTCGAATGTGGTCAATTTGGCAAATAAAATGCTCAGATTCCGCATTTTTTTAATAGTCACGACCTGTCAGTTAAGGTCCCTTAATCCATATTATTTATATTCTAAGTTTTAGGAACTGTAGTGCTGGAAACGCTGATTAAGACGAATATGAAACCTCCGATTACTTTTTTAGCGCTCTCTAGGGAGGTAATCACATATCACAAAGCCGCGAGACCCAACGGATCGGGTCCCGCGGCGGAACTCTCACCTCATTAAAGTCATATATTATTTAAGTTAAAAATAAATAAAGTATCTACGGCGGGTGAGGGTTATTCCATCTTCATGTAAACAAATACATTTGGCAAAAACCACCTATTTTTGAAGGAGACTCTAGTACGCTACTACAGCAGGGTCCGGCGGATAGGTGAAATCCGGCTAATAGGTGAAGATTTTGAGCGACAAAACTTTTCCTTCCTGACGTCCGCCGGATAGGTGAAAGCAAAAGATAGGGTTTTTTTTTAAAACTTCCTAGGCAAAAAGATAGGCGTTTTCGAAAAGCCAAAATATAGGCATATTTGAGAATTTTTATAAATGAAAAAACTATTCAATTAATCTAGAGATAGCAAAATCATTAATATGACACCCTCAACGGTGTCAGATTTCATTTTTGACATTTTTTTTCGAATTCCTTGATTTTTTTGGACCCTTCCTTGTAAGTTTCATGAAAAACGTTAGAGCGGTTTTCGAGAAACCGATAACTTCCGGTGAAAAACCGGTAAAATACCGGAAATCGAAAAATTCGGCTCTGCAGCGCAACGCAAAATAAAAAGTTATTCTATGACCTTAAATTTCAGAAAGATCGAATGTGCCTATTTTGCTTGACTAGAGACTCCGTTTCGTGGTATCTAAAAAAAACGACCAATTGTATTTAATATATTTGGCCGAATAATATCAAATAAATGCATTCTAGAAACTAAATTCAAAATACTGCGTGAGTCAATAATCCGAAAAGTAGTTTATGAGGTTTTCAAAACCGGCACTTTTGCATTTGTGATTAAAAATGGAGCAAAAATCAGTCTTAATTCTCACTCTGACTACCCTTTTACTAAATTATAAATTCCAGACCTTGTTTTTATTGACCAATCAGAGCGTATCTTCCCAGTCGTCCAGCGGATAGGTGAAATCCGGCTAATATGTGAAGGTTTCGAGCGACAAAACTTTCACCAATCCGCCGGACCCAGCTGTAGTAGTGTTACACTTTCCTCCCAACAACAAGAACTTTTGCATTAAATTCATTTCTTATCCAATATAAATTATACCAAAAATTTCGAATTTAAGGCTAAACCCCCTGTCATCCGTGTTCACGCAATCTGTAATCGACGCTCCAGAAAATTGTGTTTCAGGATGATCACATTCCGTTGTCGAAATTGGCTTAGTTGTTGACGTAGTTGTTGGCGCTATCGTAGTTGTAACTCTGTTTTCCGATTTCTCCTTATAGTTGTTGTACACTCCTGAGATGAGAGGATATTTAGCTCCGCCGCAAAAATTCCCGCAGTAAATCGGATCGAAATTTGTTTTATTACTTGTCTCGAAAATTTGATCAATTTACTCAATAATATTTGGACGAACATTTTTCTCCCTTATAAACAACGTAAGCACTGATATACTTTGATATACTTTGGTGCATAGATCAATATAAGCGTAAATTTGAATTTTGGCTACTCTAGCGCCCTCAGGCCTAAAACACAATTACTTTTAACGAGTTCCGAACTAGGGTGTTACAGCAAATGAGCCATTTGAGTTATGTGATAGTTATGAATAAACGGAAAACTAATTTTTTTTTGAAATTTCGAAAGTGTTCGAAAAAAGCAAAGTTTTTCATCGGCCAAAAATCGGCCAATTTTACGTTGGTCCACAATTACCTGTAACGCCCTATTCCGAACATAAAATCACTCAAATCATAGGGGTCTTAATTATTTATCTAAGGAACAATTATCATGAAAATCGAGGAATATGAATCATAATATATAATATACTGTATCAGACGTTCTTTTAATTTTGATCCGAAGTTATAATCATCGAGATCCATGGCCCACCACATAATTCCAGCCAATTCATTTTCAACAGCAAAATCAAGTTTCACATTTGCAGATTCAACTGTTTCATAACCGGCCCAAAATTTTCCCTCCCATGTTTCTTTGGTGGCAACGGCCGATTGAATACCTGGGTGAATAAATGTTTCCCAATTGCATATTTCAAAATAAGCGAAGTATCCATCTTCTTTTGTATATTGACCCTTTAATTATGTCGTTTTTGTGGTTGTTCGAGAGTCTCCAATCGAGACATATGAATAATTTCAGGAATAATATGAGTCATATTATATGACTGATAGGTAGGGTGTCCATCAATTGATATTAAGTAAAAATCAGTTGACTCGAAAACTACCGATTTGGCATCTGTTTTATATTAATTGAATACTGAAAAAACGAAAAATCGCTATATTTTGATCACGTGACTACCAAAAAAAATTTTCATAATTTTTTTTCCATTTTTCCATATATTATTAATCCTCAAGAAGTTTCAGAACAATCCAATCATTATTTCTATAAGTCGATATTAATGATGGACACCCTACTGATAGGCTATCCGATCAAAATTATAATCTAAGCTAAACGAAGGCGCTATAAGTAAAACCGCCTTAGTTCGGCTAGATTATAATTTTGATCGGACGTGTTACACATGACCTACAGTCAAAAAATAACCTCAATGTCAGAAAAAATACGTTCTGATTGAAAAATAATGGCATTTCTGATACATGCTATGTAAATCGAATACATGTACTAAAGTGTTCCCCACTCTTTTAACTCAGAGCCGAAATGCACTTTAGTCCGCCGTGACTCTGTGAGACAACGCATTTTGTAATTTGTTTTTCCAAAATAAGTAGTTTCTACGCAAGGAAATAAAATACCTTTTCTGATGAATATTTCTGGGTTTTATGGGTTTTCAAAAAAAATTTTAGAAATCATAATTTTGTGAATATGGAAATCTACAGTATGCACTCATAGAATCATTTAGAAGATTTTTGTGAATAAAGTTGTCAAAAAATTGAAGCAATTGTTTCTGCGAAAAAAAATTCACGTGACCTTGGAAAATTCATATTTTTAGTATGAGGCCGAAATAAGTCAAAAAACGCTTCTCAAAAATTTCAAATTAAACTAAGTAAAAGATTGTTTTTCCGGTGATTGATGTCAAAAACGATTATTATTTTGCATATGCAGACTTAAGTTCAAAACAAATATCGTCCTTATCAATAAATCGCCCCTTCAAGATGTCAAAATAAAATCTAGGGGGTTGATTCGGTAGTGTAGTAAAGGTATCTTATCTATGTGTGCATTTATAAAAAAAAATATGACATATTTTAATCGCGAGCTGAAGGCTTGTTCTACAAATTGCTTAAGGGGGTTGTCCATGCTGGAAAGGCTTTTTCGAAGGCTCATAACTTTTTATTTCTTTATTACAATCTTATAAAAATCTTAGAAATAGTAGTTCGTAATCTTTGGAACACATTTTACTTCTGATTTTTTTCATATCATGTTCAACCAACCGGTAAATTGAGTTAACCGCAAGCTAAAAAAAATTGAAACTCCCATTTATTTTGCGCATTAATTCAAAACAACGTCATTTTCGGAATGTAACAAGCCCAAAGAGTGGTAAGCAAGATGTTGCAAGCATTTTTCGAATTTCGCTATAATCGGACAAAAATGTGCGCGAAAACGGAAATTTGTATATGAAAGTAAGAATTAGACAATTTAAATCCACCAAAAAGATTCCTTGGGTACGGTTTGCTGGAAACGATATTACAACTATGGTCTGATTTTGAACACAGCGGATTCTAGAAAAAAAATAAATTTTTCATCAAAATTATTTTTGATCTCTAGCACCGTTTCTGTTCAAAATCAGACCATAGTTGCTAATATCGTTCCCAGCAAACCGTACCCAAGGAATCTTTTTGGTGCATTAAAATTGTCTCATTCTCACTTTCATATTCAAAAATTTCGATTTCGCGCACTTTTTTGTTCGATTTACAGCGAAATTCAAAAAATGCTTGCAATATCTTGCTCACCACCCCTTGGGCTTGTTACATTCCGAAAATGACGTTGTTTTGAAGTGAGGCGCAAAAATAGGATTTTCAAAAAAAAATTTGCTCGCTGTTAACTCAATTTACCGTTGGTCGAACATGCTATAAAAAAAGTCAGAAGTAAAATGTGTTCCAGAGATAACGAACTACTATTCATGAGATTTTTATAAGATTTTATGAAGGAATAAAAAGTTTGGAGCCTTCGAAAAAGCCTTTCCAGCATGAACAACCCCCTTAAGAGGGTCGGTGCATTTTGACAGATACGGATATGGGCTCTTGATAAAAAACTTCTATTGGGTTTATATATTCCTCTCAATATACCACCAAAGTAATGTTTGATACTCCAGGCAACTTTTGTAACTACAGAATTTTTAAATAACTGCTTTTTAAGAGAATTTTAAGTTCGAATTAAACTTTTTGAATTCGACAAATTATGAGAATTTTTTGAAAACACTTCCGAACATTATGAAAAAATGGCCTATTTTTTCTTCAAATTTTTTTGACAAGATTTGTTTTAAATCAACGTATAAAATTCTTCAGAATGGCCACTTTAACTTTTCGCGTAGATGACCACACATTTTTTATATGATATTTGAAAAATCATATGACATTTTTTTGGAGATTTTTGGTCGAAACTATTAGGAAATATATCGAAAATTTTCCCAATTTCTCGTCCAAAATTTTTCAACTTAATTTTTCTGGAATCCCTAGCTGAAACTATTGCGAATGTCTAGTTTCACTTTATTCAAATATGTCTTCGTTTTGTTTCTTTGCTCTTGTTTATATTCTGAATCGTATCTTTTGAAGTAAAACTACGGTTTGGCAGAAGTCCATCAAAGCCCATTTTTATCCAAAAAATTTTATCACACCCAAACTTGCCAAATTGATGAACCAACCCATCCACCGTTTTAAATGTATTCAAAAAAATCTCTTTGGATGTGCTAAAATTAAGGTTTCTTCCGTCTTTTTTCAACAATTTAAATTTTCGATATTGACGTAAAAATTGTATTAATCGAAATTAAATAAATGTTCAACTGTGGTTTTTTGAATGTTAATTCAAAAGACGATTTATAAAGTAAAAATAATCGATCTGAGAAAAATCAGATTAAACAAAGTGAGCTCAAAACTTCCAAGTTACGGTCTAAAAGTTTTTTTCCACAATGTTTGAAGTGACTAAAAGTTTCCTATCAAGCGAAAAAAAAATTAAAAAGTGCAAATCTGCCAAAATGCACCGACCCCCAAGGTTAAGGGGGTCGGTTCATTTTGACAGATATGGATATGGGCTCTCGATAGGAACGTTTTACTGGGTTTATATATTCCTCTCAATATACCATCAAAGTAATGTTTCATAATCCCGGCAACTTTTGTAACTACAGAATTTTCGAATTAAACTTTCGAACTCGACAAATTATGAGAAATTTTTGAAAAAAGTTCAAAACATTATGAAAAAATGCCTTATTTTTTGTTCAAAATTTTTTTTCATTATTTGTTTCAATTCAACGAAAAACATTCTTCAAAATAGCTACTTTAACTTTTCGCGTAGGTGACCAAATATTTCTATATGCTCTTTGAAAATCATATGACATGGTTTTGTGATTTTTGATCAAAAATATTTGGAAACATTTTGAAAATTTTCCTCATTTCGTATTCAAAAATTTTCAAACTTATTTTTCTGAAATAATCAGCTGTAAATGCTCTTTGTCATACTCTGAATCATAATTTTCTCAACGAAACTACGGTTTGGGAGAAATAGCGTGAGTCCCTCGATAATCAAAAATAAAATAAAATTATTTCACTCAAACTCGCCAAATTTTGAAGCAATTCCGACCACCGATTTTCATTTAATTCATTCATCTCATGAAACAAAATATTTATTACAATGTGCCAAAATTCCTTTTTTTTCGAATGTTTGGAAAATTTCAAATTTTCGATTTTGACGTAGAAATAGTATGAAACAAAATAATATTAATTGAATTCGGTCGTCGGAACTGTTTTTCCGGTTACTTACTAATAAAAAAAATATATGAGCCTCAAATTTGACGCCTTCAACCTAATTCCCCCGTTTTTTGAGTTTGTTTTTAAAAAGCGATTTATAAAATAAAAAGAATCGATCTTGAGAAAATAGGATTAAACGAAGTAAGCTCAAAAGTGGCAACCTTCGTTCGAAAAAGTGTTCATCCGAAAATTTAAAGGGCAAAAAGTTAACCATCAAGAGAAAAAAAATTGAAAAAGTGCAAATCTGTCAAAATGCACTGACCCCCTTAATACAAATAGTATAACTAATATTAAATACATCCGGTTTAATTAGTTTACCTGAACACCTTTTGCTGTGCCAGGAAATGTTCTCTCGTTCTTGTCACCGGTTGACTTGAATACTCTCCCGTATGCACCTGAATCAGGGTCAAAAATATGATTTTTTACTTTTATATATTAAAATTTAATACATGATCAAAGTTAGTAATAAAATAAATTTAAGCAGCTTGTTTTTGAACAAAATACATCGCAAAAACTCAAAAAATGAAAATTAGCTCATTATTTTCTTCAGAATTGCCCTTTTAGAATATTTTTATTACGCCAACTGTACTGTTTTTAAACTTCACTTATTTCTATCCGCAAATATCTTACTTTTTAAAACAGGTGAAAAGCCAAAACAAGTCACGTTATAATTTTTACCAGTTAAATATTATTCCGAAAGATAGCTTTTTCAACTGTGATAAACTGAAATAAAAAGGCTTAACTTTTTATATTTTACATTAAGTTTTTCACATTAAATTCGCTTGATTTTGTCGATTTTATAGCACTTTTGAAAATAGCACAAAAAATAACTGAAGAACTTTAATCATATAAAAATCGGCTAATTTGGGGCTCATTGTCCAATAAAATTAAATGAATAACATAAAACGCCTTCTGTCGGCCTCCGACCGATTTGGAATTCATTTTCGAAAAAATTTAAATACATAACATAAAATCATTTTCTATCGGTCTTTGTCCGATTTGGAACTTATTTCAGAAAAAAATTCAAATTTGCATTTAAAAATTAAATGGTTTTTTTTTTCAATTCATAAAGACTAAAAATATGATAAGCTTTCGATTTATTTAATCATTTTCAAATCAGAATAAAGAGTTTGATGAATTGAAAAAAAAGCCATATAATATGTCTCAAAACAACCAAAACAAAAACAAAAAAATCCCCATTTATCGGCCTTCGGCAGATTTCAGGCTCACTTTCAAAAAAATAAATTAATGACATAAAATTTTAAACTTATTTTGTTGTTTAGCAGAAACAAATATCTGTATTCAATTTCATGATTCAACTCAAAACACAATTGAGTGATACGATGAAATGTTGTTTTTTTCAAAGAAGTGTACAACTATAAAGTTGTGTATCGAAAATGATCCTTACTGCGCCTTTTACACCAGTAGACGTAACTACATGTATGAGCCAGTGTTAAATCAGAATACTCGATTGTCGACTTAATTCAAGAATCCCGCTATTTCATTGGTCACTTACGCCTACTGGGTCACTTACGCCTACTAAAAGGCGCAGTAGGGATCATTTTCGATATACCGATCACCCGACCTTCGACCCGACCTGGGAAGAATTTTTTTTTCGACTTGACGAAAAGTAACCGGGTGGACGCTCGACCCGACCCGAAAAATTTTCAAAAAAAATTGACCCGACCCGACTCGACCTAGTCAAATTTTTAAAAAATCCAATCCCTGGCTTCCAGGAACAAATTTTCGAAATATTTACTTGATGCGAAAATTAAATATTCCAAATTAAATAACAACAATTTTTTCAATTTTCAATTTTGTTTATATTTTATCATACACTATTTTGTCATATNATCATCACAGTATTTTGAACCTATCTTATGAAAAAGAGGTCAAAAAATTCATATTTTGCACTCTATCCTAAACCCATTGTCATTTTCTTTGGGTCACATCCTTTTGCAATCCAATTTTCCATTGATGTTTTAACTGTTAATTCATTTTTTATATCCTCTGAGGTAGGATGTATGAGGAATCCTCATTGAGGATTGCTAAAGAAAATTTTTAACAAATCTTCGTTGAGAAGTCAACCGAAATTTTCTGAAATACTGTCCTTGAAATAGTCAACATAAAAATTGACCTTGAAATAGTCCTTTCACGCCAACACAAACCTTTGCAAGAGAAAAATTTCCATCGAGTCAAATTCCAAAAATTGGAAAAAACCGTCCAAAAGTTTTTCTCAATATAATTCTCAGGTGAATTTTAAAAAAAAATTGAAAAGTTAATGTATTCTAGATTTTTTTATCCAAATTTCGAAATTTTGCCGACTTGATATTCAAAAAACCGGAAGTCGAAACAATAGTAGAAACTTCTACTTTGAAGATTATTTTCCAAGTCTGTCAAGGGGCGTAGTGTTCGAAAAATAATTATCTGAAGACTTTTCCCTGAACTTTTCCGATAGACTTAAAAAAGTCTTCAAGTAAAATAATTGTGGTATCTAGTGCTAATCCTTGAACATCCTAATCTGAGTGGGTTCCATCGGAAGTCCATGGCGAATGATGACCCATCACTTCTTCCCAGCCACCATGGAAATCATAAGTCATGAGGTGAACATAATCTTTAGATGATTTAAATTCAAAGTTTTTCCCTTCTCCTGGCACATAAAAGCTTGTTTTTAAGTCACAATTTCTTTATAATTCGCCTTTTTAAAACGACTCATCTGATTAGGTTTCTAAATAGCTCAAACTGAGCAAAAATATTAAGTGTATTATAAAATAAAAAAAATTGGTCTGAATCGGACCATTTTTGTTTTTTATTGAGATTACTGAAATTGTTTATCAGTCTTGTTGAAAAAAATATGAAACAATGATCTGATGTGACCTTTTTTGAATTTATTTTTCTCTAAATAATTGTGCTCAGTTTGAGCTATCTAAGAACTCAATCGGATTAGTCGTTTTCAAAAGCCGAATTATATGAAAATTTTAGCCAAAAAACTAGCCTATATCCTTTTCCGAACGGAACTCCATCTCAAAAACGCTTACTATCTCTATAGCGCGTGTTCGAATCCCACTCATGTTGCCAGGATATTCCGGCCCAACTACTTAAAAACACACTACGTTTCCTGATCAGGGCCGGAATATTCACAAAATTGTGAATAATGGATATGTGCAAGGAGGCCCTGTAATCAATATATTATATTGGTTGGTACTAAATTATTTTTATGCCAATATAATACAATTTTAACCAATTCCTAAGATGTCACAAATGTCTTTTGTTCTCGGATATGAATCGTTGAGTCTTCCTGGAGGAGCGCCCACTGCAGCAGTGACCAACATATTTTCCGGAAAAACGTTTCGTAAAACTCTGAGAAAATCGACGTAATTGTCAACATCTTCAGGATATGCTCCTCCTGCCGCATTGCCTCCTGCGTGACCCGGGTATTCCCAATCGATATCAATCCCATCAAATTTATGTGTGTTGATAAATTTCAACGCATTTTGAGCAAAGACATTTCTGGAATAATCATTCAAAGCTGCTTTATGAAAAGGCCCTGTACAAGGCTGTCTGCAAAGTTTGAATTTTTGAAGAATTATTAAAAAAAATGATCAAAAAATAAACTTTTTTCTGCTTAATAAAAAATAAACTCTAAAAAATACAAGAAGTCTTGAACCGTTCAAACTTTATTCATTTAAAAAACTTGATAATGCATCCTGCGAAATGTTGTTAAGAAAATAAACAAGGTTACATTTGAACTATGGCCACCAGGGGTCGGCAGACCGACATAAAAACCTGATCGGATTGACCACCTTATAAAACCCCCTCAATACTGCTTACTGTTAATAATTATTAAGTCAATTTTCAAATTTCGCCATTTAACCTTTTTAAATTTTAACTGCCTACGTATTTGTTAGTTAATCATGATGTTTATCGTGATATAATCATGATGTTAATCATGATTTAATCATGATTTTTTCATCTTCAAAACTCACGTAGGAGAAGGATTTTTAAGAGAAAATATCACTTTTTTGGAAGCTCGTTCCTGATTGGGTAAGCAATCAGAGATCTTCAACTATTATTTGAGATGTGAGATTTTTGTCCAGATATTACACCTTATGAAACTATTTGACTCTTCAATGCGTAGTATTCCAGATATTTGGCCTCTTAACCCGGAAAATCGACTTTACTCGTGACGGATACCCCGTAATAATTGTTGCTGACAGACTTTCCTGTTCCGTGTGTCCAACCACCAATAGATAAAACAATTTTAAGTTCGGGATTTTCGTTTCTTAGCGCCATCACTTGAGCGTAAATTGTTTCGTCATTCCATTCATATGTTCTAAGTCCTGTTCCGTCATCGGTGACAAATGAAAAAGCATAGTTGATATGTGTGCATAAATGAGTTGGAATGTCACTAACAAGAAATTAAATACAATTTTCTTTTAACAGAATAAAAGTTTTTTTCAAAATTCGACGTATTAATTTAAGATGATAAGTCAGTAAAGATAACGACAAAATTTTATTTTGGTTGCAGCGATTTTTAGCTAGATAACAATTAAACAAAGCCAAACTCCGATAAATTGTATCTGCTAAACATTTTTGAATTATGTTTAAATTCTAACCCGTAAAAATATTACTATGCGAATCACATAATGTGATCAATAAAGTTCGTAGAAATAGTCGGCAATTGCCTTAAAATGAACATCCGTTTTTAAAATTGCTTTTCATTTGGCTTGATAATTAAAATTTTTGGGAAGAAAATTTCAAAAATTATTTCGAGCCGAACATATGAAATTTCAACAAAGAATTTTAATTTCTAAGTAATTGCTGACGATTTTCACAAAAAAAATTTTGATCAGATGATGAAAAATCGGGAAATACTAAATTTATTAAAGGAAAATTTGGACACAAAAGTTCCGAATTTTTTTTTAAGAAATTGCATCATTTATGCATGAATTAATTAAAAAATTTACAAACTATGGATGCTTGAAATTTCAAAACTTTGAAAAGTTGAGAAATTCTGATGAATTATCGATTCGATGAGCAAAATTTGAAGAAAAATTGTTGATACATCGCATTTTGTTGACTGGAAATTAAAAAAACGACCAAGAGTTGTTTCCGATTCACAAATACTTGAAAAAAAATTAAAAGAAAAGTATTTCAATTCCAATTCCTGACGTGAAAAACGGCACCTTCTCTGTACTGAGCCCAATTTGTGAAATAACAAACATTCAATAATCCATGGCATTCTCTTAGCAGCAAAAATGCTCCGAAAATGAACTTGACGCACATTTACCAAGAAAAAAGTTTACAAGAAAATAATCCTATTCTCAATAAAACGTTGCTATGATGTTATATTCCGTCTTTTATAGGTTTCAAAATTAGCGCTATACCGCCCACAATTCACCTCCGTATACGGGTCGGTAGAGGTCGAAACAAAATGTGAAAATTATCAAGTCATGCACGAATACAATTTCCAAATTCCAATATCTTTTAGCATTTTTTTTAGAAATGTTTTCAGCTACAATTATAAAAATAAAATCAGATTATAACACTAATATTGTTCTGTTTAGCAGGATATAGACTCTTTTCTATAAACTTTCTCATACTAAAGGATTCTTATATCAAAAATTGTCTTTGGATAACTATCTTTTTAATTGATAAAATGATCAAAAAATTGAATACGTTTTCAAATTAAATAATAATCACATAGAAATCGAAATTAAAATTAGATTTTGAATATGGATTTTGAAATTCCATCTAATAAAATCCGGTCTAGCAGAAAACACTTTCTTAGTAATCACTTCACTTCTTGGGTGAACAATTAAGCTGGAGACATAATGCCAAACACCCTTTTTCCCTAAAGCTTTGTCCTTGTAACGAATTTATCGTTTTTTTTTAATTTTTATTTTTGTCCCATGTGCCCGGTCATTTTGATACTGAAGACTTGAAAATCGGGACATATTTTTTTTCGAGCAGATTGAATTTGAAATCCACCATTAAGGGGATAGCATCGACTGGGCAGACTGGAGTCAATTTAACTTACGGAATTAATTAGCTGTTTTACTTTTTTGTGCTTAGTATCGTCAGCTGAACCAGAATAAATGTGCATCTACTTTGACGATTTGAAATAAGGAATTTCAAAAGTCAAGAAAATCGGTTTCAATGTGTTAAGGCTATCTGTAGAGAATTTTTTTTGGTCATTTAAAGACGAAGGATTTTCTTGTTTATGAAAAATTTTCAAATAAAAAATCGATTTTTCGCTCAAATTTTCGAGATTTTACAGGGTGTCATGAAGCCAGTTCAGCGCCTCCGTATGAAGAGTTAAACCGGTTTTTTTTTTGGCTAGGCTGGCGACCACGTAGTCGACCTCAAATGACCGTCAAAGTTCAAGGTCAATCTCAAGTTATCGTAAGACTTGAAGTACCCCAAAAGAACCGGAGGGGTCGACTTTCTAATGAACGTATTAGCAACTAAGTAGTCAATGATGTACTGAAAGGTGGCTAGAGTCTATACGATGAACTTGAGATTGACCTTGAATTAAACCATTTTGCTCTCTAGCGACCTTTCAGTACATCATTGACATATAGTGCTAATACGTTCATCAGAAGTTGACCCCTTCGGTTCTTTGGGGGTTATTCAAGTCCTCTACGTGAACTTGAGATGACCTTGAACTTTGACTGGTCATTTGAGATCGACCACGTGGTCGCCAGCCCTAGCCAAAAAAGTTTCCTAAAAAACGCTTAATTTCACCTGCTAAAAAAAATTACCGGTTTAACTCTTCATACGGAGGCGCTAGAACTGGCTTCATGACACCCTGTAAAATCTCGAAAATTTGAGCGAAAAATCGATTTTTTTTTGAAAATTTTTCATAAACAAAAAAATCCTTAGTCCTAAATGACCAGAAAAAAAATTCTCTACAAGATAGCTTTAACACATTGAAACCGATTTTTGACTTTTGAAATTCTTATTTCAAATCGTCTTAAAGGTAGGACAGCAAAACTTTTTTTGCCCGACCATAGAATGTTATATATATAATATTGTAGAACAAAAAAAATCAGTTTGAAAATAATTTTTTTTTTAATTTACTAAGACACATGGTTAAAAATGAAAAACCATTAATGTAGTAAACTGAAAATTGGTAAAATTTTTTCATAAAACATTATTTTAATGAAAAGTAGCAATG
>SCLH01000598.1:173351-200058 GCA_004367855.1 Oikopleura vanhoeffeni
TCCAGTATTAATTGATCCATTCTATTCGCAATAAGCGTAGTTAAAAACATATTCACTTCTATATCCGGTTGCAATAGGGCAATATACTTAGAAAAATGGTCAAAAATATCAAATTGTCACATTGCAACTTTTTCGTGGACCCCCTAGATAGACCTCAATTTTTCTGAAAATTGGTGTGATCCTGCATTAAGACCTTTTCTATCGAAAAAAGTTGTGGCACTAAAAATCCTATAACCACTTCCGGTTTTACGGAGACATAATGACTCATTGTCGAAAAATGTTTTTTTTCTCATTATAAAAAATTGCTTGAAAATTATTTTTTTCAAATTTTTTTTTCAGCCAAAATACTTAAAATGTTTTCCTCTTTCGTTTGATGTGCAAATCATGCTATTCCAGCGCATTTGAAAATTTCGGATTTTGAAAAATTTCGAAAAAATTTTCAAAAATTTTCGAAATTATTTTTTTCAAATTCTCCGAAAAAAATAAAGAGGAATGACTTCCTCGGATTTTTCATATACCTTTAAGTCTCTATTTTGGCCTCGACAGGTGACGCCCTACGCGCGAGTCATTTTTTTGTCAAAGAAGGCTTGAAGGATTGTCAGAGGAAAAGTTTCGTGACTCACCGGAAAGATATTTTGTGGCAAAAACGGTTTACTTGAAAAAACCAGTCAAATCTTAATTGTAGATTTCACAACATTGCAGAGAAAAATATCGTTTAATTTTGACTCCTTTGCACCAAAATTCTTAAAAGTGTTTAAATTTTCGAAACAAAACTTTTGAAGGATTTATGTCTAAATAACAAATTGACACTGCCCCCAAAACAAGCCAAATAAAAAATCCTAAAAAATCTAGTGATGGATTGTTTAACAACTCTTTAGGGAGTTGGTGTCGCAGATTTTGACCTGTTAACCTCCTCACACCCAGAAACGAGAACTTCGCCTCACACCCAAAAGCCTATCTTAAGGCAATACTTTGAGCGCTTATCACGGGAAAACTGGGAAAGATATCAATTTACTTATTTGTCACTGATTGAGATCAAGGATAAAATTAAGTGAACAACACGTAACATTTTTAAATTTCGAAGTTTGTAAACAAGATAACTGCGAGAGAAAAGAGAGGTTCACTCACCTTGAATTTCTTGAAAAACCATACATTTTTTATAATTGATCGATTTGTCTTTGTTGGCTCTATTTGGGTTAAATTGCCGTTCAATTCTTTCGAAATATAATTTTATGAAAAATATTTTTTTTTCATTATTTTGAGTTTCATAAAAATCACTTGTGAAAAAATTATTCTTCGTATAGAGACTGCAGATAAAATAAACTTATATCAAAAGAATCCTCAAATACTTTCCTGAAAACTTGCTTCCTCAGAATTTTAGTATTATGTATCGTTTTCACACAATTAATTTTTTAAGTAATTTTTACGAAAATCGTAAAAAAAGTAGGAAAAAATAACTTTCGAACGGCTCATCGTATAAAATTTTCAACAATATTTTTGGAAATAAAATTGCAAACTCTGACATATTTGAATTATAGGTCTGTGACGATGTTATTTCTGCGCCGTTTTGGCTCCCGAAATTGTTTTTGCCTTTAGATAGTCAAAGGGTGTGAGGGGGTTAAAAAGGTATTTTTGAATAAACTAGCGGAGCTGATACCCCAAAAACTTCTCTATCTTGAAGAACAACTTTTTGCGATTATTTTGAATTTAACAGTAATCTGATACAATCCCACCTACGCCAACACATACGCTTTTAATATGCATCCTAAAAACACGCAGTTCGTATCCTCTCCTTCAATTTTCATCAGTTTTTTTTTGTTTTTGTGTCAGGCTCCGGAGAAGCCTCACACATAATGCATGAGCACTCTTTTCTCGAAATTTTGCTTTCAGCGGACAAAACGCGAAAAAAACTGTATCTCCACCAGTTCAGGAGATACAGTTTCGGCTCATACTGTATCTGAAAGCAAAAGCCTTGTTTGACAATGCATTGGAGAGTTTCTTTCGAAATTTTAATTCGGCGTCTCCTGGAGGCCATGTCAACATTTCATTTTGAATTTTGACGAAATTTTAGAAACCAAAAAAATTGAAAATGCTTCAAAATAATTTTTTCCGTAAATTAAAACACTTTTTAGGATTTTTGTGTAATTTTTAACTCGGTAGCGTCAAAAGAAAACACATAAGCGCACTTTCAATTTAAATGATAAATAGATCAATCATTTTTGTTTTCGTTTTTTGGCCGTCAAAAGCAATAATTTGAAAAAAATCTCGTGACGGGTATTACCTCTAACTAATGTATTTGAGCAAACATATTGCATCCTTTAAAAAAGTCGAAACTGACGGATGGCTCGTCCGATCAGAAAGTGCTTACAAAACTGGCGGAATGATTTTATCAAATGTATCTTCTCCCTGAGTTTTTAGTTAAAACAATGATTTATGACTGAGGGGGTGGTATGAGTGATTTTTGACACTTTGGAGGCTTGTTACGGCTAAACTGATGACGGTAAAACATTTCTCATCAATACACATGAAAGATCCATCCTTGATCTCGCGATTCCATTTAACAATTCAGTACCACTTTTACCAACCATCTGGTTAACCGCGGTTAAACACGAGTCCCTCAGCTTTTTTCATAAAAACAAGGATCCTAGAGCTTATATCGGAAAATTTTGATGAGAATCCGGAAAATTGTCCGAATTTTAGTGAATAGGATATATTTTTTTGAATTTTTGCCTCAGGGGTCAGCAATGTGGTTACATATGCCGAAAAATGGTGTTTTTTCGACGTTTTGATACAAGGCTTTTTCTGTGGAAATGCCAGAAACGTCATTTTCGGAATATAACAAGCCCAAGGGTTGGTGAACATCGAATAGGAAGTAATTTTTTGAATTTCGGCCTGATTGGCTGTGAATCGACAAAAAAGTGCGCGAAATCGACAATTTTAAACATAAAAGTGAAAATTAGAACATATAAATGCCACCAAAAGATTCCTTGTATACGATTTTCTGGAAACGATATTAGCAACTATGGTCTCATTTCAACAAAAACAGTGCTAGAGAGAGAAACAATATATTTGTAGAAAAACCCTATTTTTTTTCTAGAATCCGCTGTGTTGAATGAGACCATACTAGTAGTTGCTAATATCGTTTCCAGCAAATCGTATACAATGAATCTTTTGGTGGCACTTAAATGTATCAAAACGTCGAAAAACACCATTTTTCGGCATATTCAACCAGATTGCTGATCCCTGAGGCAAAATCCAAAAAAATAGCTCCTATTCACTAAAATTCAGACAATTTTCCGGATTCTCACCAAATCTCAAAATTTTCCGATATAAGCTCTAGGATCCTTGTTTCTTTGAAAAAAGCTGAGGGACTCGTGTTTAACCGCGGTAAACCAGATGGTTGGTGGGAGTGGTACTGAATTGTTAAATGGAATCGCGAGATCAAGTATAGATCTTTCATATGTATTGATGAAAAATGTTTACCGTCATCAGTTTAGCCGTACCAAGCCTCCAAAATGTCAAAAATCACTCACACCACCCCTTAAATTAACCGAACAGCCGGAATTTGGTCTCAGTATCACCAAAAAACAGTCATTTTGACTCTTTTTTAGGGGTCTCAATCAGAATGTATATTCTCCCTGGAATAAAAAATCATACATTCAAAACCTACATGAGTTTTGTCTCAGTCGATTTCAAATAAGGAATTTCAAAACTCAAAAATGAGTATCGAATCGATACTATCGATGTTTCTTAGCTATTTTGTAGAGAATTTTCTTCTGGTCATTTTAAGACCCAGGATTTTTTTCTTTTATGAAATTTTAAGCCAACTTTCTGGTCAGTGTTTTCGTGGCTTTCTTTTGATACTACTTTCGAAGAAATCAAAGCACTTTTTTTTCGGAAATTTTTTCACGTGACCTTCAAAAATATATATTTTGAGTTTGGGGTCGAAATTTGAAAAGGGCCTTGAAATGCTAAAAATCGGTAGTTTTCTGCAATTTCTAGAAAAAATGAAGCGATTTTTTAAAAAAACGCTTCTAGAGGACCTTAGTTTATAATTCATACGGCATATGTTATAATTTGAGCTGCTTTCCAAATAAACCCTGGGAGGAGATAGATTTTGATTGAGATCTCTAAAGTTTAGAGTCTAAACAACTGTTTTTTGGTGATACTGAGACCAAATTCCAGAATTTTTATAAAAATTAACTTGATTTTTTGCTCACGTCCTTTCCGGTTAATTTGAGTCATAAATAATTGTTGTACCCTAAAAACTCAGGGAGGAGATACATTTTGAAAAAATAATTCCGTTATTTTTGTAAGCACGTTTCTGATTGGACGAGCCATCCGTCCAAGATTTTTGCTCGAATACATTAGTCAGATGCAAAACTTTGTCCTGAAGTTTGTACTCTTGCGATAATTGGCCATTGAAAACCCGTTTTTTCGCCTTCAAGTACGACGACCACCCCCTTAAGAGAGTGGGTCACCCACTGTGGGTGACAATATCTGAAGGTTTTTTTTTTAGTTTGAATTTTGCATTTATTAAATGTCTTAAGCAGAATGTCTTTAAGCAGAAAGATATAACAAAGGGGGATCAGTTAGATTTTTGAAACAGTTAATTTAAAATAATGATTATATTTCAGCATCACTGTAGAGTATACTCTCATCCAACCAATCAAACAGACTTTATCATCAAATTATTTTGTAGAGAATTTTCCGGCGAGTATTTTGACTTATATCTTTTTTTTAATTTAAGATTTTTTTCACAAAAAATCGGGTTTAGGTAAAATTTTATGTGATTTCAAATTATCAGTTCCAAATTTCTATCTCAAATTTTATCTAGCATATCAATTTTGTGAATAAACTCATTTGACTCTAAATACTGCTCGGAAAAATAATTAAAATTCAATTTTTCATCGTTTTTTCTAAAAAATATTTTCGACATTTTCGAAAAAAAAAAGAAATTCACAAGCATTTTCAGACACCCCAAGACAAAATTGTCAAAAAATGGCTACATTATATTTAAAGCCAGCCTAATTGAACACGTTGCAGCATAAATCAAAAAATTCAATAATAAATGTAGGACGAGATAGCTTTTTAGTGAGTCTCGCAAATTGGCTGTTTTGACCAGTAGAGGCACAAAATTCAAAAAACCTCTTCATTAGATTTCCGTATCCATAATTTTAGACTGACTGTCAAATTACAGAAAGATATGATATCAAACAAAAGAGGAGATAGCTTTTTAGTGCTTTTTGGGATGCCTATTAAAAGTCATTTTCTGAGCGTAGGTTTGAATTTTCGATGATCTTAGTAGTACTCACATCATTTCAAAGAGTTGTACTACATATTAAAAAATAATAATTTCCTTATCCATGTTTCTCAGAAACCGCCCTTGAAAACAAGCAAAAATAGCCCCCTCAGAGAGTGGGTGACGATCATTTAGCTGTTTTTTACTAGTTTTCAAGTGCGGTTTCTGAGAAACCTGGATAAAGAACTCAATTTATTCGTTTTTTCATTGTGTAGGACAACTCTTCAAATGACACCAGTACTTTTAAGGTCATTAGGAAATTCAACCTACGCTCCGAAAATGGCTATAAGTAAGCCTTACAAAAATAACTAAAAAGCTATCTCCTTTTTTGTTTAATATTATTTCCTTCTGTGATTCCGCGGTCGGCTATAATTTATGAATTCAAAAATTGTCTGGAGCCCTTTTATGAAATGTATACCTTTAGTGGTCAAAACAGCCAATTTGGGAGACTCACTGAAAAGCTAACTCATATCTACATTTATCATGGAATTTTTTCCATTTATACTGCACAGTGTTGACAAAACTTGGCTTAAAATTGTCTCGAGCCATTGTTTCTAATTTTGTGTTAGACTGTCTGAAAATGCTTATTATTGGCTCAAAATAGAATTTAAAAAACCAGTTTTATAATTTGTTTAGTAATAATAATCTCGACCTCGGATTTATAATTTAGTATCTTTGAAAAAACATCCCGATAATCTAAAACTGCCCTGTTAGTCTGCGCGCAGCTCCAACACTTTTTCATTTGCTATTTAAATGCAATTCACCGTTATTTTTAACTGTCAATCTGAAGCCTGCAGAGAACGCTGGAAAGTAATCACTGACAAAAAAAAATAAGGGACATTTTCAGGATATTTTAACGTAATTACTACTTTCCCTGCAAAAGTGTGCTTATTTGCGAGTAAAATATAGTTTTGATTATTTTTAAATATGAATTTGCAGCCTACATCGTATACTGTAAATTAAAAATAGTAATTTTTGATATTTTCAGTAAGATTTTAACATAATACTGTCATAAGTTATTAAAACTCTCAAAATTTTGAATAAAAGTTCTCAAACTGCTTGCGTAGAAATAAAAGGGCTCTGTGCTCTAGGGCGCCCCCTTTTTTAGAGCTTGCTTGGCAAGAAAGAATACACGAGAACGAATGACGTACACCTCCTTTGTGGACGTAATATTGTCTGAAACTGTCTGGGAGAATTGTGCATCTTTCAAATATTTAGAATCTGGACCGAACAGGCTGGAGATCCATATACTGAAAGGTCGCCGGAGAGCAACAATCCTCTTGTGAAATCTCAAAAATTTACCATTTTTGGCTCTCTAGTGACCGTTCAGTACATAATTGACTCATAGTTGCTATTATTTTCATTAAAAAGTCGACCTCTCCGATTCTTTTGAAGGTACTTACAAAAGGTCTCTACGATAAATTTGAAATTAGCCTTAAACTTTGACCGGAAATGAAATATTTTACTCTAATTCAATCCTTGTGAGCACAGAGCAACAATAGTGGCTCAAGCATACCTAAAATCATTCCAAAAAGGTAAAAAAACGGGATCGTAGAATCTTTTCTTTAAAACACATAATAAAGAATTTTGCTTCGGTTCCCAAAACATAATCGAATTTTTTGTCGAATGTTTGGTTCCAGTATTACGGAGAGTTAATTTATTAGGATTTTTAGCCTATGTTTCACTTCCGGAAAAATTAGTTCGGAACTACACATAAAATACAAATGTGAAAAATAGCCAGTTTTTAGGAAAGTGTTTTGTGCATGCATAACAGTTAAAATAAAAATTTATTGGTATCCAGAGGCAGATATTTTTTTTCGGAAGTTAAATTTTTAACTTCAAGTATCCCATGAAAATAATTATTTACCATAAAAGTGAATTTAATCGATCAAAATTGTCTACAGTTGTACTTCATTACCTATTACCATATTTTATACAATATAATCGTTTTGGAGATGCGCAACACACCAAAAGAATTATTTTTTAAAATAGAACAATTTTGCCTTATCATCAGGGGAGATGTTTTGTGATAACGTAGTCTGGTCACCTTCCTAAGAATTATGCTCGGGTAAAAATTGGGGAGTTAGCTTGAGTGCCAAAATACGAACTAATACGAATCGGTAATTTTTTTTTAAATATGTTGTGTCAAGAAAATTACTTCAATACTTAATATTGTGATTAAAATGCTATAATTGAAAAGTCTGGGTTGAAATATAGACAAAAATATCTAAAATGTCTTCTCCCGGGGGCGCAATAGTGTGTGTTTGACCACTTCCAAAATGAGATTTCTAATTAAATAAAAAATTTGGTAGATAATTGTTTTAAGGGAGTACTGGTTCGCAATTTTGGGAGCAGGCAAAACGCCCGGGATTTTCTGGCAGCCGCGAGCTGTGCCGCGAAAAGTAAAATAAAATTTGCGCGGCCAGGGGTTTCGATGGAAGTATAAATTAATTAATAAAACACTTAATTTATCACATACCGTATATACAGAATACGGACAAAACGTTAACTTCAAAATAGTGAAAATTATAAATGCCTAAAAACAATGTTCAAAAATAAAAAAAAATTATAAATATATTTTAAAATAAGGCTAAAAATTTAATATTACTGATACTATTAATTTCATATTTCATATATAAATAATATAAATTTTACGAAATAGTATTCATTTCGTTTGTTCACCAAAAGTTTTTCTCAGATGAAAAACCCATTTAAAATTTTAATTGCCAGACTTTATATCAGAAAAAATGAAAAATTGTATTTAATTATTAGTTTGGAATTAATTACTTTTTTTTGTGTTAATTCTTTTATAAAAAATAGCAAAAAATCTAAAGATAATATATCCTGCAGTAATTGGAACATCTATCTCTAAGAAATTAATTTCTACTATTACCAAGTGATCAAGGTGAAAGTGATCACCTGCCATAACTCTGCAGCTGCTTGATCTGTTGCAGTCGAAAATTCTATTTTGCTTGACACTTTGTCATACATATCAAGCAGAGCATATTTTCCAGGTGATCATATGCGCTTGTTCTTAATTTTTTGCAGTAAAAGTGTAAACAAATGTCCAGAAGTCCTGCAAAAACAATTAACGTTGTATCTTGGGAACCATCCCGCGCGAAGTTATTTTCAATATAAGTAATTCTCAATTAAATCAATACGCTTACTTTTAAGAAATAAAAGTTATACAAATGAAATTTTATGAAAATTCCTGAATACGTCATATTAAAAATACAATTTTGGATATTTTCGTAATAAATAAATTAAGATTAACTCAATAATTTATAAATGATATAGAATTGTGTTTAAAAGGTTAGTAATTACAATAAATTGAATGAAAAAAAGAATTATCTCTTATAAATGCATATCCGGAAAAAAAATCAATCAGCAATCAATTAATTTTTGCAAAAAATTCACAGATGTCTATTTTTGTGAGAAAAAGGATGGAAGAGATTCCTTATAACTTAATCGATTTTTAATTAAAAAAATTATGAATATTTTCTAGAACACAGAAACAATACAATTCAAAAAAGATGAAGAATGTATAAACATTTTTTTTCGAAATTAATATCGTATTTGTCTGTGAATATCCCGTTATCACTTTTTTGGTTAAATGCGTAGCACTATCCTTTCCACGTGTGTTTTTACGTTGTGGCTACGCATTCTAACCAAAAAGTGATAAGGATATCAAATGTTTCTAAAAACGTTTTGGGGAAAATTAAAATATTAATTAAATATCAAAATTATTCTATGAAATTATAAAAGTATGATATTTTTTGTATTATATGAATAAATAATATTTTTTAAACTCTACAGTAAGTTGGCAACACAGTTTATTAATAATTCACGGGCATTAATCCAATTACTATCATTTTGATACATTCGAGTGAAACTCACACTGAGTTTTAGCTTCAACGAGCAAATGTTTACTTTTCGCGGCACACCTGCGTCATTTTAACCGATACCAAAATCCCGGGCGTTTTTGGCCTTGCACCCGCGCCATTTTAAGGCCAAAAACAGGGTTTTCAGCTCGACCTCAATGAAATATAGAAACCAGCACGAACATATGTATTTTCAATTTAGGATAGATTGAACATTAATCTGCTTTCACAAACAAATCGAAGGCCTCTATGGCGACAAATCAGGAACGACCTTTCAAAATGGCACATGCTCACTCCAAAAAGCTTTTATTGACCACAGAGAACGTGGCAGAACCCCAAGTTCAGTGTTTACTCAAAAAAAATTTCACCCGGCGCAAATAAAGCTAAAAAACTGTTTTTTTTGCCTTATTTTGGAGTGCCTCGGGAAAATACTTACTCCTCCCTGGATTTTGACGCAAAACCTAAAAACTGGTATGTATACGATCCTTGAGTTACGCCAAAGCCCGAGTCGACGAATTTGCATGTTGTATCTCGTCTTGTTGGAAACGCGATTCAAAGTTCTCAGAAATTTCAAAATTTTGAAAAAAAGCACCACTGAAATGTTCAAATCGCGATGAAAATACCTTTATTTTTATGACAAATGAAAATAAAAAGAACATCTGATCACTTATTTTTGTCCATATTTTCAGAAAAAAAACATTTAAAAACGTAATCTGGAAAATTTTCATGTCCGAGGCTTAAATGCGACCAAGTACTCCCTTAACTTGTGCCTCAGCCTTTAAGCTGGTTTAATCGGATGAGTATGTAACTGCTCTTATGATTTGTTTGAAAGTTGCTCTGTACAAATTATGTACAGTGGTCTACCGGGGTAAGAAAAAATTTATCGGGTGCGGGGTACAGGTTAAATAAGGATTTATGGATATATGGGTGAAAAAAAATATCGGGAAAATCTAAGGTGGCGCGCAATATTTAAGGCGGAGGACCAGGGCAGAAAAATGGTTTTTATTTTGTAAAAGTTGGAAAATCGATGCGAAATTTGTGGGGAATCTCGCGCAGATTTAAAGATTAAGAGTTAGAAGGATGTAAGATGTTAAAGGATTAACAGGACAGAGTCCCGGACCAAACCCCATTGGTGAGCGTCGCATGATGTGGGGTGATAATTTATATTTATTAAATTAAATTATGTTGTCAATAAATAGTTGCATGCAAGCGGAATATGTTTTTACTAATTTTGTCGGCATATGAAAGGGAATTGACGGAACTTTAGGAAGCTTAGTAACAAAAGGTTTCGGACTTAAGTGTGGTTCTGTCGCTTCGTGATTGAAATAAGGTGGGACAAGGCACTATGGGGCATATGCAAAAATAAGACAATGATACATTCCAAAAAATCATTTTTTTTTGAACTGCATACAAGTTATGCAAATTTTGGGTCAAATCAAGGCGAGAAATTTTGAAAGTTTTTTTTCTGACCAATTCAGCAAATTAATGCACTGAATAAGAATAATTTGTGTTGGAACAAGGGTAAACTGAGATCGGATTATTGATAACTGATCAAAAGACGGAGAAAAAAAAAGCTCTTGTTTATAATGTTGAAGATTATTCAAATTTTTATTTTTTGTTTTTTGAACGTATGTTCGAAAAACAGAAAAATAACATTTTTTTTGTATTAAGAATGGTTGTGTTTTAAAGGACAGTACATTTTGAATTTTTTCGGAGATTTAATGATGATTAATTATATTCAGTATAGAAGATGGATAAACTTAAATTGCAATTCCTTGTAAAGGACGTGTAAAAGGTAAGAAAACTGTGCGCTCTTTTCAAAATTTCGAATTTTTATTTTGGAAGGGAAAGTCAACAATTAAGAAATTACGCCTTTTTTAGAGTTCTTGAAGATTTAATAATGAGTCAAAATAATGGTAAATTTTGCAAAGTTTGTTTTTGATCATTTTCGATTCAAAAGCTGATTTAGAATCAATTTTTTTGAACGATAGGGTGGCGAGGTTGATAATAAAATTTACGATAAGCTCGTAAAATTATGCATGGTTAAGTTTTATGATTCATGTTTATGATTGGGTTTTAAAAATTGTGTTGTTTTGGAAAGTAGGACGCTTAAACCGAGTGTTTTTCATTTTGAAACGCACAGTTATGTTGGAGAAATACTTGTAAAGAAAAAAAAATGGCCATTCATAAAAATTAGTCTGTAGCTGTGAGCACTTATTCTTAAGTTTTATATGATTATATTGCTACTAAACTGACTTTTTAAGAAGATTTTGTTTTGTTTGTAGGTCATTGTTTGGTTTAATTTTTTTATGGTTTGTGTTAGAGTTGTTGTTTAAATTTGTAGAAGGGGGATATTAAACCGATGTTTCCTTTTTAACCGCTCATGCTTGTGTTGGTGAAAAACTATTTAAGAAATATAAACTGTATGTATAGATATTATTCTGTAACTGTTTGAACTGTCTTACTTACGTTATTTTGTGTGATTGGTTTCTAAGAAGGGGGTGGACTTGTTGAGGTGCATGACTGTAAGATTGGTATGAAAAACAATCTACAGTCTAGACGCTATAGAGATGATTCTTGGGTTTTAGGACTGTAGAATTGTTCTATAACAACAATCTCAGTCATAGGACCTTGAGAAAGTAAGAACATAAACAGCTTCTCCCCAAAAAACCACACTTGATGTTTATCAGAAGGATTTTATCTGATTATATGAAATAACCCGATAGTATTATTTAAATATGTTTTATATGACTTTATTTTTAAAATTTGAACCAATCAAAATCAAGATTTTCAATGTCCCATTCAAATGAAAATAAATTTCGACTATTAAAAAGCCTTGAAATGAAAAATTTCAGCTCGAATCAAATCTGCTAATTTTCAATATAAAGCCCACAGCCCGAAATTTCAGCGATCCCCCCCCAATTTAACATAAATTAAAGGGTCGGTTTGCTCAGCATGAAGTTGAGCATCGTGTGACACTTCAGTGTTTTCTTGGGATTTCAAATATAGAACTCAATATATGTTCATTTATCAAGTTTTCACTTTTGTCGGCCTTTGAAAATATAGTCCACAAAAAATTTTTACAGAGTAAGGGGCCTTATCCATAAGGCTTAATAAAAGAAAAGACAGTGTGGAAAGGTAGTAAATCATCTGTTTTTAAATTAAAAACAATTCAATTTCCAATGTTTTTTTGCTCTTTAGCCCAGAAATGTTATATATTTGCATTTATTTTGCCATTGAATTGAAGCTTGAACAATTCACATTGGTTTCATACCAAAATTACTATGAAATAAAAGCAAGGAAACGCTAGAGAGCAAAACACGGGCGAAAAATTAGGATTTTCATTTATTTGTTTGACATTTTTTTTAAAGCATCAAATTTGAAACGTCGTATTGAAAGTACCACATCACAAAACATTACTTTTACAAAAAATATTATCATAAAGAAAATTTGATATTTTAGAAAAATTAAAAACTATTTTTTCAGCGTGGTTTTCACTCATATAAAAGCCAAAAAATTAGACATTCTGGTATTTTTCATAAAATTTGAAATAGCCAGCTTATTTGCACTTTATTCAAGCTTAGTAGACATTTGTTTTCAATTGGATTGAACTGACTTCTTACGCAAGTAATTTTTGCTAATATTCTCATAAATAATCTCAAGATTCAATGATATCATTTTTATTTCCAAATATCCAAAACTATAAAAGTTTTGTCAAATTGGAGCAGAAATTTAGCAAAATGGTTCAATCATTTAAAAGTAGTTCTCACTGATAATATACGGTATCCCATTTTATTTAGAAGTGCACAAACAATAGTATTATTCCATCACTTTCCCCCCCCCCCCCCCCCCCCCCTAATGACCGATTCCAATTTTGAATTGTCGTGATAGAATAAAATCCATAAATTCATTTTAAAGGTGCATTTTCCAAAAGTATAAAGCTCCGAAGGAAATTCCTCCAAATCCTACAATTTGAAATGTTATTGAAAAAATTAAATCTGATTAAAGATCTTTACCTGAACCTATAAGTAGTTATCATCTTGGTAATAGCCGCATTTTTGATGAACGATAATTCTCAATTTTAAGCTTCTTTTGAAATTTTCGACTTGCGAGTGTTATCACGTTTAAATGCATCAAGAAATGCCTAGTATTCCGCAGCAATCTAAAATAAAATTTGAAACACGAAAAAGATTTCTAATTATTCCAAATAACATCGATATGTTTATCGATTACTGGGCCTATTGGGCCAACAAGTTTTTATATACAGTCACCAAACCTCTAACTGGAACACCCCTCCCTGAACCGCTTTTTTAGGTCGGTCTATTTGTGCTCTAACTTGGAAACAGTACAAAAATGTGCTTTTTTGAACTGATCTATATCCATGAACAGCATACTATTTTTAAGGACTCAAGGCGAAATCCCAGATTTTTTGTTTTTTCCAAAAATTGTACAAATATTATGCGTTTGTTAACATTTTAAGGAAATTTATGACGCCGAATAAAACAGTGGTTTTAGCGGTTGGACATTCGTAACAAGAAAAAAACAAAACAACTTCTATAACAATTTTTTTTTACATGGAGACAAAACTGCCTGCATTTGACTAGTGTAATATAAATTATGTGATACCACAAAACTTTCTTCATTACTAACGAATTTGACCACAAAATACAGCAAGTTTAATATGCAATTTGCTTTGTAAGCAAAATTAAAGAGGTTATCTCTAACTGGAACAGCTTCCTCTAACTGGAACGCCTTTTTTTTAGGTCGGTAAGTGTTCCAGTTAGAGTTGTGTTAGATGTAGGTCGATTTTGTAACGACTATCCGATTCAGGTTAACGAATCTCTAGTGAATTAATAAGTTATTATTAATAACATCAAATCAAATTAGTCCAAATGGACCATCTTTTTTCTGAGATTACTGAAATTGTTTACATAATCATTTTTTTTTTAAATGGCAACATGGTCTGATTGGGACTATTTTTTATTTATCTTGCTTTAATATTTCGTGCTCAGTTTGATCTATTAACTTCATCGGATGAGTCGTTTTTCAAAGTCCGAATTATATAAAATGTGGCGAGAATGCAAGTAAGCCCCCTAATCGAAATTCCGGGAAAATTAGACAAAATGTTTTGTGGTACATGATAGTTTTCTTTGTTAAGATTTCGGAGTTCAAGCTAATTTATAATTACGCTGCGCCATTTGAACTCACAAGGGAAAAGTAGCACAATAACTCTATCATCGAAAGCTCTTTATATTGAGATGTCAATTAGTTTAGCAATGTTTGTTCGTCGTAAATTTCATTCACATAGAAGGCCTTTCTGCTAGTGATTTTCTTAGCAATTTGTCTGATAATTTTAAATCATCAAATAACTTCATAAATAATGAAGGTTTTATATTAGCTCTGTGCGAAATTGAAACGAGATTCGAACATTTGCCCACTCATTGAGCTATAGCCTCGACAAATACAAACATTATTTTTATATCATTTCATAATTTTATTTTAAATTTTTTTTAATATTCAGCTTTTTAAATTGTTTTCTTGTAAATAAGAAACATAAAAGTCAACGACGCTACGTTGTTTTAAAAATCATTGACACTTTTTTTCAACCTCTTTGCCGTTTAAATAATGTAATAAAAAAATTTTCAGTCTATCTAAACTTCATTTACGACTGCTTATAATATCTCTTTACGAGGAAGGCAGATATTTCAAATTATATCTACTACATTGTACTACGCATATGACATTGTACTACCATAATGTTCTAGACCAAACTAGAAAGTTCTATCTTCCTTCTGAAGATATAAGTCTTATATGACTATGAGAATAGACGATTGAATAAAAATTTCAAAAATAAAAAAATCGCCTCATTAGAGGTTCAAATATAGGTCGCCGACCCTTAATCAAAAAAATGGTAACCAAAAAACGCTGAATTTTCAACTGCCAAAAAATCAGCCTCTAGCACTTCATACGGCTTCGCTAGAACTGGATCCACATACTACTCTGTTAAATTTCACGAAAAATTGACCTTAAAATCGATTTTTTTTGAAAATTTACAAAAAAAAGATCCTGTCTCTTAAATGACCTAAAAAAATCCTACAGATAGCTGAAGCACATTAAAACATTTTATTTTTGAAATCCTGATTTTTCAAATCGTCATAAGTCTATGACCTCATTCCTTTTACATAAGTATTTTTCTGTCCATTTTTAACCTCTAACATCGTTGATCAATCTCAGTAATTCGAGTGATAATGACTAAATGTCCGGAAAATCTGTCATTGAAGACACAAAGGTCCGTCAACAATAGGACTTGTTATTTTTTGTTTAACCATTGTTTCGACGATATTAAGGGGGTAGTGTCGCTTTTGGTACCTTTCAATCACGCCTCAGAACAATTCTAGGGCTGTGGTAAAAATTCTTGGAGATTACTCGTTTGTAATCTAGCCTCGTCTAACATACTCACATCTCAAAGTTAACCTTTTACATCACACCACCAAGGTGGTGAGTCTATTCTAGAGCACTAAATGGTTTTTCAAAATCGATCTCCTTTTAGACCCCACATGACAAAGCGTCTGAAAATTTACAACAGAGTACGAGAGAGTGAGGTTACTAATATGTTGGCAGCCATTTTTTTGAATTTTCTCTCTTGAATGTTTCTAGAATCACTTTTGAACGGCCGATTTTCACAATTTTTCTCTTCAAAGTATACTTCTCCTAGGACGGATGTTTCAGAATAAGACCGTGTTTTGGACTCAGGTAGATGAATATAGTGTCGTCAATATGTTGCTCGGATTTTGAAATTCACCCTTAGAAATTCTAGAAATATGCTATTAAGTAAACCGGAAATTGAAAAGTTCAAAAAAAAGTTCGTCTGATCGGAACAAAAGTGACCACCAAATTTGAAGCTGAGATTTCCACTGATCAAAAAGTTGGCTTACAGCTAATCAAAATTTTTAACCAATCAGCGTCAAATTCGATAATTAGTTTAACATTGTTGGCTTAAAAATAATTGAAATCTTTCTAGAACTTCGATTAAGACATTTCCATAATTTTAATTCATGCATCGTTTTCGGTGGGTCATAGAACCAATAAAAAATGTTCATATCATGGTGGAATTACGGTTTTATGCGGTTAGAAGCAAAAAATATCTCCGAATGTCGAAAATTTCTAGATTTTGTTCTAGATTTTTTGAAAAATAATTGCCACCATGAGATTCCTTGGGTCAACTTTAGTTTCATAACCGATATTAAGTGTATCATAAATAATGCTATAAATGGCCTTTCAAAAAAACCGACACATACCCCCTTAAACTGTATAAATTAATAATTCTTTAAGGCCAACAAATTACCCATACAGTTAATTGGATATTTTCAGGCGAAATTTTTGAAAAAATGGTCCAAGGGAATTCTATCTGCACTGACCTAACCATTTATGGAAACCTCCCATAATGGGAAACCCCATTACCATAAATGGAAACCCTAACAATTTATGCTGAAACCCATTACCATTTATGGAAAGCATTTTTTTCGCGAAGTGGTTTCCATAAATGGTGAGGTCAGGTATGCTTCTATTGAAAACCTTGTTTCAACCCCTTTGAATCCAAAAACGTAGTTGTACAAATGTACGTATTATACGTCTGAACCAAACTCTTCTCAAAAACCTTTACTATCTTTATAGCACTGTTCGAATCCCACTTATGTGTGGGGGGGTGCTAAGTGAGGGGGTTTTCTTAGTGATTGCTTGAGTGGTTACACACCGATCTAATTTAGCGTCCCGATGCAAGCATCCGCCTCTACATACTGAAGACAATCACTAAGACAACCATTAGTGGGATTCGGAACACGCGCTAAAGAGATAGAAACGTTCTTGGAGATAAAGTTTGGTAAAGGATCTCTCAAAACGATTTTCCGCAGGAAATAAATTCAAAATCAGAAAAAATTATAAATTTATAAATTATTTATTAGAGTTAGAATTTTTAGTTGAAATTCTTTATAAAATTGGACCAACAACAGATATTGCATGTTCAGATCTGAATTTTAAAACTAAAAATAATCAATATCATTTGCATAAAAGGTAAGAAACTTTGAATTTCTCGAAAAAATGTCATAACTCAATCTTTTAACAACCGCTGCCTCTAACTGCGGTCTCAAAACATTTCTAGAACCATTCATATGAAACTACATTCACTTTGATCTTTTTTCCTATTTGAAAATTTATTATACATTATGCAGGGGAAATGGTTTGGTTCAGCGGTAACAATTATTGCTGAGCAACACTAAGTTCAAAATCACTCCAGTCGCCCGCAATAAATATTTGAAAAATAACAATTTCGTTTTTAAGAAGTTGGGGGTCTCCACTTTTTGTTGATCTTATTACAAAATAAAACATTATTCATATTTTACTCAGTTCATCAAAGACAGTTAACTACTGATGATGAATACGAGCAGCACAGTGCTAGCTTGCTGAGAGCAAACTCGCCTTGCCTCGTTGTGTTCTCTTGATTGTGAAAAACTTTCCCTTATTTTTTAATGGAAGGTAGGACTTTGAGCTTGCTTTGTTTAATCTGTTCCTCACATTTATATTTTTCCTATAAGTAAGTTTGTAAAAAACATTAAAAAGGGTCGGTTACCCGCAGAAGTGTCTTAATTAAAGGTCAAATTGCAAACTTCTGAGTCAATGCATAGAATTTATTATATAGAATTTGTTAGGCCAAAAGCTTAGCACATCGAAGAATAATCTTTTTTTCATGCATGAATTAAATAAAGCAAATTCGGAGTTGCAACCGCTTAAAAATTCAACCGAATTTGATGGAATAAATGAACAGACGATGAATCACAACATAGAAATAAGGTAAAAGGTGATGATACATTTCTCATAAATTATTTGAACGTCCATTTTCAAAATATAATTATAAAATGTACGACGAAATATGTGGAAAATTCTATAATTTTTTCAGAAAAATTAAATCGAAAATTTCAGAAAAAGATTTTATAATTGTTCAACAAGTATTTAAAAAAGCATTATATGACCATCTTTGAAAAGTGTAAGTGCCATTTGGATGATTTTTCTCTTCAATTTTCCAAATAAAATGATTTACACAAAAATAAAATAAATTTTCGAAGTTTTTTTTCAAATTTTTCGAATTTAAATTTAATTTCGAACTTGAATTTTTTCAATTTAGCAAACATGGAAAATTACTCACAGATGGCTACCTATAAAATATTCCTTTAAGATATGGCGTGAAATATAGACCAAGTTGGTCACAAGCAAAAAATTTTGGCATCAAGAGAAAGTGTATTTCATATCATGATCTGTCCTCTAAGCACCAACTCCTTCACAGGTGGTTAAAACATAAAGATTATGTCGCGTATATATTTACTGCATTGGTGTTTATCATGAGAAAATTCAAAGAAGTGATAAAAAATAAGGTATTCAGAATACCTTATTCTTAAATTTATTTTTTTCCTTCGAAAAGAATACCGTATTAAGCTCAAATTGATAAATTGCAAACAAGAATATCCAGCATTTGCGAAAGAAAATTCGTTTTGCTTTTTCAAAGAATAAAATTTTGGATTTTTCGACTTACTAATTTCAGCTTTACACTGCAAACTTCAATAACTAACGCCTCGAGAAAAAAGTTTTGAAGCTTTTATGGGCGAATTGATAGAAATTTAAAAATTATACTCACAGTAGACAACATTTATCAACTAATGAATCAAAGATTAAAGTGTTCCCTATGATTTATTAATACACAATTTATCGGAAGTTGAATCGTAATATATCTATAAACGCCTACGCCCAAAATTTTCTCATCTTTGCTATAAAAAAGGGATAAAAGCTCCTTTGGAAGCCTGCGTAAAATTGAATATTCATCTCAGGCTCGGCAAGCCAGGCTGACTTTGGTGCTTGACTTGACTTGGCCTTGAGCCAAGCCAAGTCAGTCCAAGCCAAGATGACCCTTGCTTGACTTGCTTTGATATTCAGCCAGTTTGCTGGCTTGAAGTTGCTTGCGGTGGCTTGACTTGACTTGGCCAAAAACTAGGGATTTCAGCAAAAATTTTGCTTAATAATCTTAAGAATTTTCTCAGAATATTGGAAGTCGATTAGACGCGGGTCCGGTCAGGACCGATTTTGAAAGCCCCTAAGAGCGCGCTCGAAAGACCGCGATGTGATCGAGTAAATAAGTGAATGAGGAAGAAAAAAATCTTGGTACAATTTTTTTCCAAAAATGGCTCTTAAATGACCCAAAACGATTGTTAAAAATTTTTTTTTGTTCAATCGGAGTTTTTCTATGAAACAAATAAACGGATCAAAATGTGTTTTATTTTATATTCTAGTGCAGATGTAATTTTAATGACTAACAAAAGTTCTCCAGGACCAGGCTAAAAAATTATGATTGTTTTTTTTGTGAGCCGACTCTCATAAGTTATAGTCATAACTAGGGTTAAGCCGAGAAAAAAGCAACTTCTCGGAACCGTAAAGGGTAGGAAAAAATTGAAGGAGCGTTTTTCAAGCATTTTTTAGTGGAGAGTTTCAAAAAACGTAAAATTTTTAATTTTTTGTTCTAACTTGACCCCAAAGAAATGCAAAAAAATGTGAGTATTTATCACGGATTTCCACGATTTTAAACAACAACCTCGGAATTTTTAATAAAACAATTATTTTTTTGGAACTCTGAACAACTGTTGTAGTGGGGCGGAGACGCCCAAGTTTTGGGCTACTGGTATGAAGTTTTTTTAATAGTCGAAAATTTTGAAAAAATCAAAATCGTTGTTATTTTGGATAATTGAGACCGAGAAAAAAAAAAGCATTTTACACTTTTTAAGGGAGAAGAAAGTACAAGTAAGGTTTTGTAGCATTTTAATGATGATTCCAAAAAAAAAAAAAAAAAAAATTTGTTCTAAACTTGGACCCCTAAAATCGCAAAATATAAGATTTTCATCGTGTTAGCCACGTTTGTATAGCATTTTTAGAAAATTATTTTTCTAAATTAAATAACTTCAAAAAAATTGCGTGTGGTTGCAGTGGAGTTTGAAGTAGCTTTAGGAGCGCCCGGCCGGGTTCGAATCCTTCGTACGACAATTTTTTTTAGTCTATGTTTTTATTTCATTCTAAAAAAACAGTTTTTTGGGTGCAAAAAAATTTTGGCTGCATAATATTTTTGAACCAATAACTTGTATTATTATTTTTAAGTAACCTATTTTTGGGTACGTTTCACCTGAAACAAACATTTTAAACATTTTTACTGTGCAATTAATAGAGAAAATTCTTAATTTTTGAAAATTTTTTAATTTTAAATAATTTTTAAATATTGCCGCCATAAAAAATTGATTTGTGGGCATTTTTATCTGAGTCATAACGAATTGACAAAAAATTCGGCAATTTCAATTTTGGCACCAACAATTCGTACTTTTCGGGCGGAGCCCTCGAGAAATTTTTAAATTCTATAATACTTAGAAATTTTTTAAAATTTATCTGATGATTTTGCCAAAGATTTGTCAATCTTTAAGATCTGTCGGAAAATGCCCAACGGAAAAACCAATTTTTTATGCAATCCCCCGTATAATCTTATTTTAAAAAGCGATCTAAAATTAAAATTTATCAAAACAAAATTAAGACGTTTCTTTCCTGCAATCTGCCGCAGCCACGCCTTAAACAAAGGTTCCCCACTACCAAACATTTCGAATAAAAACGTTTTCGAACCACAATTTCCCCACTTTTAAGCCTTACTTTTTTTAACCTCTGAATTTCTTCAATTCATTTATATTTCACTTCTATAAATCGTCCATTTTTGAAAAACCAACGCGCTTTGCTATCAAAGGTGTCTAAATTACCAGTAACAATTTACGATATTCTTATATTACTTGATAAGTCTTCCAATAATACGTTATCGCCAAAAACCTAGCTGCCAATTTATTAAATTTCTCCTATTATACGCGATTTCTACCCGTCAAACTCGAAGATTTAAATCTTTTTAAAAGCCGGCAAAAAAACTGAAATTTTGGCACCATCAAAACAAAATTGTTTTTCTTTCCCCGTGAGGCTAAATAAACAATAAACTTAAAATGCCTCCATGAACAACATGTTCCTGGATGCCATACTTGATCTAAAATTCCCATAAATTTTTGCCCTGAATCCTGGAAAACTTTTTTGTGTCCATCTGCAACATATATCTCGGAGGGAGATAATTTGAAGTTAGTGCCCAGTGTAGTGAAAAATATCTAACCAGCCGCTGCACTTTAGAGTATATAAATAATTAGGACTGTAATCTCACAGAAAAATTTTTCGATCGTATATTATAAGTGTTCGGTCTCTGAAATATATCTCCAACCACCCCAAAGCTTGAAACAAAGTAACTAATAAAAGTTCAACCAAATTCTAGACATACTACCTGTGTTGACGTTCGATTTTGATAAGCGGTCCTTGCGTTTTGTGAAGAAAATATTAAACTGGAGCTCAATTTTGAATTTACCCAAGTTTTTTTCTCCCCATTCACATTATCGATCTATTTACCGATGTTTCATTTGTGGGGGCTGCGCGAGGTCTTTAAGGAGCGGATTGATTTTGCAGTCTCTTTTCGAAAAATTCGGAGTAAACTCGTTACACCCCTACGCTGTACCGATTCATCATTAGACTTTTATCCTATAATTTTCTTATATGAATATTGGTCAAAATACATTAAGTTTATTAACAATAAGTGATATTTTGTGCTAACATATAATTTTCTCCCTGACGTATTTTATGATCGCCCATCGATGTCAAATACGAAGCCCACCATAAGATCACAACAGTCACAAGGCACAAATTTCACGCCAGCAAAGCTTGTCCTTTCTCTGATATTGAAAGCTCATAAGTTTCGCAATTTCCAAGCCAAGAGCATATTTTCGAGCTGCGTGTTCAGTTTAGACATATAGATCGTTGTGCAACTGACTCTACACGCAGATCGTCAAGTTCAAGCCACCAAAGTCAAGCCTGCTTGTCGAGCCCTAGATGATATTCAATTTTTACCGCAGCTTCCCTCAAAAAATGGAATTGCCATATCTCCACCTTAAAATATCATTATAAGCAAAAGATAAAGAGAGTAATTAATACNTATGTGGGTGATAATTTATTTATTAAATAAATTATGTTTCAATAAGATATTTGCATGCACGGAATATTTTTTACTAATTTGTCGGCATATAAAGGAATTGACGGAACTTTAGGAAGCTTAGTAACAAAAGGTTTCGACCTTAGTGGGTTCTGTCGGCTCGGATTTGAAAAAGTGGGACAAGGCACTATGAGGGCATATGCAAGAAATAAACAATGATTACATTTCAAAAATCATTTTTTTTGAACTTGCATATCAAGTTATCAAATTTTGGGTCAAATCAAGGCGAGAAATTTAAAGTTTTTTTCTGACCATTCACAAATAATGGCAGAATAAAATAATTTTTTGGAGACAAGGTAAACTGAGGTTATTATTGATAACTTTGATAAACTTGGATTGAGCAGGCATGAGCACCTACTTCAATCGTCAATTGAAAGCATAAAATGCCATTTTACCAAATAAAATTTTTTCAAAAATTTTTTTTTCTATTTAAAAAAAATTCTGCACCAGTCACCGATCACAAATCGTTAATAAACTACTCAGTTAAAAAGTCGATTCAACGCCCGGTACTGACCCTAGGCATAGACTATGCGGCATAGTCTATGCCGCATAGGTTGTCTGAGATCGTGCAAATTTTAAGACACCGAAAATTTCAGATTATTCATTATACCGTACATGAAATTTTGCGTTGATTACGAACAGAGACTTATTTCAAAATTTTGAATTTAAAGCTCAATTTTGATTGGTCAAAATTTGAACCAATCAGAATCAAGGATTTCAATGTCCCATTCAAATGAAAATTAAATTTCGACTAATTAAAAGCCTTGAATTGAAAAATTGCAGCTCGAATCAAATCTGCTTAATTTTCATATAAAGCCCACAGCCGAAATTTCAGCCGATTTTAACATAATTAAAGGGTCGTTTTGGCTTCAGCATGAAGTTGAGCATCGTGTGACACTCAGTGTTTTCTTGTGATTTCAAATATATAACTCAATATATGTTCATTATCAAGTTTCACCTTTTTTCGGCCTTTGAAAATATAGTCCACAAAAATTTTTACAGATAAGGGCCTTATCATAAGGCTTAATAAAAGAAAAAAACAGTGTGGAAAGTTAAGTAAATCATGTTTTAAATTAAAAACAATTCAAAATTTCCAATGTTTTTTTTGCTCTTTAGCGCCAGAAATTTTATATAATTTTCATTTATTTTGCATTGAATTTACAGCTTGAACAATTTCACATTGTTTACATAGCAAAATTACTATTGAAAATAAAAGCAGGAGCCGCTAGAGAGCAAAACACGGGCGAAAAATTAAGGATTTTCATTTAATTTTGTGACATTTTTTTTAAAAGCATTAAAATTTGAAACGTCGGTATTGAAAAGTACCACATCACAAACATTACTTTTAAAAAATATGTATCAATAAAGAAAATTTGATATTTTTAGAGAAAATTAAAAACTATTTTTTTCAGCGTGGTTTTTCAGTCATATAAAAGCCAAAAAATTAGACATTCTGGTATTTTTTCATAAAATTTGAAATAGCCAGCTTATTTGCGATTTATTCAAGCTTAGTACATTTGTTTTTCAATTGGATTGAACTTGACTTCTTACGCAATTAATTTTTTGTAATATTCTCATAAATAATCTAAGATTCAATGATATCATTTTTGATTTCCAGAATATTCCAAAATATAAAAGTTTTGTCAAATTTGTGAGCATAATTTAGCAAAATGGTTCAAATCATATTAAAAGTAAGTTTCTCACTGATAATATACGGTATCCGTTTTATTTAAGAAGTGCACAACAATAGTATTTATTCCATCACTTTCATAATGACCGATTCCAATTTTAATATTTTCGGATAGAATAAAATCCATAAATTCATTTTTAAAGGGTCCATTTTCCCAAAAGTATAAAGCTCCAAAGAGATAATTTCCTCCAAATCCTAAATTTGAATGTACTTAAAAATATAAATCTGATTAAAGATCTTTACCTGAACCTATAAGTAGGTTATCATCTTGGTAAATAGCCTCATTTTTGATGAACGATAATTCTCCAATTTTTAGCTCTTTTGAAATTTTCGACTTGCGAGTGTTATCACGTTTAAATGCATCAAGAATGCCTAGGTATTCCGCAGCAATCTAAAATAAAATTTGATAACACGAAAAAAGATTTCTAATTATTCCAAATAAACATCGATATGTTTATCGATTACTGGGCCTATTGGGCCAAAATTTTTATATACAGTCCACAACCTCTAACTGGAACACCCCTCACTGGAACTGTTTCTTTAAGGGTCGGTCTACTTTGTTCTCTAACTGGAAAGCAGTACAAAAATTGCTTTTTGAACTGATCGTATATCTATGAAACAGGCATATATTTTTAAAGCTTCCAAAGGCGAAATTCCAGATTTTTGTTTTTCAAAAATTGGTAACAATCATATTATGGCGTTTGTTAACTTTAAGAAGATTTTGACGCGAATAAACGTGGTTTTTAGCCGCGTTTGGAATTCGTAGACAAGAAAAAACAAAACCAAATTCCTAATAACAAATTTTTTTTTAAATGAACCAAAACTGCCTGCTTTGACTAGCTGGTATATAATTATGTATACACAAAACTTTCTTCATTACTAACGATTTGAACCACAAAAATAACAGGCAATTTTAAATATGCAATGTTGCTTTGTAGCAAAATTAAGAGAGGTTATCTTCTAACTGGAACACTTCCTCTAAGGAACGCTTTTTTTATGTCGGTAAGTGTTCCAGTTAGAGGTTGTGGACTGTAGTTCGATTTTTGTAAACGACTTTTCCGATTCATTTCAACGAATCTCTAGTGCATAATAAGTTATTATTAATAACATCAAATCAAATTAGTCCGAATCGGACCATTTTTTTCTGAGATTACTGAAATTGTTTAATAATCATTTTTTTTTTTAAATTGGCAACAATGGTCTGATTGGGACTATTTTTTTATTAATCTTTCTCTTAATATTCGTGCTCAGTTTGATCTTAGAACTTAATCGGATGAGTCGTTTTCAAAAGCCGAATTATATAAAAATCTTGGCGAGAAATGCCAAGTAAGCCCCCTAATCGAAATATTGGGAAAATTAGACAAAATGTTTTTGGTGACATGATAGTTTTCTTTGTATAAGATTTCGGAGTTCCAAGCGTAATTTATAATTACGTCTGGGCCATTTTTAACTCACAAGGGAAGTAGCACATAACTCATCATCGAAAGCTCTTTATATTGAATGTCAATTAGTTTAGCAATGTTATGTCGTCGTAAATTTCATCACATAGAAGGCCTTTCTCTAGTGATTTTCTTCAGCAAATTTTTCTGATAATTTTAAATTCATCAAAAAACCTTCATAAATTGATGAAAGGTTTTATATTATCTCTGTGCGACATTGAAACGAGATCGAACATTTGCCCACACATTTGAGCTATAGCTCGAGAAAATACAAAACATTATTTTTATATCATTTCATAATATTATTTTAAATTTTTAATATTCAGCTTTTTTAAGTTGTTTTCTTGTAAATAAGAAACATAAAAGTCAACTACCGTACGTTGTTTTAAAAATCATTGACATCTTTTTTTCAACCTCTTTGCGTTTAAATAATGTAATAAAAAAATTTTCATGTCTATCTGAAACTTCATTTACGACTGCTTATAATATCTCTTTACGAGGAAGGGAGATATTTTCAAATATGATCTACTACATTGGTACTACCATAATGTACATTGGTACTACCATAATGTACTAGACCAAACTAGAAAATATCTATCTTCCTTCTGAAAGGATATAAGTCTTATATGACTATGAGTAATAGACGATTTGAAATAAGGAATTTCAAAAATAAAAAATCGGTCATTAGAGGTCAAATATAGGTCGCCGACCCTTAATCAAAAAAATGGGTAACCAAAAAACGCTTAATTTTCACTGGCCAAAAAATCAGCCTTCTAGCACTTCATACGGCTTCGCTAGAACTGGATCACATACTACCTGTAAAATCACGAAAAATTGACCTTAAAATCGATTTTTTTTTGAAAATTTTACAAAAAAAAAATCCTGGGTCTTAAAATGACCTGAAAAAAATTCTCTACAAGATAGCTTGAACACATTAAAACCGATTTTTTATTTTTGAAATTCCTTATTTCAAATCGTCATAGTCTATGACATCCATTCCTTTTACATAATGTATTTTTCTGTCCATTTTTAACTCTAACATCGTTGATCAATCTCAGTAATTCGAGTTGATAATGACTAAATTTCCGGAAATCTGTCATTGAAGAACACAAATTTCCGTCAACAATAGACTTGTCTATTTTTGGGTTTACCATTTTTTTCGACGATATTAAGGGGGTAGGTGTCGCTTTTTGGTACCTTTCAATCACGCCTCAGAACAAATCTAGGGCAGTTGTAAAAATTCTGAGA
>SCLH01000598.1:205264-238268 GCA_004367855.1 Oikopleura vanhoeffeni
AAAAATTTTAACTGAAAACATAAAATTCCCTTCGATCGGCCTTCGGGGCTCATTTTTCAACAAAATTCAATAAAAAACATAAAATCCACTTTAACTAAAATAATCCTCTTTTATCGGCACTAAAATTTGACACTAAGTATTTTTTTATAATAAATATTTTAAATGGGATGTTCTTGCCAAATAGAAGATAATCAGTTGTAAAATTTGTTTTTTATAAGTCTCACTGTTTTTACCTCATTATTTATTTCATATCAAGCTTCACAGCATATCATCTTATTCAAATGCAATTTTAAATCACCCTATTTTTAGTCGTTTTTTTTCAAATATCTTTCAAAAATTGTTTTTTGAAATATGTCAAGCCAGCAAAAAGTCAAGCCAAGTCAAGTCAAGCCAGGCAAAATTTTTGGTAACGTCAAGCCAAGTCAAGTCAAGCCAGAAAAATTTGCTGGCTTGCCGAGGCCTGATTCATCTGTTGATTATTCACTGTTGGTTCTTTTTCAAATTGGTGAATCTAGACATCTCATAAAGCAGGAAGTACCAGAAAAAACATTATCCAATTTTGAAAAGCTCATCATTTGTCTCCAAAAGTGACTCCCTTAGATCTGACAACACATACGGTATGTGACATACCACATCATTTCTCGGAATTAAATATATTAATTCAAATTTGGATGAAGAATATGTTTTTTGTGATAACTGGCTAGTTAGGGAGTTATTTTCTGAGAAAAATGGTTTAATTTTTAAAATTGATTAATGTTTATTCTTCCTCCTTTATGATATGTCTAGATTTAACAACTCAAAAAAGTACCAAGTTGGATAGTTATCAAGATTATTCATTATATCCTCACGCGGCTAAGTTGTGTGACACACAATGTGTTTAATCACGAATTTCGAAACTTAAAAACTAAGTTCAGATTTCGAATTCAGAGTTCGATTCGATATCAGTATACGAAGACTTCGTAACGAAGTATCAAAATCACATGCTTTATAATTTTAGGTTATAATCTGGTTCAAGCACTGGGATACAAAAAAGTACTCTTAACATCACCAGGTGATGTCTGGTGTCAGAATACAGCATTCACATTTTGCTCCCTAAGTGTTTCAAACACTGTAAATAACAATGTAAATTTCAACGTTTTGATTGACGGAGCTTAGCTTTAGCGAAAACTAAAAATCTGAGGTGGTATGCGACTCTGATTTTTCTGCCTGTATTATAGAAAATACATCAAATCGATCATTAACGTTTTAAAAGTAGAAAACAACTCATTTACTAAAAATATTTTTTTCTATTTTTTCTATTTTTTTCAAGTATTTTTTATAGAATAACGTTATAAATAACGTTCTAAAACTTCAAAATATCATTTTGACCTGGCTTTTTTTTTATAAATTTGAGCTTACTTTCAATGAAATCGAAGCACATTTTTTTCGGATTTTTTTATTCACGTTACCTTGAAAATTTATATTTCGAATTTCAGTAAAAACATCAGGTCTCACTCTTTCTTGAAAGTTGATAAAGTCATTAATAAATGCAATTAAACACAAAAAAAAGGAAATTCCAAGAAAGCTGGCGTTCTAGAATTGGTCAGTCGCCGGATCAAAAAAAGCCCACCTTAAAGATAAGCATGTTATTGTTACGGGTTCTGTGAAATTTTAAGCTAATTTCGATATATCGCATGGGAGGAGATAGATTTTTCAGTTTTGAAAGTTTCTTCTTGTAAAGTTTACAGGTTTCCAAAAGGGATGGCTTGTATCCATCTTCATAGCAAAAGATAGGGAAAATTTTGGGCGTGGGCGTAAGTGTTCTCTATCTTTTGCATTGATAGTATCGATTGGATACACATTTTTTACTTTTGAAATTCCTTATTTCAAATCGTCTATAAAGAGGGTAAAAGCCATCCATTTTGGAAGCCTGCTTGTAAACATACTGTAACTATGGGTTTTATGTCGAATCAGAGTAGAATACGGTATGATACCCCCTTAAAAATGTTTTTTTGTTTATACAGTATGTGCTTTTTTTTCGTGCGAACAGAATCTCAAGTGTCCGGGAGAATCGTCCATAATTTGGGAAGAATTCTCCCGAATTGTTTATTTTTTGTTCGCACGAAAACATACACATTCTGTAATAACATTCTGTAATGTTATTATTTTTGCAAAACAATTCTCATTTTTTCTGAAAATAAATGTTTGTAGTTAAAAAATAGTTTTTGTTTAATTTTTTTACGTGAAGAATTTAATTAAATTTTTTTTGGGTAAAAAACTTTGCTTTTTTGTTACAATATTAATATGTGAAAATAAGGGGCACTTTCGGGGTTCCACTGGAGTCCAGTGACTGGACAAAATAATACTTCCACAATGTAGAATCCACATATGTTTCATCTGTGTTTTACCGGTAAGTTAAAGAAATATTTCAATGTTTTTTCTTTGCAAAATGACTTGATTGACAGAGCGTTGGTTTCCAGAGAGTGGTTTCCATCAAAAGTAGTGGGTGTATTATTATCGATCCAATCGCCCGAAAACATCTTTTGTAGTCCACTGTCTAATTCAGCGCGCGTCGTGATTGGTCAGCTCTAGGGAACCAGGGGCCAACGGCCAATCAGGTCTGCCATCCCACACGAACCAAACCGGAGCAACAAATTTAGGACAAAAAATTACGTTTCGAAAGAATTTAGAGAATTATTTTCTGCGAAAATCTGTAAAAAATATCCAAAATTATGTGGAATTGTATCGAAGACAGAGTCCAAGAAGGAGGGAGATATGGCAAAATTATTAGAAAACTCATTTTTCAAGATATTTATGCTGATAGAAACGGGCTTTCAACTACTATTTCTAACCATACTTTTTAACTCACTTGCATAAACTTTAATCAGCTACAGTAACCTGTCATAAACTGGAACACCTTTTAGTATGGTAAAAATGCCTCTAGGGCCAGCTTTTTAATCGGGATCAATTTTCAAGAGACTCAATTTGTGTTCGATGCCGAGGCTCATTTTTTCTTCATCTCGATTTATTTACATGTACTTTCGAAGTCTCGTCCTAAATTTGGTTTTCACGTTATTGAATTAACAACATTTTTTTGGCTAAAAATTTGGCGATATTGGCACTTTCGGCGATATCGGGACAGAAATAAAGTTTTTTATCAAAAAAAATATTGCGTAGGCGTTTGAAATGACGTCATAATTTGCATATTTTTTCAAATAAGGTGAACTTTCAAAATGCTTGAAATTAAGAACTCGACCAAACGCAATCAAACCAAAATTCAAAATAGACTGATAATGATCCGATGCGATAGAGTTCACTTATCCATAAGCCGTGGGCCGCGCTAAGCTATTAGAGACATTTTTACCTCGATGCTATGTTACCACATTTTTTCCCGAGAAGAAGACCCGCTGAATCTGAAGCACAGGCATCTCACAAAAAAATTATTTCATAAGTTTTGTCAAGTCAACTTCATATCTTCTGAGAAAAAATGATGTCTGTGTCTTCCAGCTGAAGCTGGATTAATTTTTTCGAATATAAAAATTTGTCAAAACTACTGTATCTTTCACACCAAAAGTCTTGTTAATAAAGCAATAATATATCGTAAAAAAAAAGTAGATTTGGGAAATTCAATCTTGAAATATGACGTAGTCAAATTGATTTGTGAAAAAAACTTCAAACGCCCACGCAATTTCGGCGATATTTGCACTGGAATGATTTTGATTAAAAATCGTTAATTTGCGTATGTTTTTTGGCGATAATGGGCACCCCCATGTAATCTGTATTTACTCTACTACAGAGATTTTCTCTACTGTAGAACATTGCCCATTATGTCTTTGGTTCGCGAGTACTAGACCGATCACTTTGAAACTTTGTACAGATATAATGTTAAATTGGGAAAAAGCGTTTGGTCACGGACGTATTACTGTACTTGGCCAAAAGTACTAAACAAAAACTAAGTCAAAAACCCAGATACCTGTTGGGTATTGTAGTTATTAAGTAAAACGGGTGAATAATAAAGTAAAGTTATTAGTTATTACTAATAACTTAGGTTTCAAATTTAAATACTAGAAATCAGTGAAAAATGTGATTACCTTTGTCTGAAATTATATGACATTTCAGGCAGTACTTATTCTCAGAAGCATTTTGTTTATTTTGCCTAATTTGATTGTAACAGACAATAAAATATTTTTTGGCTCGGGCGTGCTGAGCGTTTTGCTAAGGACCTTAAAATTGCGAAGAAAAAATATAAATTAACCACCTAATTGAAAGCCTGAAAAAGAACTGCTATATTATCACAGAATCCCATTTCATCAAACACGATTCCTCATTTGAAGGTAAGACACTTTATTATGTAATGGTAGTGTATCAAATCTCTCTTATAAAATCAACTTCCGTGTGTCTAAAAGAGGTAGATAGTTTTTCGGCTTTGACGATTTGAAATAGGATTCCATAAAATTAAAAATCGGTTATAATGTGTTCAAGCTATCTTGTAGAGATTTTTTTCGGTCATTTGAAGACCTAGGATTTTTTTTATATAAAATTTCAAAAAAACGATTTTAAGGTCAATTTTTTTGTGATTATACAGGTAGTATGTGATCCAGTTCTAGCGAAGCCGTATGAAGTGCTAGAAAGCTGATTTTTTGCCAGTGTAAATTAAGCGTTTTTCGGTTACCCGTTTTTTTGATTGAGGTCGGCGACCAATATTTGACTTCTAATGACCGGTCAAAAGTTCAAGGTCAATCTCAAGTTCATCGTATAGACTTGAAAGTATTCCCAAAAGAATAGAAGGGTCGACTTTCTGATGAACGTATTAGCAACTATGGGTCAATAATGTACTGAAAGTCGCTTGAGAGCAAAAACTGGCAAAAAAGGCATTGAACAGTTTTTGCTCTCTAGCAAACCTTTCAGTACATATTGACCAAATAGTTGCTAATACGTTCATCAGAAAGTCGACCATTCCAATTCTTTTGGGGATACTTTTAAGTTTTTACGATAAAACTTGAGATTGACCTTGACTTTGACCGGTCATTAGAGGTCAAATATTGGTCGCCGACCCTCAATCAAAAAAATGGGTAACCGAAAAACGCTTAATTTTCACTGGCCAAAAATCAGCCTTCTAGCACTTCATACGGCTTCGCTAAACTGGATCACATACTACCTGTAAAATCACGAAAAAATTGACCTTAAAATCGATTTTTTTTGAAAATTTTACATAACAAAAAAAAATCCTGCGTCTTAAAATGACCAAAAAAAAATTCTCTACAAGATAGCTTGAACACATTAAACCGATTTTTTATTTTTGAAATTCCTTATTTCAAATCGTCCTTTCGCTATGTAGTTTTTCGGGTTTTTAAAATTTTTTTTAATTTTTGTGACCACCGGTATATTGTTTTTTCGGTTAATTTCGATTTTTCTTCAAATTTTTTTTCGGGTTTTTTCATCAATGATTAAATTTTCATCGATGATTAAATTCTCGAAGAGGTTAAAAATATCGAAACTCTCATCCAGATTTTCTATGCTCATTTTATCTGTTAAAATATAAAAATAAAAACTTTTGTACGAAGAAAATCTAGAACCCGAAAAACTTTATGCCTACACTTTCAAAACCTGAAAAACTAAATGCGTTCACTTCTAAAACCCGAAAAAAATACTGGTAACTACCAAACCCAAAAAAAAATAAATAACTACACTTTGTGCAAGTATTTTGTTCGGAACCCGAAAAACTATCTACCCGTCTAAAAGAGCTACTTTTATAAGGACAACACCATTAATTTAAAGACAAAGAAGTTTAAAATACCGTCAATATTTTTTCAACCGCTTGGCTAATTTAAATCGACTTAGTTGGAAGGAATATTAAAATTTGCCGCCTTTTTGAAGTGTATCGAAAAATATATCACCTGATGAGATACAAAATACGGTTTAATGAAGCTTTAGCGTTAACGATTCAGAGGGGATTTTCAAATTGCGAAGAATTTTAATAAAAAAGTTGCCTCCCCTGCCCTCCTGAATCGTTAGCTTTATTACAATAGTTATTTCAATCTTACAGGTGATATTTTTTAAAATATAACTTCCGCACATGTTCTAGAATTCGAAGGCAGAAATTGAAAATCATCTTTGTCTTGATTTACCAAATTATATTTCTGCTGATAAAGGATTTCAAATGCGAAAACTTTCTCACGGCTAATATTGTTCTTGTACTTTTAAGCCAAGCTATAAATCCAAGGCACTAAAAAATTTCTTGGCCAGCCTCTTAATGAAATTATAATATGAAATTTTAGCCTGGTGATAAAGTGGCGTTTTACGACAATTGTGAAATTCGGGAAGGAAATTTTTATTGCTCATCGTATAAAGAACATTTGGAACCGAGAGATATCATTTCCGAAGTATTATCATCAGAAGAAGAACTGAGCCACTTTTGTAAAAGCCAAAATATCGCCGTTAAAAACAATCATGTTTATTCGTAAGTAAAATTAACTCCGCCCTTGGATAATATATAACTTGTATATAACTTATTACTTACATATAACTTTCATTTAGGGCACAGTAAGCTAATTTTTTCGCGGAAAAAAGCACTTTCTTAAAATTGCGAGCTTATAATTTTTATGCGCTCCATATTTCGCTATCTTTTATAGTTATGGTTTTATACATAATGCAGTCAAAGTATTTCGCTTTCTTTTATAGTTATGGTTTTATACACATGCAGTCAAAGTTTTGCTTCCTGAAAAATACGTCGATTTTATCAATCTAGAAAATTCAGAATTTTTTTTTCGAAAATTAAAAAAAAAATTTCAAGATTGAATTCAAAGTGAACTCATGCAACAAAAATCAGCGTCAACGGATTTCAACTTTGAAAGTTACAGACAATCGAAGAAATTTATACTAAGAAAAAATAGGAAATTTGGGAATTTTTTTTACAAATTTTTTACATCGAATTTTTTTTTTTTTGGATTAAAACCGATAACAAAAATGACAATGAGATAAAAATTAGCTTTCTACCATGTCTGAGAGCCGAATATAACTCGCGTGGGGTACTCCCTTAAGTCTTATCTTCGCCTCTTTCACTTTTTGAAATATAGCAACTTTGTCGAGGCACCCTTTTCATACTCAAAATTGACATGAAGTTTTTCACATGAAAATTTGCCCAAAATTGAATTTTAACCCTTGGAGGCTTCAAAGGCATTTTTCGGTCCGACTTTGAGCGTCATTACGGGAAAAGTAAAAGTGCTGGCAAACTTTATTGTTCTCTAGTCCTCGAGATTAAGGATAGACTTAAACTTAAATAGTATGTAATTCACATTTTGACTTTATTAACCCTATAGAAAAGTGAAATTTAAAAATTGTGCTTCAACCTACGCAATTTTATTGTGGCGCAAATGGGAGGCGTCAGAACAAAAACAAATAAGGAAAAGATTAGGAATTTGATTTTCTAAAAAGTGATTCCTCAGAAATCACCTGCAATTTTCGGTCTTTAATCTACAAGTGTTTTCCGCAAAACGAACCTAACCTACGCAATTTATCGAAATCACTTTTAAAGAAATAAAATTTACTTAGAGCCGCCAGGACTAAAATTGAAAATGCAGCAGTTTCAGAAAATTTATTCCTAAAAAGTTAATCATTCAGAAGCAACCTGCAATTTCTGGTATTTAATCTACAGGGGTTTTTGAAAATGGTCCGAGAGCCTCCAAGGGTTAAAGGCTTTCACCAGTATGAAATTTTCAATAATTTTTATGTGTTAAAAAATTAAAAGATTTTATCCATCCAATCAAAACGTCATGCGACGCTACTTGCCGGACTTGGCGCTAATCAGTCACCTCCCGCCGGTTTCGTAGATGCCGCAGATTGTTGCGGTAGAACTCATTTGGTAGCCAATAGTAAGGCTGATTTTTTATATTAATATGTGAGACTAATATCCTCCCAGTTTTTCTTCAAATGATGGTTTCACGCCAAATAAAAATGCTCTCTGATAAAAAAATTGACCTTGAAATGAGAAAAATTATATTTTTCATAATTGGTCTGATACACAATTGTTAAAGCTTTAAAATGAATTTATTATATTTGCGTTAACGTGTCCTGAGATGATCATATGATTTTTTGAAAATTTTATTTTTTCACTTTTTTGGAGATCTGAGTACATGGGTTAAGGGGGTTGTATAGGATGGAAAAGGTTTTTCAAGGGCTCATAAGTTTTTATTCCTTCATAAAAATCTTATAAAAATTTCAAGAATGGTAGTTCGTAATCTTTAATTTTTTTCATAGCATGTTCGACCAACCGGTAAATTGAGTTAACTACCAGCAAAATTATAAATTATATTATAACCTTATTGCAAAATAATTTCATTCTTTCAAAGAAAATGTATATTTGAAAACACAAAAAAATGGTAGATTTGTTTTATCGATTCTTACCCTAACGTGCTTCAGAAAAAACGAAAAGTTCCGAATTTTTAATTTTACGTCCCAGGATCAAATTTCTACAAGTATCAAAGGAATCGCAAAATTCTTTACCGTTCTTGCGTAAGAGCAAAAAACATTTTTTCATTTTAGACAGTTAAAAAAAGTGTATATTTAAGTATGGCGATCGAAGCTTTCTTGTACCTTTCAAAACGAATAAAGCCAATTCCAAAGCCTCCAACTTTACAAAAAATCCTCAAGCGGCCCTTAGCAGTAGCCCATGAAAAGCTACCAGAAAAGCGACAAATTATGTCAAAAAATGTTGAAAAATTATCCGAAAAAAATAGTACTGAATTTCAGCACCAATTTACCCCAACAATGAGCAACAACCCGACAATAGGAAATAGTGCTCATAATCAAGAAAAGTTATTAAAGGAATTATTGGGACATGATGAAACTGGCGAAGAAACTGTTCTACATAATTCTGATCAAGATAACTTTTTCATAAATTCGGATGATCTTCAAAACTCTACAGATGGTAAGCACTTTCTCACAAATTTTTATTGATTTCTAAATATATTTCGAATTACAAAAATATGAAGTCAAACCATGTTCTAGAGAAAACAGAAAATATAACAACAAATATTTGTACACTGGGTGTACCCTTATCCGTACGTTGTACCCTTATCCAAACGGTTTTTGGCCGAGCTGAGGTGTACGGATAAGGGTACACCCAGTGTACACGATATACGTTCGCAACCTTTTTTTACCGATATACAATAAAGTCAATATAAACAACAACTGGCCTTGACATACGCTCTTTTCGCGTGTCCGTCTATGAGGACAATATTTTTTCAGTTTATAAAACAACTTTTTTCGAAAGTGAAGAGCAAAAAAAGGTCTTGAAAGGTCACCTAACTCTAATGAAAATATCGCAAAATCTCAGCTGTTTTTCGGAAATTTTGTGGATAATTTCGACTTTCTGGCTGAATAAATCATAAAAATGGTTTTTAGTGAAACTTGAAATCGACGACGAGAATATGGAAGTTATCGATTTTACAGGAGACACAAACGAAGAAAACTTGGAAATTGAAAAAATTGAGTCCTCCCAAATTGAACGGTCATTCGGTAAGAATATAAAATTTAGAAATATGTCAAAATAGTTGCTCAAGCTTCAATTATTTTTCTTATCATATAAGTACCTACCCCAAATGGTTAATTTAGCAAAAAATTTCTAATCTCGAAATTTTCATTTGAACTTCAGGATCTACAGAAGTTCAGAAAATCACAGAGAATACTAAAGGGAAAGTAAATTACACATGGCTAAGGTCTGGTTTTTATAGATGTTATTTTCTTCCATGTCCCAGATGATTTCTAATTTAATCAGAAGAAGAGTAAAAAAAGGTGCAATGTGACCTATACGGCGTCAAATTTCATAGTTTGTTAATTTATTGAAATTAGAGGTTTATTGAAGTCCCTTAATGGGTGGTTTTAAATTTTTAACGACTCACTTTACCTTTCGTATAAAACCAATTCAATAAATAGAATTTGGTGGTTGCACATGGTGCCAGAACTGAATAATAAAAGGTTATTAATGTATTTTACCAGAATTAAGAGACCGAGGGGCAACCTTTTTTCGAGTGTTTCTACAAAAGCAGACTTACTTTAGTTAAAAATAATTACATGAAAAATTCAAATTATACAAAATAAGCCCAAAGTTTTCTTCCATTGAAAAATAGTTTTATTCAAAAATTGCGAAATACTGTGATGTGCGTCTATAAGTTCACCCTTTATAAGGACATTTTACATAGAATATGCCGAAGCCTTCACAGTAACTTCCAAAAGTTGAATTATGACCAAAAATTTGAAATGGTATTCCCCGCAGTTTCAACGATATAAAACTGGCATCTTAAAAAACCAGACCTAAGTTTGAATCAAAAGTCTGAAATTTACCAGTTTATGCAACAGAACCCAGGGATGCGGAAGAAAGATATCCGCGCGTATTTTAAAGAAAAGTTTGATCAACCTTTAACCAGATCTACGCTACAAAGAATTTCGACAGATGCATCCTTGGCAATAAATAACCCACATCACCATAACAAAAAAAGAAAATTTGATCCTAGAGTTAAATTGCAAAACATTTCTTACCCTTAACTCTCAGAGGACAAAATGGCAACTTAATGGCTAGCTTGAGTTTCGACTCTTAAATGATTACTTATCCACGAAACAATTTTATTGCTTGCCAATATCCGTTTGATTTTGGAATGATATAACTTAAAACATTTTTTTGTTAATTAAAACGAATTAAAAATTGATAATCTTTCGATTTATTAAAATCATTTTCATATCAGAATAAAGAAATTTTTCTCATGTTAACACAAACATAACTTCGCGCTCAAAATGTAAGAAATAGTAGGCCTCGAAATTGGGTAATTTAAAGGCCTACTATTCGATCTGTTCAAATAGATCATTAAATCCCAGAGTAACTTCATGGTCACGCGTGACCATTTTCCGTTTTTTCTGTATTATTTAACTTAAAGTCAAGAAGATTTTCATTTGAGGAAACTCTGGGAGTTAATATGAGAAATGCACGTACAAATTCAATTTTACTTACTGTATTTATGTTATTTATTTAGTGTATGTTTTAATTGAGTTATCATTAGACCCTCAAATGCCGGTCGCTCAATAATTGCCCATTTTCGAGACCTACTTTAATAGTAGCACTATTTCTTACATTTTGAGTGCGAAGTTATTTTTGTTGTTAACCTGTGAAAATTTTCTCAATAACTTTATTATGATTTGTAAATGATTCAAATAAATCAAAAGCTTATCAATTTTTGATTTGTTTTCAGTAAAAAAAATGTTTTATAACATATCTCGAAAAAACCAGTACAAAGATATAACTTATATCGTATAAGTTATATCATGTGCAACAATGTAACCTAAAGCCAAATCGGATTTTTTATTATTTCATTGGAACCCATTAATCTTAATTCTGATTGGTCTAAATTTAAACCCATCAAAATCTTTGATGTTCTAGATTTCAAAATTTGACATACTTCTTGCTAAATGGTTAGAAATTAAATCATCACAAAAATTTCTCTAACATATATTTTTTGCGCCAAATAATAATTTCAAAAATGCAATGACATCATGAAAAAAACAGATTTTTGAAATTTTTAGCAAATTTATATTTTTATTGGTAACCAATCATTGGTCCATGCAAATAATAATTTGTATATCATTTCACAGAATTTAAGTTCAAAATCTCAAACTAATACATTTTACTATCGACCTAATTTTAATATGGGAGATCATTTAAGAAATTTTTATAATCTTAATTCGGAGATAATGGTCGATTTATGCAATTTGCTATTGAGTTTGGTTTTCGTCCTCTGCGTAAGTTTATACTCTGGTCTTACCCGATTTTAGGCTTACAATCGTATTTTTTCAACATATCAGAAATAATCAAAATTTCAGAATATGAATTTTATAATAAAACCTAAAATGTGTTCTGAGTGATCGACTTTATCAATCAAAATTTGTCGGGTCAATTTCCTTCAAATTAAGGAAGTTTTACGCCCGTTAATTTTGAGCCACTGTGCACCTCCTTAACAAACAATCTGTTCATAATTTTAAAAGTATTATAAGGGGGTAGTTTGCACGAAATATTATCATTTCGTTAGTACAATTTCATCAAAATAAGTGAGTTGGAAGTCATAGGACTTGGCTTGAGTGATAAAAACAAATTCATCCTAAAAATTGATTACATTAATTTTTATTTTCTAAATGGCTTATTATGGGTTCTGTCCACAAAAATAAGGCGTTGAAGTATATTTTTTTCGTGCTAACTATTCATCTCCAAAAATTGAAGCTAATTTTCTCTTTTATTATTTTCGAAATAAATTTCTTTTTAAATTATTTAAAATTTGGTCACAAATCAATTTAATAATTTTTCTAGATGAAACAAATGCAAAATCGCCGACTCGTACTCTTGAGGCAAGAGCTACTTTATACTGGGATCGAGCATATACTGGCACATTAATCGGCATCGAGGACAAGATTAGTTACAAAAAAGAATCTGGTATTAGATCAGGGGTCCACAATCTGAAAATTTTCAAACAGATAGTCATTGTGCCCATCCTACTAGGACGACTTGAAATAATGATATTCTGGTCATTTTCAGAGCAGAGATTTTCTTTTATTTTAATACTATTTTTTCCAAAAAAATTGATTCAAAAGTGACTTTTTAGTAAGTGCTATCCTGGGAGCTTAAATGTCGTTCACAAAAATGCAATTGGCTGACCCAGAATCGAAGAGCTTTTTCTAGATACTATTTTTTTCAACGTTTATCGGCTGCACTGGTTGGTCAAAAATGAACGGTAAAGTACAGCTTCTGGCGATATTTTAATTATTTGTATGCATCAAAATCTACTCAATCATCAGTTTTCTGGAGATGTTATTATAAGCAAGGTGTATGGTGACAGTAAGGAAGCGATAGAAGCGAATTTATAATATCACTTCCTGTTTTCACACGAAATATGAATTTGCCTCTAACGGCACTTTGTGGTCACTCAAGACCCGTACTTTATAATACTGTCTTCAGAAACCCGATGATTGTTCATCTTTCTGTTAATTCAAATCATTGAAATATGACTTCAGTAACCGGTTCCAGATGCTTTACTCTACTGGTAAATATTAACCAATCGGTACAGATTCATTTTTTATTAAAATCAATAATATTGATAAAATAATAATTTATTTGACAGACATAAATTGAAAAAAATTCTAGCTCAAATCGAATGCCCTTCTAAAACGAACTTTTTGAACTAAATTTGTCTGATAACGAGTATTGTGCCGACCCCTGTTTAAGAGGTCACCATTATTATATACAAATTCATGAAAATTATTATCGATTAATGTTAAAACAATATTACAAAAAATATATTCATTTGCGATGTCATGATCGAAACTGCAGGGGCAAACTTAAGTAGGGTGAAAACAGATTTCTATTTACGTAAAATTTAACCAAAATTCACATTTTTGTTTGAAACATGTGTAATAAATTTTAGTTGTTTGTTATGAATTTTGCGTAGGAGTATGCCTAAGATTATACTTACGTGTCCCGTATAACTTTGACGTCAGAAACCTAAAGAATCGTGTGATTTAATTGGTCAATACTTATCGACTCTTGTGTATTGACCAATCGGATCAAGCAATTCTTTAGGTCTCTGACGTCAAAGAAATAGCGAAAACAGCTTTCTCAAAGTGTATTTTATCTATTTCAGGCAAATGGTCACGAAAATGAAAATTATTTTGCATATTTTTACCAATATGTGCAAAAAAGAAGTTTTAAATATAGTCGTGTTTGTCTATTAGAACATTGTTAATAAAGACAAAACGGCCGAGAATTTTCCATAACCTAGGTTATTTTGAAAAACACGTTCGTCTGTACGGACAAAACGACCTATTTTCAAATATTCTTATTTTCAAACACCATAATAATTTAAAACATAAAAATTGGAATATTTTTTAGAAATATTTCCTGAAAATTTTCTAGGTTTTTATTTGCCATCTTATTTAGAATTTGAGTTATCTAATAAAAAACTATGGTTGATCTCAAATATAACCGGACAAAATTTAAAAGGGAGCATGGGACATGCATAGGGAGCGCACCGGTAAAACGATTCCGGGCACAAAAAAAAAGTTTTTGGCCATCTAGTGGTCAGAAACTGACTTTTTAAAACGCCCATTTAGAGCACTAACTTCGATTTTGAGCATACAAAACTCCATTTACTTGATTTTTCAGAATTAGAGCCGTTGTCACAATAAAATTTGCTACCTGTAGAAATTAAAAAAAAATTTGGTCATTTCGTAGGAATGTCGGACTCTAATTTTTTTCTAAAATTTTTTCCCAGGTCCAATTTTTGAGCACATGCGTCAAATTTTCTGAAGAACAGGAAAAAAGCAAAATTTTAAAACCCCCGTCACCAGCCCAAATTTTAACAAAAAAAAACGGTATTTTAACCGGTAAAAAATCGGATTTTTGAAAAAAAATATTTTGAATTCCGGTCAAGATTTTTTTTTCTCGTTTTGCTTCAACAGCAACCGTTCAAAACTTAGAAATTCGCCCGGTGCGCTCCCTAGCCATGCAGCATGGCTCATATGTGTAATTTTCCTTTTGCATAAGAAATTATTTGTTTTCACCCAAACTAAAGCTACGAAATTTCTCTGAATTCGATTTTACCCACCCCGAATATCACCGTACTCGCCATATCGAAGTTATTCCTGAGAAATCGGTTCATACTTGTGTTCCTATCGATATAAACAAAGCCTTTCAAAAATTACGAAAAATATATTTTGAGCAGAATATTTCTGAAAATAATTTACTTCTGATAAATGCTTTAGAAATAATTATTAATCGAATTGATATTGTTTCGTCGGAAAGTGTAACTAATATGCTAGAAATTAACTCCGCGGTGCATAATGAGTTAAATTTTGATCCAAGTCAATTTTTAGCCGTGAAAAACGAATGATTTATTTTTTCGTTAATACAATAGCTAGGATTTCAAAATAAAATTTTCTCTTCTTCATAAACGTCTAAAAGGAATTTACGTAAAAATCCAAATCTGCATTTTTATAATTGTTTACACTTTTCACAGTATTAAGGTGGGTCAATGGTAAAATGTTATAAACTGAAAATGTAAAAAAAAACGAAAAAATTAGATATGCAATTGGTTCCAAATGCATATAAAATTAGCTGACATTGCACTTAATGAAATTATCTATCAGATGGTACCATATTTTTTCAAAATACTGTAATTTGTTAATAAATATGATGTCAATTTCAGCTCTTTACATTTTACCTTTTTTACATTTTACCCTTGACCCTATAAATTTTCTATCTCTTGTCGTTTTCAGTAGTTCATCTAAAACCTTTATATTATCTAAAAGTTAGGGACCGTTAGCTTGGAACTTGATTTTTTAAGAAGTTTCCCAATTTCAACAAAATTTTGTTTCTACGGTCAGTTGGAAACCGCAAACTCTAAAATGCCCACAAGGGCCGCGAGAGAGCAAAATTTAATATCAAAATAATGCTAATCTTCGCCTAACTGTCTTTAATTATAGTCTATACGGTAAAGACCAAAACCGCAGTATTAATTTTTGAACTTAAAAATATTTGATGTTCTTTACTCACTGCAATCTTGTTAATATCTGAAGTATTCCCAATAAAATTATACATTGTGTATAAAATATAAAAATTAATATTTGGCCATATCAAAAAATATCCCAAGACACATACATATGTCTAATGCGCAAAAAAAGCTATTCGATAGCAAGATCGTAGCTGTATCGAAAATCCTGCCTATGTGTCGTATTTTATCACTACGTCACAAGAATGCAAATCCTTTGATTTCATTGGTGCTGTGAATATAATCCTGTGATTTCATTGGTCACTTTCTCTATTTATGACGTAGTGATAAAATGGGTGTGGTCGGAGGGACCAAAATTTTTCAAATAATGCAACCAATCACAAGCTCTCAGTTCAATATGATCCATTTTGATCGGTTGAATTTTTGTCATAGTGACCAAAATTTTGGTCACTCCGAGCACACCCGATAAAAGAATTGTTCACCTTGTGGCAAAAATAAAATTCAGAGTTTTGTCCCAAATTTTTTTGAATTTATAAAAAAAAGGTGATCGATACATGGGCTGAGTTTCTGGAATGAGCTGCCAAATATACCCGTCAGTTCATATGAGTTATTTTTTGTGTAGACCTAAAAGGGTATGTGCCAGGGTCTTTATCGATGTAGTCAATTATTTAACAGACTTAATTCTTTGTTTATTGATCCATCATTCCTTAGTTTTTAAAAACTAAATCGCAAATTGATTTTATTGAGTTAAAAAGTTTTTTTGAACATCTAGTGAACAGTCTTCTAATTTTTCTCATGATTTTCTAAGTAAGTTTGGGATAAACAAATAAAAGCGTTTATGTGGTTATCGTTTATATGTCCGATTTTGTAAGAATAATTTTGTAGAAATAACAGATTATAATATTTTAAATTAAAGGATAAAATAAAATAAAATTTCAAAAAAGCTTTTATTTTTTTCAAAAACTTGCTTCGAAATTTATATAAAAATAAGCAATGTGCTCATTAAATGTTTTAGAAAATGTTCTATGAAACCGAAAGAAACAAAACAAGGGATTCCTAAAGCCATTCTTAGTCATTTTTTCAGATCTTGATCATAATGTTGGATCATCAACCCTTATCAACAATCCGTTTTTCCATGCATACAATCGTCGAGCAGATTCTCCCATCAAAACACCAAGTTCAACGGTAAGCCATTGAAATATCGAACTGAATAGATACACCAGGTACTCATTTATGGAAAAACGAAATTTTGTCAAAAAATCATTTCCATAAATGAGGTTTTTGACATTTTTTGAAAAGTTTTTTTATAGAAAAAGCTTAAAAAGTGCATTCCATATTCTGGCCAAAATATACTCCAAAATGGCGAATTTGGTGAATTGGATGCTTCTGGCCAAAGTGTTCTGGTCATGGGAGATGTGAAAGAGAAAAATAAGCGAAAATATTTCGATATTGCGCAGAAACTGCATTTGATCGAATATATTCAAATTAATCCTAAAATGTCCTTTTCAAAAATTGCTGAATATTTTTCGGGGTATGTTGGAAGAGAAGTGACCAAATCGGCCGTATTTAAAATTGCTAAAAAACGAGACAAAATATTAGAAATGGGGACTCACTCAAATTTAGATTTGTCAAAAATGTATAAATTGAAAAATAATTCTTTTGATAAGCTTTATGCTATAGCACCTAGGGTGCCCACCGAGAACCCTACTCAAGGATTTGATAACAATTCCTTACCGTTGCCTTCGCAGAGTTGAACTGCCGAACTAGGGCTAATCAAACGAGTACAATTTAATTCGCCAAAAAATAAATTCTAGAAATTCTGTCGTGCTTGTCTATAAAGACATCGTGTTTAATGGCAAAACGGCCAAAAACTGGCCAAAACCTACGTAATTTTGAAAGTTTTGACGATCGCTATCGTGAATAAAGACAGAACCGTCAATTTAAATGATTATTTTCATTTTCAAATACAGTGAAGTCCGTCTTTAGAAGTCCGTCTTTGTTAACAGGACGCATCATATCGATATTCAAAGTAGTGTCCAGCGAAAAGTACTAGACTGTACCAAAAAAATATGCCTTGATATGATACATACGTATCGTACTATGGCGTCTTTTTATGCTAAAATAAAGTACTTTTCGCTGGACAGTACTTTTAATATTGATTTGGTGCGTCCTGTTAGACGGACTTCACTTACCATATAAATCGAATATTTACCAATAATGTGAGCTACTTTTCCTTGAACTAAAGGCAGCTGATGTTTGAAAGTTTTCGTATAAGGACAAAACGGCTGTTTTTCACAAAATCAAAAAGCAAGACATGTACAAACACGACAGTACAATATTAAAAAAATTCAACCCTTTTAAAATACACTGATTAAGATGTTATATCAATTACGGGGCTTCCTGGTCACTTTTTACTAGATTTATGGGCAAAAATTTTAAATAATTCGGATTTTGAAAACGACTCATCCGATTTTTAGAAACCTCAAACTGAGCACAAATATCTTGTTAATAATAAACTACAAAAATTGGTCGAAATCCGACCATTGTTTACAATTTTTTTAAGAAAAACTCATAATTAAAAAATTTTAGAAATCCCAGAAAAAAAATATAAAATAAATTGGTCCGATAGACCAATTTTATTATTAACAAGATATTTGTGCTCAGTTTGAGCTATCTAAGAATGTAATAAGATGAGTTGTTTTCAAAAGCCGATTTATTTAAAAAGCCCAGTAATCGATATGGGCAAAATAATCAATTTTCGACTCCAAAACAGGCAGACTGTCAGTGGCAAAATAGTTTCAATAAGTTTGGTAGTCGACATTTGGCACTCATAACGATGAGCATCATAATTTTGGATAACAATTTGACTTTATAAACAGTTATTGTTTTCATTATTCTGCGAACTCTATTTTCTGCAAGTTTCTACTAGAAGTAACCCTAATTTAACCTGTAATTTAATCATAAACACGAGGATTTTATTGATAGAAATCAAAAATGATTCTAATTGAGCATTTTTCCGTTTATAACTGTTTCAAAGTTTTTATTTTATGCTTTCATGAATATTTTTTGCCAGCATGACGCCAGTGTGTTTTTATTGTCAAAACAGATATCTGTATAGAGCCGCTTATAACATTATAAATTGCAAGTTCCTCGTTGTGCACCCTAGATACAGAGTGAGATCACTCAGTTTACTGAGTCACTGAATCACTTAAGTGATTTACTCTACTATCTTTTTTACGTTTGATAAAGCATTTTGTGAATAAATTTACGTAGAAACATTGATCTTCAAACGATTCCCTTAAAAATATTATATTTGTTACTACCAAACTTGTGAATAAAAACAGTTTAAGAAATATTTTCGGCGTTTTGGTGTATTTTTATGCTTGCAGAAAGTGGTGCTTGCATTCAAATAACTGTACCGCAAATCATTCTTGCTTTTAAAAGATCAGTTCTTGGTGTATCTATTTCAGGTGAAAATCTATCTCTACGGAGCTCCGCGGAGGTTGTAACGTCTTCAATTTATTTTTGATCCATGACAAACAAGAGCAGTTCCGAAAACTTACTAAATAATTACGAATCTGATAATGTGATTTGGCTTTAAACAATTTTTGAAAAGTGAAATTTTTTATTGTGTTAATGACTAAAACTACCACAAAAATTTTGAGAATGTTTACAAAAATTAACCACGGCCTTGGGAAAGCCAAATCTTGTATATTTTTCGAATCGCGCTAAGGAGCGCCCCTCGAAATTCAGAAAATTGAGTCATTAGCGATCCTCACAAGGGCGTGAATATTTATATATCAAAATACTGAACATTCTCTATATACATTATAATGGCCGGGTTCATAAATTTTTTTTTTGCTGCAAACAAATAGAGTAAAAATTAGAAATGCAGCTTAAACCTCCGCATTTTTTGAGGCAAATAAGGACACAATATATCCATTATTATCCCCGGGTCACTTTAAAAACTTATTTCCTATTCTTTTAACAGGCAAATAAGTTTTTAAAGTGACCCGGGGATAATAATGGATATACAAAATAAAATGTGCCAAAAAGTACTCGTACTTTTTTTAAAACATTATAGAACCTATTTTCAAATCTTGACCAAATTGTCTTTTGCTCTCTAGCACCATTTGTGTTGAAAAGGATATCCCAGTAGCCTTTTTGTTGTAGGACGAACACACTTTTTTCCAAAAATTTTGCCACGGTTGAACATTTAAAACGTTGACGCGTTATTTATAAGGACGTATGATTTTTTGTATTTCAACCATAAATTGTATGCCCTAATGGATCTTATTTATTGGCAGAACCAAGCAAATATGGTTAATTATGTGCGACGCAAGTTTGCGAGATCCGATTTAAAACATTTCCTAGGCTAAAAAATAACATTCTGTATCTATTACTTTATAAGTTATTTCCAGCGGTGCTGAATCATCACCTACAATCTACGCAGATAAGAAGCGGTCGTAGTTAGGGATTTTTACGATGAATAATCAATTGAAAACCCCAAATCGGTATAAAAACGGGATAGGGATGACGAGATAGATTATCCCCTTTTATCCTGGGCCCGGGATAGACTTTCCCTTTTTTGTAAATACGAACAAAATTTTAAGATACAGACGAAAATCGTAGATATTCACGAAATTCGTAGATAAGAGGAAAATATTGTGATACTCGCTAAATTCATCAAAACTTTGTTGACATTTACAATGACGCATTTCTTCAGGTTTTACCGGAAGTTAAGTTAAAATTGAGTTTAATTATTTAAACAATATTAGGAGGTATATTTGAGAGTTTTCCATCCCTATCCCTCTTTGGCTCTGAATTTTACATCCCTATCCCCCATGGTTTATCCCTCCTATCCCTTTTGGAAGCCTGATCTATCCTTAATATACACAATTATCTTTCTAACACGTGCGTTTCAAGTGGTGTCGAGACAAAAAGCGATTTGTCAAAAAATAAATTTTTCTATATTTTTCGAATGTCCTTGATCAGCCGGTTTTTGTGAGGCTACTATTTTTGTTTTTGGAAAAAAATCAAAAAAAATTTGGAAATTCTTATGTTTTTGGAAATTTTTGTTTTATTGGCATAAGACTGTTTTTAGTATAAAAAGAAGCGCCTGATCAAGAAATTTGACAAAAAATCTAAAAACATTTTTAAAAGTTGGGGAAGGATGTCAAATTAGTTTAAAAAAAATTTTAATGATTGCTTTCAAAATTAAATAACAGAAAAACAAACTTTCATAAAAATTCACAACAGAAAAATTTTCAAAATGAAAAATCGGCTTCCAAATTTTTTCATAAGTACAAAAAATTATCAACTTTTCCGAAAATTAGATTTTTTTTAATCCGCAAAACTGGCAAACTGAATTCTCACAACAAGTTTTTATTAAGATTCGAAATTGTGTTCAAAAATTGAAGTTTGCTTTAAAACATTCGGTTGGTTGAATGCAGTAAAAATTAATATTCCACCACATATATGATTCCCAAGATATAATCCTCGTGGGGTACGTCGATTTTCAGGATCAAAGAAACCATTTGAATTTTTTTATTTTCGAAAATTAAATTTTTTCTATTTTGATTCTCAAGATTAAATTAAGAGTGGACTAAAACAACCAAAATTAGCTTCAACGGGGTAAAACTTTAAAAGGTACAGCCAGTAGAAGGAAAATTTTACTTAGAAAAAATAAGAAATTTTGGAAATTTTTTTACATCGAAATTTTTTTTTCAATTTATTTTGGAATGAAACCGATTCCAAAATTGAAAATAAAGTAAAAATTAGCTTTTTATCATGTCTGAGAGCTGAAATATAACGTCCATCCGTACTCCCTTAAAAGTGAATAAACTAAAAAAATGCCAAAAATTTAAAAGTGTAATTTGAACCCTCTGCCCAACTTCTAGTCAAAAAAGTTTTTTTTCGAAAAACGTTTTTTTAGATGGCGCTTCTATCTATATGCATGAGCACTGACGGAACACATTTATTTTTTTAGATTTATGCCTCTCAAACAAAAATTCAATGAAAAATTCTTAAAATTTCCCAAAAAAAAAAATTATGCTGTAATATTGGTCCGATGAATTTTTTTTATCAATTGATCATGTTTTTACTTGTGATTCAAGTGAGAAAAAAAAATTCCAATTTTTTGACTAATGCCCCTTAAAAGTGAAAAAAACTCCCCAACTCCGATTCAAAAATTTTTATTTTCGAAAAAAGTCTTTTTAGATGGCGCTTCTATCTATATATCTATCTATATATGCATGAGCACTAACGGAACAAACTTTCTTTCTTTATAAATCGTGAATAACTGGTTTTCGTGATTTGTGAGGTCATAGTTTGACCTATAGTAACCTTTTGAACATTTTTTTCGTATATTTTTTTGAACTCGTGGGGTATTATTTAGTACTTCTGAAAGCGAAAAAATAAGCGCAAAGCAAGTTGAAAATCGCATTTCCCACCCTACTCTACAGGGACAATATGGCAAAAACGACCAAGAGGCATATTTATTATGAAAATATCAATAATTCATCTCTTTTTCGTAAAAATATCGTGGAAGAGCAAAAAAAGGTCTTCATATTTCCTCCCAAACTTTGGCTTATGTTTTTATCTCTTCACCGTTATTTTGGTAGTTTTCAGATCAATTTTGAAAAATAAGGACAACATGGCAAAATCTCAACTGTCCTTATAGACGAAAACCACAGTATTTTAAATGCCAACTTTGTCAAATTTTATCTATATAGTTATGAGAACTAAAAAAATTTATTAATAAAGCATTACAGTTTTGTATTTTCAGAATTTAGTTCCAGGGGCAGAATTCCAAATTATAAAAATAGAAAAGGGTAGATCAAGTCCTATGTACTACATTCAACGAGAAAACACAGTTGGAAAATATATGTTATTTGGATATGTTAAAAGTTTCAAAGAAATGAAACTTTACTGCCGGTTCAGATATCCAGAAGGTTGTGTTCTAAAAATATAAAAGTTACAGTTTAGTAATTTGTCATTTGCTAACGAAAACTTTGGAGAATAGAATGAGGTTTCAAAATTCATTTCATTTCTTAACGCGTTTTCAACTTTGCGATTATCTTGAAATTGTTTATAATTCCCGATAAAGCACTTTGAAAAAAATTCGAGAATAAGTGCTTCATCAAAAATTATAAAAAATGTTCTTTTAAGGGTGTGGGTGACGATAATTGAGAGTTATTAGAATACTTTTTTGACCAAATTAGCGTCATCCACATCTATAAGATCAGATAATAACTTAAAATCAATAAATATAAAATCTGCAGGGCGATGTTTCTTTATATTGAGAATAATTATGAAGCTTATATATTGCTTACATCTTGAAGGTCAAAAATACATAATTTTATATCATTAATATATGAAGTGTAACGTTTTTGTTACGTTTATAGAGTCACCACTGTTTAAAAATGACAAGTAAATCAATACACATCTTCGTGCTTATTTTAATTTTCTGATTTTTCTATAGCATTTTGTATTTGAGTTACAGTATATCACGTTTTTGCTTTATTTTCCCAACTTGCTATCCTATTGAGAACGATCCTACGTCTTTTCCAGATTAAACCAATCGAAACGGTGGAATTCAGATTTATGCAAATTGGAAAAAAAACGCAAAAACGTGACATACTGTATTAGAAAAATAAGATGTCATTACAAAAGCCTATCGTTTTTGCACCATAGACTCAAAAAGGGAAGAATAGTTAAAACATCGTTTGTTTTCATTTTCAATTAAATTCGTTTTGTGAGTCTAATTCGCTGAAAATAGAGTCACCCCAGCTTACAATTAATATTGTTTTTGAAGAGGAAATTTTTACCTTCAAATGTAATTTTTACTCAATATTTATAATAAAAGCTTATTCTTACTTTATTTTAGAACACTTTTAAGCTCATGAAACAAGAAAGCGTTGTAACGCATTTGTCAAAATATCAGTAAAATTTGATGATATCAAGATGTGGGTTAAAATTAAGCTAAATGTCTTTTCTATTATGAAAATTTTGAGGAAATTAGGTTTTTCCAATTTTAAACTATGAGAATGAGATTTTAACCCTAATTTTTGTTTGTTGAGCAAAAGGGCAGCAATTCCACTGCAAGAAATTTTATAACTGGCAAATTAGAAAAAGGTTATGGCGTTGTCAACAAAAAACTATGTACCACAGAATTTGGATTATAAAATTAACCTATTTCTCAATTTTATTTTTTTATACTCCTTGGTAGATTTTTTTCACCTTATTTGCAATGAAAATTGCATGAGCGTGCAACTAAGTACAAGAAAAATTTCACTGAGAAATAAAAATTTCGGAAATAGTGCATCACAATACTATCCTGGGAAACTGTTTTTAGCGAGGGAATTGTCGGGAAGCACCTAACTTTTCATTGAGCTTGTACCTGCCACTGATTCACCTACGCTTTTTGATACAACATAACGGTCTCCAAGAGTAGGGTTGTATGATATCAAAATCAATCCATAAAACTGACTATTTTTCATTAAATTGGTATACTTTTGACGCCAACACATTTTTTAGTCAAAAAATAGGAAAAAATCTAATTGATATATCTTATCAAATTATTTTAATGATCCAATAACAAGACAATCGAATTTTTGAAGAATCTACTTACGAAATTATAGGAGGATGTAGCGATCATCATTGTAACCAGTAACTTTGGCCTTACCACATCTGCACAAACTTCAGATTAATTTTGAATAAATTCATAAAAATTAGCCATTTATCAGCGCATGTTTTTTTTGCAAAAATTTTTCTTTAACGAAAACCATTTTTAAGAAAGAAACAATTTTAACATAAAAGAGATTTTCTTTTAAAAAAACTGTTGATAACAACAAAAAAATTTTCAAATTATTTATGTGTTTCCCTTATTTTCTGCTTAAAGTTGAAGAAATTCATTTTAAATAATTTGTTTTAAATAATTTTTTCCCATTTATTAATTCTAACTCTATCTCAGTGTTCTGAAATAAGATTGGTTTCCAATACCGGTCCCGTCCCGCTCCCGAGTCTTATATTTTTTTCAATCCGGTTCCGGTCCCGACCAACTTTTCAACTACGTTCCCAACCTAAGTAAAAATTTCAATCTTGATCCTGTCCGTATTCCGACCCGGGATCCGGATCTCGATTCACAACACTGCTTTATGTTTCATGTATTGAAGTAAATTTTGTGAATTTTTCAAGTCATTTGCACATTTCAGTTAAGTGTGTGAGATAGTGTTTATCTTTACGGGCGCATCAGTGTTATAAAACACAGGTTGAGAAAAAAGTAGTACATGTTCATTCTTATGTTTGAACAAATTGGTCGGGGTTAAAATTAAAAGCACATATATTTTCCTATATATAGATTTAGCTTATAAAATACGGCGTTTCAACATACGGGTATGTAGAATGAGTTTAGGTCACGTGGTCATACTTGCGTGCGTTTAAACGGACAGTTGGCGATTAAAACTCTACGTTATGTTTTAACGGGCAATTTGAATAACCAAACTGTCCTTTTAACGGTCGGTCGATAAATAAAATTTTGTGATAATTTAATAATTGCTCAATATTTAGCAGGCTGGTAAACAATATCAAAGAAAACCTGCTAAATTTCAATGTGCCGCAGTGGATCCTCAAACAGGCTTACGCAGAATCCGTGGTCGATCCAATGTTTTGAGTCATTATCAAAGAATTGAAATTATCAACCTTTTTGAAACTAAAAATATTACAAAAGCAGAATTAGGACGCATGTATGGAGTGACTGAAGGAGCAATTAGAAAAACTATTGCAAAGAAGGTTTCACTTTTGGAAAAAACAGACATAAATATAAAATAATAAAAAAAAAATTTGTCTCAAAATTGAACTTAAATGTTATTGTATCACGCGTAATTACGTCTACCGTCAGTACGCAACACTACCGCGAAAAGCATATGGATTTTTTGTAATGAAACAGACATAAAAACACAAGCAAAAAGGCATTCATAGAAGCCCCTTTTCATCGTGAAAGACAACATTCTGACACGAACTTTTTCGTTAGCTAAGAAAAGAGTTTCATTGACTTTATAAGAGAACTAAAAACCAAAAATAATTTTTAACTAACCTAGCAAACACGAGATTTGCCGATTAAAATTATCTTAATTCTCATCAAGTTCTCATTCCTATTCGGGACTTTTTGTTATCAGCGGGAAATCAGACATTCCGACGTTGTTTCAATAATTTATATCATTATTATTTCACGAGAAGTGTCAATCGGCACTTACCAACTTTGAAAAATCATATTTAGTTTCCGTTAAATGTCAAGAAGTTTAAATAGGACTCATTGTAAAGCTCAGTCAATTTTGTGTACGATCAAAAACTGAAGCTGTGTGTAATTTATAAATTCATAATTCTCTAACATAGCTGAAAATACACCACATACTCAAACGTCCTGACAAAAATCTCAAAATAAAACAGTTACTCAAAAGTCCTGACAAACAAACGTCCATACACTTTTCGATGAGATAAAACTGTGTTTTCAATACAAAATATACTTTTTTATGAAAAACAGCTATATTTGGGTTCACAATAGATAATTATGTTATCTTTTCTCAACCAAAGTGTTTATCAGTAATAAATAACGTGTCCAGTGTGGAATCCGAACCGTTAACGTTTCAGCTTTCGGACACGACTCATCTCATAAAGTTATTAGATAGCTCAAAATCCAGGATGTTACATCCTTTTTAAAAACATTAAAGATTTATTATAAATTTTTGAACTATTAAAGAACTGAACTGGCTGAGTCGTTTTCAAAACCTTATTTAATACTTGCAGGCAAATTGGTCGGAACAACGATATGCACACACTTTTTCTCAAACGTCCTGACAGTTACTTTAACGTCCTGAGAAAAATTATTTAATCATAGGTGTCAGGACGTTTGAGTATGTGGTGTATCTTATTTTTTAAGGATGTGGGGCACGATAATTGAGATTTCTCAAGAAAACTTTTTGATTGCCCCATTTTTGAGAGATTTTCCACTGAGTTTTTTAAAGCGAGGATTTTTTTCTGAATTTTTGATTTTTTCAAAAAAAAGTAAGTTTTGAGATTTTTTTTTCAAAAAAGTGAAATTCGTATATTTCTCAGAAAAACTTTTTTGATTGCCCTATTTTGTAGAGAATTTTCCACTGAGTTTTTTAAAGTCGAGGATTTTTTCTGAATTTTGAATTTTTTTCAAAAAAAGTAGGTTTTAGAAAATTTATAGTTCGGAATTTCACTAAAAATTCACAAGTCGTTCCTGCGATTTTTGAAACAAAAATCAGAAAAAAATCTCCGCTCGGACCTTAATTCAGGCTTTGCGGTGAATTTGATACACAAATTGAAAATTTTCTATATATTTTCAAGGAGGAGTAGGGCTTTTGCGTGAGGTCTCCCAAATTACGCTGTTTTGGACCACTAGCGGGCAAAAATTTTGAAAAAACTCTTCCGCTCCGAGTGCGCAGTTATATTTGGAAGTTGAATCGCAAACTACACAAGTAAAAGTTGATGAGGAATGATGAGAGTAGGCTTTTTAGTGCTTTTTAGGGACGCCTTACTAAAACCCATTTTCTGAGCGTAGGTTGAGGTATCAGATGCTCTGAATAGTACTGGCACCTTCTCTTAAGAGTTTGTACATACGTATTTGGAAAAAATTAATATTTCTGAAGCCAGGTTTCTCAGAAACTTCACTTGAAATGTGGTTAAAAAGAGCCCAATTATCGTGCCCCACTCCTTAGGTTTTCAATGTCTCGCTTATGTGTCTTGGAGTGTATGCATGCAAAAAAGTTTGCCATGTTTTACGCAAGATGAAGGCTAGTTCTACAAACTGGCTAACTGAATAATTCCTTGAAGCCGTGTTTGGCTAATATTTTATCGAGATATGTCAAATTAGGGACCAGGATACCCTTTCAACATCGTTTTTTTAAGGGTGGCATAAGTCCAGCAGATTGGTACATTTTTTCAGAGCAATATTTGAAAGAAAAATGTGGAAATTTATTTTTTTATTTTTTATCTCAATAAATGTTCACTCTTACAAAAAAAATTTTCACATTTTTATTTTCTAAACATAACTATACAGTTTAAAAATATAAAAAACCACTTTGCATGTACATCCATTTTCCAACTATAACCCGACTATAGAATTTTTTTAAAGACGGATATTAATAAGAACTTCATTATTTTTCGAGTGTACTTCGCTAATTTTAGTATTCTAATTACTCTCTCACAGTCAAAATTTTCTTAAATATCAAAGTTTTTTCCATGAAAAAGGGTTAAAAAATTGGCAAAAAAGTAGAAGAAAAACAGCTTTTTTAGAGATTAAAAATTGGACCTGGTTAATTGCGTTTTTGATATTTAAAAATGTCCTGACTATCAAAAGAAATCACGCCCACTACACCCACAATTTTATTGGAAAATTTTTTACAACCATAAAATTACTAAATATTCAGTGCCGAATGGCACTTATCGAGTGTACAAGTGTTAAAATTTTATCAACAGTTTCAAAATGATAATCGCGCGACCTACCGATTAGTTGACATACGGCGATTTAAGGGGGTACTCAACGGTTTTTTAATTCAGGTGAGGGAAATAATAAATGCACCAAATAGCCTCAGGAAGGCCACAAAATACTTTTCTGCTCTTATCATTAAACAAATTTTCGAGATTTTTTCTAAGTATTTTTTTGAGAAAAAATACATAACCCTCAATTTTAATGAAAAATTTTAAAATACATAAAAGTGAGGAGCACCGTTTTACTTCAGTTTTGCAGTAGCTTTAATTTGAGAGTACTTTCAGTTCAATCGGATAAAATAATTTCCTAGAAACTCCAAAAATTGACTTCCGGTGAACTAAAATGCAATTTTCATTTATAGAAGAAGATTTCGAGAAAAAATTTCACCTATAATAAAGAAGACATGATTATCCGACTTATTGCTAAGTTTAAGAATCATGATTCTAGAATATATCGGAGACAAAATTTTAATTTGACGTAAGAGCAAATTTTTTACTCAGTTACTATCAGTTTTCATTTGGTGTATTTTAACTAAATCTGATCAACTTCATTTTAGAGAATCTGAAAAATTGACATCCGGTTGAACTAAAATGAATTTATTGAATTAGGACATATTTTGAAAAAAACGATTGCACCAAGAAATTAAAAACAAGTTTCCCGCAACTTATGCTCAATTAAAAAAAAAATATCGAATCAATTTTGAAGAAAATTGAGCTTGCAATTGTAAAATCTCACAAAAAACGGTTTTTTCATAATTCTAGAACAAGTCCGATCGAAATTTCCTAAAAAATCTTACCTCTAATTATTGACCAAGTACAGATCATTATTCATACAAGATTGATCAAATTCCATCAACCAGTTTGAGAAAAAAGGAGTTAAAGAAAAAATTACGTGTTCTAGAATATCACTCCACCTGCTGCTGTGGTGCTCAAAAAAATAATTCTTTACTCGCAATCGGAGCAGGAATAAAAAATTGGACTTGATTTGGGGAAAAATTTCATAATGCTTCGATTTTTTTTTCAAATTTACGATTTCAAAGATGAAAACCCAAACTTAATCTTTCCTAAAATGGATAAAAATAATTCATGAAGCTGAACATATTTAAATCGTTCAACTAACTATAATAAGCTGAAAAAATAATACTACTATTTTCGTTAGTTTATATTGACTCAGGATGCCGGGTTTATGCCACCCTTAACCCTTGGAATCCACAGAGCCGATATACTCGCTCAAGCTCACCTAAAACCTTTTAAATGGGCAAAATAAATGGCACAGAATGTTTCTTCCGAAGAATTATAATGAATTTTGCGGTGATCTCGAAAAAAATACTCAATTTTTTTTGAGATATTTGTTCGAATACAATGTATATTACGGGAGTTGATTTTTTAGATTTTCGCCGAAGTTTTACTTCCGAAAAAGTTATTCGAAACTAGACATCAAATACAAATGTGAGATAAGCCAGTTTTTAGGAAAGTGTTTTTGCATGCCAAACACTTAACATTAAAAATATATCGTATCTTGGGACATATATTTTTTTGGAAGTGAAATTTCAAATTTCGATAAAGTTACCATGAAAAAATATTTAGTATAAAAATTAATTTAATCAATCAAAAATTGTCACACTGTCACTTGATTACTATATCAACTTGAAAATAATAAAAAGTTGTATTAATCTGCTTTTATTTGAAAATAGCCATTTTCATAGAAATTTTGGTAATTCATCATTTTTTTTTACTTTTTTAAAAAACACTTCGATCGATATAGACTAATCGGAAAAGTGTTACGTAAGGCAGATACTCTGTGCGTTGGTAACCATAAAATAAAATTTGTGAAGACTACGATGGGCACGTACACGTGATAGCTACACCTTGGTTTACCAACTATATTATCTAGAACTTAAAAATTCTAGAATTTGGAATTGAGATCAGAAAAATAAACCTTTTTCAACTTCCTATGCAAAGTAATTGGCTCAACTACCTTGAGCTTTCTGTAAACAACGTCCAAAGTAGACGTCTGGTGCCTTGGCGGAACTTTTTTTCTGTGATTCCAGGGGTTAAGCAAAACCATAAGTTTTTAGTTTTACAGATAAATATAAAAAAGATAGACAAGACAATGCTGCATTAGTCAAAACTTTTTTTCATACATTTGTAACGCTGCAAAAACAATTTGATCTGTATGAGCGCGCCAACTATTTCTCGCACACTATTTTTGCTTCCTAGACATAAATATCCTAAACATAAAACTTGAACATAATAAATTTCGTTACATTTGCGTCTATTTCACTTTTAGGTTGGGCTCGATGAGTACCAGGGTTAATTAATTTGTTTCAATGTCAAAAATTCTGAGTAAATACTGAGTTAGAGCTTCTATGTTCACTTTTCGCTGCTCATTGTTGCCCAATACCTAATTTTGCGATTCGTTTTTGGCATTTTTGAATAGTAAATCATGCATCCCTTTCAGGATGTGGTTAAATCTCATATATTATGAACATCTCATACATATATATTTTAGTGACAGTGCTATTTTGTCTACCTATCTGGCTGGATACATTATTAAGCAGCAAATACTTCAGGCAAGTACTAGGGGAACGTAGCCCGGGCTCAACAACGTTTCAAAATATTTAAACACTTTCATATGAAGAGTTTATTATTCGCAAACTTAATATTTTTGTTAACTGCTTTGTATGTTCAAGGTTCTGGCTTTAAGAAAATGTGATAAAATGATCTTGGTATTCAGAGATAATCATTTAGAGGTATTTCTATGGTATAAGGTGTTCGGAGTCCGAACTTCGGACCGAGTAGCTCGGTGAGGCTTCATTTTTTAACACCTATTTGTAAACCTATAGATATAAATTGAATGATGAAGAAGTAAAAGTTGAAAGAAAACTCAACGGTTTCTGATGCTTTAGATCAGGGCTCAGAAAAAAAGTTATGGAAATTTTAAAATTCTGAAAAGACTGATATGCAGATATATTATTCTGCTCTCGAGTGAATAAATACTTGAAAAATTTCTAAAATTTTAGATTTTTGTATACCGGAAATGAATTTTGTAACCTTTCTTAGGCCATTTGGTGCATTTATCATGTCCCTAACGGTTAGGGCCTACGCTGAAATAAAAAAACCTTTGAATACCCATAAATTTTCGAAATCGAAGTTAACCGCGTAGTTTAACTTTCGAAAAAATAAATTATAAATTGCTTTCATTACACCTTAACTCGTAGACTTTAGACATGAATTTGTACCCAGACTCGATCATTCTTATAAATCGAGCCATATAAGCAAAGTTTCATTATCAACATACATTTTCTATTAGCTCAAAATGATATTCAGCTAATTTGCTATACAATTAAAAAAACAAAAAAAATTTTCAAACAAATTAAAATGCATTAAATAAGGATAAGAAAAAAAAGTTGCGAAAAAGGTCAATTTCAAGTTCATCGTATAAACTTGCAAGTACCACCAAAATAATCGGAAAGGTCGATTTTACAGGGAGATTTTTGCTCTCTGGCGACCTTTACGTACATAATTGACCCATAGTTACTAATATTTTGATCAAAAAGTCGACCCTTCCGATTCTTTTGAGGGGAATTACGAGTCTTTAAGATAAACTTTGAAATTGACGGTAATTTGATATACCGATTACGGGGGCTCCTGGTCATTTTTTACTAGATTTTTAGCCAAAAATTTTATTCAATTTAGCTTTTGCAAACGACTCATCCGATTGAATTCTTAGATAGCTAAAACAGAGCACAAATATCTGGTTAATAATTGAATTTTAAAAATTGGTCCGAATCCGACGATTGTTACCAATTTGTTTAGGAAAACTAGTTATTCAACAATTTCAGTAATCTCAGAAAAAAAGATAAAATAAGTTGGTCCGATGAACCAATTATTTTTATTTTATTTTTCACAGGATATTTGTGCTCAGTTTGAGCTATCCAAGAATGTTATCTGATAAGTTGTTTTTAAAAACCGAATTTAATAAAAAATTTGTCTAAAAAACTAGTAAAAAATGACCAGGAGCCCCCGTAATTGATACGGTACACAATATACGTTAACTTGAAAAAGTACTCAAATTACGTCAAAAAAAATTTGTTGATAAACTCTAAACGTTTTTAAGATTTTTTTCTCATTACACCAAAGTCCAAATAAAATCACGTGACTAATTAATTTAAAAATAAGGTTTGAAATATGTCATTAATAAATTCTTATTTCTTAAAAAATAAGATCGTGACGTTTTTGGAAAATGCCGTTATGTTCAAAACTCTTAAATTATGTTTTTATTAGTCCTCAAAATTTTTCGGTGTAATTTGATTACTATTTGTGCACTTGAACCAAAACCTTATTTCCTAATTTGAAGATCACGTGATTGTTTAACTTGTACTCACCAATAATTTCTTACCCCGGTACGCACCACTCGTACATAATTGTACGAGCACTTTTCAAAAAATCATAAAGCAGTACCACCATCCGATTGAAAAGTTAAGGCTGGAGCACTATAGTTCAACAATAATCCTTCAACCTAATTTTTATTTAATAACAATATATCGATTTTAAAGTGGTCAAACACCACACTATTGCGCCCAGACCTCGGCAAGCAAGGCTTGACTTTGGTGCTTGACTTGACTTGGCTTGAGCCAAGCCAAGTCAAGCCCAGAGACCCTTGGCTTGGACTTGGCTTTAATATCAAGCCAGGTTTGCTGGCTTGCGGTGGCTTGACTTGACCAACAACTGAGGGATTTTCAACAAAAATTTTGCTTAATTCTTATGAATTTTCTAGAATATTGGAAGTCTATTAGAGTGACCGCGGTCGGTCAGGACCGATTTTGAAAGTTCCCTAAGGCCCCAAATGACCCATGTGATCGATAAATAAGTGAATGAGGAGAAAAAAAATCTTGGTACAATTTTTCCAAAAATGGCTTAAAATGACCCAAAAACGATTGTTAAAATTTTTTATTTGTTTAAGG
>SCLH01000598.1:273616-289714 GCA_004367855.1 Oikopleura vanhoeffeni
GGTATTCGCAATATTTTCAGCCGGTAAATTCAAAAGAATAAGTTTGAAAGTTTTTGAACAAGAAATGAGAAAAATATTCGAAATATTTCCAAATATTTTGACCAAAAATCACAAAACCATGTCATATGATTTTCAAAGAGCATATAAAAAATATTTGGTCACCTACGCGAAAAGTTAAAGTGGCCATTTGAAAAAGTGTTTTACGTTGATTTGTAACAAATAATGAAAAAAATTCGAACTAAAAATAAGGGCTTTTTTTATAATGTTCGGAACTTTTTTCGAAAATTTTTGAAAATTTGACGAATTCGAAAAGTTTAATCCGAAATTAAACTCAAAATTTTCTTAAAACGCAATAATACGAAAATTTTGTAGTTACAAAAGTTGCCTGGATTATGTAACATTACTTAGATGGTATATTGAGGGGAATATTTAAGCCTAGTAAAAAGTTTTTTATCAAGAGCCCATATGCATTATTATCCCCGGGTAACACTAAAAACTTATTNAATAAGTTTTTAGTGTTACCCGGGGATAATAATGGATATGCGTATCTGTCAAATAGCACCGACCTCTTAATCTTAGTGATAAGCCTGTCAATGGGGTTTCGTATACAATAAGATTTCTGCTTAGAATTTTGTCCCGACTAATTCGGCCGAGAAATGAGAATTATTATTATTATTGGTTTATTCGCATTCTCGTGGTACAGAACGGCTTTGAAGAATAGTTTGAACTTTAAACAGTTTTGCAGATAAAAATAAATATTAATTATGATTTATATATTTAAGGTGTTTATTAGATTACTATCTCGGTATACATTTAAATTGTTAAATTGTCCCCCATAAGTATTTTCAACCAGTCTTGCCTCTTCAAAAAAACTTCTAGAATCACCGTGTTGTAATAGGGTGGCTTTGTAAAAATAACAGAAGTGTTACATAAAACACTAATCTCTCATCAGCAACTTGTCAAAATATTTAAAACTTTATTTCCTAAATTTTAATATAGATCCTTTCATCTAGTATCATGTAAAAAACCCCTATTTTACCAAATACAGCAAATGAGCGTGGTCCGACGATTATGGGCACATAATTGAATTTTTTGTTATATTTTGATTAAAAAAATCCACTACGAGGAATGTTTCGGCGCTATTTTCGAAGCGATCTGACTTTACCTTTAAATATTTTTAGGTTATACTTTTCAAAATAAGAAAAAAAATCACCGGACGATAACCAGTTTCCTAAAAACATCAGTGAATTGAGTGTCAGTGAACACTGTGTCACGCTATATGGATTACCGGACCTCAGAGTACAATTCCTAAATATTTGAAAAATGCGAAATGCTAGCATTTGATTGGTTGATCTTTCTCACCTGACTCAATGAAATCGGCTTATTCCGCAATCAACGGTTTTGATTGGGTGCTAATATCTTGCGTTGTTTGTAGCATTCAAATATTTAGGATTTGTACTCTGAGGTCCGGTAATCCATATTTCAATTCACCGAAATTTGCACTTTAATGCCACTTGATGAGAAACCTAAAGGTCGTAGCCTACGACTCGTAGGACCCTCACACTTAATTTTTTCTTTATTCTAAAGCTAAATCTATTTGCGTATATAACCCTCTTGACGGGGGAAGGGACTCTGATTCGACATATTCTCGGTGATATACTTGGTACAAATTGCTCGAGTAAGTTTGCTAAGAATCGAAGTTGTTTGATTATTGAGTCCATGGAATTATATGGAATTATTGCTCGCGGATGAATCTATTTAATCATTAACTTCTCATTGAAGAAAATATATTAGCATTCAAAGAATTACTTTTTATAAACTAGAGTACCCGAAGAAATCAAATGGAAAAGAGTGACTTTTTATATTGTGAAGGGTTAGAAATTTTTATTTTGAAATTTTACAAAAAATATTTATGACAAAAACTTACTATTTTTACTAAGTTTCTGACAATCGACGATATTTACAAGATCAACCGAGTTTAAAGGCAACATAAAAACAATTCCACCGGGGTTTTGCTTTATGTCTCTTTGAAATTAAGTAAAAAAAATAAAGAAGTCGGAAAGTGTAAGATTTGAAATTTTAATTTGTAAATGTAACATTTAAAATGTTAGTATTTTTTGCTTTAATAAAATCTTGTATATTGATTGAAATATGCACATAATAAAAGTTAGTGGCTGAAAATAACGTTTTTATATTGAAATGGTGAAATTTTTGAAAAATTATCAAGAAAAAATTTAAACAAAAACATAAAAAAAATATGTAATTTTGAAAATTTTCGATTTTATCGGTCAGAATTGAAGTTTTGATTTTTCTGGAAGCAAACGAATACCAGAAAATTGAATGTAATAACAATTGATTAGGAGCTTCAGGATATTGCAATCGTTTTCATATTAAAAATAATTTCTAAAGATCATTATTAGTCGATCTAAACCGTTTTCGGATAACTTGAATTACAGCTTTAACTTATTCGCGCTATGATTGGTTAAACCAAGCACGTGATTTTCTGCTGTTTTCCCTATTGCAATTTATTTTTGAATTTATCCATTGAAATTTTTGGCCTAAGCTTTTTTAGTTTCCAGTTGAATGCAAAAAATCGTTTTATGATATCTCATACGGTTCGTCTGTGGTGAAAAGTCAATCTGTCCCGTCTAAAAAAATACCTTAGAAGGGTGCGAAATTCCGAGTAAAACTTAATTTCCTTGTACATATGTAGTAAATTTGCTCGCACATTACTGATCGATACATATTAAGATTTTATTTTCGTGGAAATCGACTACTTTTTCACGACATAAAAATGCGATTGACTTTATGCAGAAAAACTTAGTTTCCTGGTTTAGTCGATCAAAAAAACATAAAAATATGTCGAATTCCGTACAAAATATATAAAAATTCTAATCACACAAAGCGAATGCAAAACACTAACAGTTACTGAATATTTTGATGGTGAAAAAGAAGAAGATGTCCAAGAATGCTATAAACATCAGTTCACAGAAAAGTCAAGGAAATGGCTTGTTTTTGATTATCTGTCCTACAGATTTTGTTGAATACAATGTTTCGTATAGTAACTTTCATGAAAAGCCCCGTCCCCTCCTCGCCAGCATAAACCTTAGTAGATTAACTTGTGAAAATGGATTTTTAACCTCTTTATCTCTAGATACCTACTGCATTGGTTTTGCTGCAAAAGGAGAGGGGTTTGGCTTCAATAAAAGCTGGCTAAGAGTTTTTAAAATTCGACAAAATAACAATGTTATTTTCTTTACTTTCAAGGTCGGTCTCACGATAAGTAAGATACTTTTAATTTGAACATAATCCATTAGTTTCATGGGAAGTGCAAAATTCTTGAAAAAATTGTATTCAATTTTGTATTTACATAATAGTTCTTTTTTCTCACGCCAGTTGTAGTCCTGAATATTTTGGAATTGATGTTGTTGAACCCGAGCAATGCAGGATAAATTTGAGACATGGCTCTCAACCGTCTGGATATTGCATGGTTGAAAAATCCTATCAGCTCTGTATCAACGATTCTTGTAAAACGGAATATTTTTTTACATGTAATCCATCAGGTAATAAAATATAATATTACGTGCCTCGTTTATATTTCACGGGTCGGTGTTACTTTTATTTTCATTTAAAAAAAGTCTTACGTTTATTTTTGAAATTTTCAATTTATAAAAATTTCAAAAAAAAATACTTTTTTAATGAAAAAAAAGACCTGTTTTTACGATGGACTTTACACTATTTTTCCACTACTAGTTATAATTTAAGAATTTGAAAGTTGACCTATTCTAAAAAGGCTATTCAAGTCCGTCTATTCAAATTCCGCGACCCTCATTGGTCAAACAAAAATAGCAACCAAATTAGGAAACTATGCACATGGGAATCGTTTTTTTAAAGCGCTAAAATGCAATTGTACTAAAGTACATTTTTTTAAAATATAAAAAAGGTTATTTTTGTTTAAAAAGCGTAGACTCGAATCACAATGTTCACTGATAGTTTATTTTTGAATACAAATAAAACAAGTTGAGCTAGAACACGGCATCAATAATATTTACATCCGATCGGATCCGAAATTTTAGTCCTCAAAAAATAACCTGATCTGAATCGCTCGACAATCCGATTTTTAAAATATCTGTTCATATATCATCAAAACGTCTTTCTCAAAAATATTTGATGGGATCGAAATTTATTTTGAGGAGAAAAACGGAGATTTCGAATGTTTTTTTAGAATTTGTTTTATATCTTAAAGTGAGATTCTTATGAAGTTTTCTAGTTGTTCTTCAACGGTCAGACAAATACTGAGGTGTCATCTGGGGTTAACAAAAGGCCTTTAAAGAATAGATAGAGTTCATTTTCATTCTGAGTTGATCTTATAATTTATTGAAAATTGGCGATTAATTATGAAAATTTCAACATTAGGAAGATGTAAAAATATGAATTGTAAATATATTCTGTGATAAAAAGACCTTATGGACCATAAAAATTTTCATCAACAGAATATATGTCAAATTTTTTTTGTTTACAGTATTCTTAATTGTTAAATTTTCATGATCAATGACGATTTCGAGAAAAGATGAAGGTCTGCAATCGAAACAAATTGTTTATACCGTGAAATTTTTACTGTATAATCAAATCTTGTCTCATTCATACAATGATTGGAAAGCTTTTTATATCCCTTTTAAACAACACATTAAGGATGATCTATGAATGTGCGGGTTAAGGAGTGGCCCCATGAGTGTTAGGATTGGCTCATTAAGGGGGTTCTGAACGTAAATTGCTGGGTATTTGTAACCACTTTTTAACAGTCTGTAACTTGTGATTGAAATGATCAAACGTGAAAATGAAAATAATATTGTTCTGTAAACACTCTTCATAATTTTTATAATTCCAAAATGTTTTTCAAATTAGTAACAAATTCGTAAAGCATATTACGAAAACGAGTTTACAATTGAATTTTTGCCCAGCAGCTAAAAACTCAAGCAGGTAATATACAAATAAGTTGAAACTTTAAAAATAACACGGAAACATAACAGCGGACCAAATGTTGGGCAAGAGATAATGAGTTTACGTTCAGGTGATTCGTAAAAATGAAAAAAAAAACAGTCTAATACATTATGAAAAAGCGAATAAAATGCTCACAAACGTTGGTATGGAATTTGTGTCAATTTGTGTTCATTTCTTTAATCACAGACTGCTATATGAAAAATAGCACTGCTAATAGCAGTCTGCTATATGAAAAGTAGCGTGTTAATTACATAACAAATAATAAAAGACCGATTTTTCTTCAATAAAGGGGATGCATGCTTTTAACTATACTTTTTCATATCAGTTTTTCTCAGAGAATTCATTTTTGTAATTTTGTAAACTCAAAAAATAGACTTTAACGTCGGGATAAAGATTTTTTATAAGTCATAATAGATTTGTCAGACCCGAGTTACCCATACATGATATTTTTTTATTAAATTTATCAAAAAAAGAAACTTTATTTGTGCATGCAAATTGACATGCAGAACCTCTTAACCCGCACATTCATAGATCATCACCAATGTGCTAAAGGGATATATTTCTCGAGATATTGCCTCAGTTCGTCATCGATTTTTAAATAAAACACTTGGTGGCAGAGGTGACCGTGAGTGACCTTTTTCTCAGAAAACCTTTTTGATTGACCTCTTTTGTAGAAAATTTCAAAAGGCTCCTAAATTGAAATCGAGTTTGAAATTATTAATAAAATAATATTTTATAGATGAGGACTCCTCATTGAGAAGGAGGCTTTTCAGTGCTATAGGGAAGCCTACTGATAATCTTTTTTTGAGCGTAAGTTAACTTATCTGATGCTCTAAGAACTTTTGGCAACATTCTGATTGGTTGTACAGCAGGGTCCGGCGGATAGGTTAAAGTTTTGTCGCTCAAAACCTTCACCTATCTGCCGGATTTCACCTACCCGCCGGATTTCACTTTTACGCCGGACGTCTGGGAAGAAACGCTCTCATTGGTCAATAAATGGGAAGATATGCTCTGATTGGTCAATAAACCCTATCTTTTGCCTTTCACCTATCCGCCGGACGTCAGGGAAAAAAATATTTCCAGATGTGTGGGCGATTGCGGAGGCTTACGTAGGTTTTTGCGTGGGTTTCACCTATCCGCCGGACCCTGCTGTACTACATATTTTCAAGGTTTCTAATAAACTTTACTTGAAAATGTGAAAAAAGAGCCTAATTATCATCACCCACATCCTTAATAAATATTTTATAGCTGGCTTTCAAATTGACGAGAATAGCTGTCCTTTTACTTTCAATGATCCTGAATCGTGCTGTACAACAACAAATTCCTGTGGAAATTTTACAGAAAATCAGTATTTCAAAAAACAAGCTGTTTTAGAAGATTCAACAGTTGAACAAGGAACCACAAACAATTTCATATTTTTTGGTCTCGGTATTCTGTCAGTGGTCTTACTAATTGTCGCGATGATTATTTGCTGTGGTCGAAAAAAAATTACCAAGCCAAGATTTAAAAATACTCCACCACATAGAGGAATATAAAAACTTTGTACACATTTGAAACTCTTGTAAAAATCTCTGATAAATTGAAGAAAAAAATATATTCGTAAAAAGGAGTCAAAAACCAAACAAATTTTATAAAAATCGTCAGATCTGACAGTTTTCTGTTCTCATCGCACACAAACTCATTAATTAAGTGAGTGAAATTTCAGTGTAAAATATTTCTGTTAAAGGAATTGTGGGTGCAGTAGTGAATCACTACTATTTCGGAACTAGTTATTCGATAATAAATACCTTTTTTGATTAAAATTGATTTATCATGTGCTGAATGACTGCTGGATCACTACTAGTTTCGAATAATTAGTTCCGAAATATCGGATTTGCTTACAAAAAACTAATTTATAACAAAATCTAGACACAGATAGTTTCAAATTACAATAAATTGAACTCGCAAGAAAAAGTTATACTGAATGAAAGTATCACGAGTTTATAGTTTTTCAAGATTTTTGCCTCTTTTTCAATATTTCAATTTTTAGCCTAATCAATCTTGTTATGGCTCGCAGTAGATCTGCATTAAATAGTGATCGTGAAAATTTTGAAAGACAATATTAAATTCAGCGTAGACCAAAAAAAAACTTAGAGAATCGAGAACATTATCTGAAAAAGAAAAAAACGCATGTACCATTTGTTAGGTATTCATATTCACCTTATGCCTATGTTTAACTATAGTCTCAAATTTTCAAAAAAATTTTGAACGAATTAAGATTAATTGCGAGATAATAATTCGAAATATTGAACAGATTTTTTTTGACAAATAATATCGGCATTATGTAATTATCGGATATATGTATATGAGTCATATCATATGACGTTATTCACCACTGGAGAGTAAAAGCAGCAATTAGGTTTTATGCATTTGAGGGTTGGTTTTTAAATATTTTTTAGAAATAAATCTGTCATAAATTTCAAGTTGACGGACTTCAATATGCAATTGATAAAATACATGTCTCGCAAAAGATAATTAAATTATAAAACGGGCTAATTTTTCTCCAGCATATTGCTGGAAGCAACCAAAATCCCCTTAATAATTAATTTCTTAAATGAGAACAGTATAATACTGTAAGTATTGCAATAAAATTGACCTAGACGACGATCTACAGTTTCCACGAATAAAATTGAGTAAGCAACACTTGTAACACCACAAAAACCCCGCAGAATTATTTTATGACTAAATTAACTCGTTCATACGCTTGATTTAAACACCACGGTCACGCGTGACCGTGAAAAGACTGTGAGTCCAGAAGTTGTTCCGGATTGTAGGAGTTAAGCGCCAATAATTATTTTCGAATAAATACGAATTTTAGTAACCTCTANTGGGAAGCAATTACATTTCAGGTTTGAATTATTATATCAGATTTCTGCAATTGAAGAGTTTCCTTCAGAATATTTTTGTCATGAAACTTTTTTGGACGAAAAATTTAGCAACAAAATCAAACTTCTGAATCTAAGAGTCTGAAATTTTCGAAACATGAGTCAATTTGTTTTTGATGAATAAGTGGGTAAGCGACAAAAAATGAAAATCACATAAAAATATAATTATATCTGAAGTATTTATTCATTGCTATTTAAATTTTGTCTTTTATTTTTTATCAAATGCAGGAAGGTTTGATATCACGAAAAGTTCTTGTTCTAAATGCGTTCTCGTACATATTGGATTGGCTCTTTGGTTTACCTCTATCACATGTTTATTGTCAGGAACCGTCCGTGATCTATCTTCTTTACGTTCAGTCAAGAAAATTGTTTAATGATGAAAATCGAAATTCATTGGAAAAATCGTATTCTTAAATTATCTAGGCGACTTGAAATTAAAGTTATACGCATTTGAGCATTAACAGCCTTGACTGATATATAGTGACTAGTTTAAAAATTAAAAACATCGCGGNAAAATGACGTTTCTTGCATTTCCACAGAAAAAGCCTTTTATCAAAACGTCGAAAAAACACAATTTTTTGGCACATTCAACCAGATTGCTGACTCCTGAGGCAAAATTCAAAAAAACACAGAAGCGATTCACTAAAATTCAGACAATTTTCGGTATTCTCACCGAATTTCAAAACTTTTCGATATAAGCTCTGGGACCCTTGTTTCTTTGAAAAAAGCTGAGGCACTCGTGTTTAACCGCGGTTAATCACATGGTTGATGGGAGTGGTACTAAATTGTTAAATGGAATCGCGAGATCAAAGATAGATCTTTATAATGTGCGTTTTAGAAATCTCCAGTCTGCATTTGTCTAACCGTACGAAGCCTCTGAAATCCCAAAAATCACTAACACCACCCCCTTTAAGTCGAAAAAATAACACCAGAAGGCAGTAGAGAGCAAAATAAGAAAATATAAGGATCTCAAAAAAAAAGGTTTTCGTCGTTTGTTTAAGGCTTAAAACTTCGACATACCAAAAATTTTGAAACAAGCATACTAATATTAACAGTCAAAATTTAGGGTCACAAATTATAAGAAAATAATGACTACCACTTTAAATAATAATTAATACTTATTAAATTAAACCAAGTATTAAGGGGATGGAATGGGGATTGGATCATCCAATCCCCTTTGTGATGGAGGGGATGGGATAGGGATGGAAAAAATTTTTGGGGCTAGGGATGGGGATAGAAAATTCGGTCGGGGATAATCCCTTTTACAACCCTGCTCTATAGGGCGTGTTCGAATCCTACTTATGCTGTCTTAGTGATTGTCTTGAGTATGATTATAACCAAGAGTCTTGATAATGGGACCGCTTAATTTTATTGGTGTGTAATCACTCAAGCAATCACTAAGACAATCACTTAAGTAAAGGCAACATCAGTGATATTCGAACACGGGCTATAGAGATAGTAAACGTTTTTGAGGTGGAGTTCCTTTGGGAAAAGGATGTGATTTATTTTGAAATTTTAATAAATTTTGACAAGAACTTATATATTCATCAGAGAAAAAAATTATGTACTTAGCGCTTCTTTAAGGTCCCTTGAGCTCCTCCTCCTGTGTGGATAAAAAATCTACTTGCGCTTGGTCTATACCCGACCTTTTGTTCAATCTAATTATCTTGATTGAATACTTTGTGTTAGCAAGGTTTGCAATTTAGATAAATGAATAATGGAAGTCATATGTCATTAACTGATGTTTGAAGTATGCTTTTTAAACCTTGTCTATAAGTTATGTACAAGGTTTAAGAAGCATATTGTATAAATGAGTAAATGTTAAAAAATCACTTTAATTATTCATTTTACAAAATTGCGAACGATGAGAACTTCAGGTCACTTAAAAACAACGTATACATATGATCCATATGATTTTGTTTCTATATATTATCATACATAATTATTTATAAAATACATACGCTTTTTCACCCATCCGCTTTTTCACCCATTTAGTGGCTGTCTAACCGTCTGGGTAAAAAGGAGAGCAATCGAAAAAACTCACGCTGTAATATTCATATGTATATGAATTAAAGATCCTCGCCGAAAAGATCTCGAATATTTGAACGATGCGAAATGCGATAATACTTAAACGAAATGTGAGCCCATTTTATTGGCTGATTCTGAAATTAAGATTTTTGAGTTGCTGCAAGTATCCGCGACGTTTATATTTTTCAAATATTCAGGATCTATCTGCAAAAGTCTTCAACCCATAAAGATATAAAATATATTAATAGGTAAATGTATGCAGATTTTCTCTCACACTTTCGTTTCTGCATGCAAAAAGCTTATTGGCGAAATAATTCTGATAACACGCCTGTGTTCTATTTATATTAATTAAGGGGTCGGGGGTGTTAAATCCAGTTTATTGCAAGCAATTTGAAATCGTTGTGACTTTGTCAAGAGTTGATACATTTGAAGATGCATATGTATAATTCAAACGATGAAGATAACTGGTCGAAAGATATCAATTTTTTTGAAAGTTCGTATAACCAGAGAGCAATATTTAAATATGCTCAATTTCAACTTGTTTTATCGCACGAATGCTTGATAACATAAGCATTAAGAACATATTTCGGGAGAGGCTTATGAAAATTGAATATATAAAAACGCGAAATGTTTGACGTTCTACTGGAGTATAATCCCTGAAAATGCATCACAATTGTAAGCAACATGTGAAAGGTTTTGCTTGCTGGATGAAAAATCAAACGCTGATTATCAAGCGTCACATTTTTAGATTCCACAATTTAACTTCTTGTTGTGTTTAATCGAACTGTGAAGGGTAGGCTGACTAAATATATTGCTTATTATTTAGATAAAATTGTCATGTAATCAATAAAAGCCACATTAAATTGCTTGCATATTTCCAACATTTAGCACCCACAACCTCTTTACGGTTAGACTGTTATGTGTATCACAAACGACTGAGAGCACAAATATGACATTTTCTAAAATAATTTCTGTTCATCCGAGAAAACAGTATGGACGGGTTTTATTTTGGAAGGATACTTTCTGACATTTTGAAATGTATTTTATGGACAGAACAGATGTTCCGAATAAATACAAACCCACAATATCGGTTCTTCTAGCCTTCAGAGCCTCTTTTCTTACTTTATCGGCCCTACTACTTAAAAACACACTACGTTTGCAAATCAGGGCCGAGAAAGTGACAAAAGTGTGATAAAGGGATATCCCTTTAGGAGGAAGATTGTTATTTTCTAGTTTGGTCTAGTACATTATGTACGTTAAGTAGGATCAATGTACTAGACAAAACTAGAATATAACAATCTCCTTTCTAAAGGGATATACAATATGTGACATCCTGTATGTCTTTTTTCGCAGGAAAATTTGAGGTAAGACGAGGAGAATGCCTCCCAATTCATAGACGATTCTCCTAAACCATTCTTTAATTTTCTCACGAAAAAAATACATACTCTATATCCCTTATTCACACTTTTGTGGATATCCCGGCCCTGCTTAGGAAACGTAGTGTGTTTTTAAGTAGTAGGGCCGGGATATTAACAAAATTGTGAATAGGGGATATCGCTCCAAATGAGAATTTTACTGAACTAATTTGGTCAAAAAATACTATTCGTTGTGGTCTAACAGAGATTGTCGACGAGTTTTAGTGCTATAATTTGTTACGTTTTAGTTTTGACCAACTAAGCCTAAGACACAGGGCCCGGATCGTAACAAAAGTGTGATAAATGGATATTATTGTACAATGCAGTCGATGTGAAATGGCTCTCTAAATAGGAATTCGTGTGAAATAAAATGGTTCTTACGTATGTCATTTCATTTACCAATGAGCGCGTTCTATTATCTTCTGGCCTATTGATGATTTTAAAAACCATCCGCTTCTCGACTTAATTAAATTTTCTATGATTTCACACTATAACCCTGCACATCCTAGATTCACAAAAAGGTGTTAAAGGGAGATATGATCATTATAAGTAATTTCCAGGGCTTTTTTAAATCATTAAATTTAATCGGTGGTTCAATGTTTTATCCCTTTTTTACAGTGAATTGAATTTAGAAAAAAATTCCATCTTCTATTTGACATCAACTGCATAGTATAAGTTTAAAAATTGGCCATCAAAAATTGTTATTTTTTCCTAGCATTGCAAGCCAAATGCACAGTTCTTGTTTTTCCACTATAGATTTAGAATACGGAAAGCCATGATAGACCTTAAATGTTTAGCATTAAGTTATTTTTATCCGTTAATAACAAGCTCACCTTGAATGGCTTCCCTCCAGTATTCATATAATGTTCTCGAATTTCGCAATAATGCAATTTCTTAAATAAAATATATTTTTTTTGAAAGTGAAATATATTCTGACGTTCAAAAATAATGAGTTTTCTGATGGAATAGTTAAGCAATATACGACCGCATGGTTGATCCGAAACGTCTCAAATCTCAAGACTAATCCAACAACCATAGAAAATATATCCCCTTATACCAGTTTGCGGGAAACTGCATGCCTGATATTTCGCTTATAGGCTATATAAGTTATAGGCTATAACTTATAGCCTATATGAGCTTTTTCACTCAATATTGAATCCAGAATTGTAGGTATTTCGATTACGGGGCCCTCTAGTCGTTTTTTGCCACCTTTTCAACCAAAATTTTTATTTAATTCGGCTTCTAAAAACGACTCATCCGATTAAGTTTTTCGATAGCTCAAACTGAGCTCAAATATCTAGTGAAGAATAAAATAATAATAAATTGGTCAGAATCGGACCATTTTTATTTTTGAGATAACAAAAATTCTGGACCCTTTTTTCAATTATTTTTCTTCAAATATTTTTGCTAAGTTTGAACTATCTAAGAACTCAATCGGAAAAGTCGTTTTCGAAAGCCGAATTATATAAAATTTTCGCTGATAAAGTGGCAAAATCGACTAAAAGGCCTTGTAATTAATATAGTACTCCATATATTTGGGAATTATAATTTAGTTGAAGAAATCAATGAAATGCGCTACAATTTAGCCGAAGGCTGAAATCAGGGAATTCAAATTTCAATTCAAAGTTTTTGAAATAAACCCTAATTAATTTATATTTATGATTAGTTTTTTGATTTTTCGCAACATAATCGAACACTTATTTATAATAGTTGTAATTTATAAAACGTTATTTATTTCAGAAAAATAATGAAATCGTTATGAAAATGACCATACTTTTTAAACGGGTGCTCATAGGTGAAACGTGGTTCGATATATTTTCTCTAATTTTTAATAAACAAACTTTTCCTTTATGATGTCCCACATAAAAATTCGGATAATCATAAATCTTCAAATTTTAGTTTAATTATTGGCACTATTCTATTCCAATACGAAAAATGACTTAAATTAATGCAAAATTAATATAAACTACTGTTTGTATGTTGTTCTCTGAGAGTTTATTCAGGAGCTTACCGGTTTTCTCGGGTTTATCTCAAATTTAGTATGAAATCTGTCCAAAACAGATTCTGTCATCTCAAAATAGTGAAGAATTACCAAACACATGGCATATTCGTTAATTCCAAAACTTATTCTTCGATAATAAGTGTCCAATAATAACTGAGTAATTATAAATCTTCAAAAATGACTTTCAATAATTAGTCTTCCAAATAAGATATTTTAAGTTGAATTATAATATTCTAACTTAAAAAGGATCATATTTGAAAATGAGTCTTTAATGCAGAAAATTATTTTATGATCTCTTAAATTGATTGAAAAAATATTTTGCATGAGTAAATTTTCTGCTGACCGAATGCTGCATTAAATTAAATCATTATCAAATACATTTTTTATGTTTAGACGATGTTCAATTTTTGATAATCTATTCGTCCGCTATTATTCATTGATAATATGTATGTACATATTTGTCAGCTTTTTAGACCTTTTCGTTATTTTTTTGACAATTTAAAAAAGATCATACCAAAATTGAAAGTTATTTTATTGTGTAACCGTATTTTCGTTAGCTCAAAGTTTGAATTTAGATTTTCAAAGTTATAAAAATTCGTGACATCAAGACAATTTTCGTCAATGTTTTTTGCTTGCTGACTGAAAATCTTTGTTCAAAAGTTTGAGAATGGCCACTTTAACTTTTTTTTCTCTTAGGTGTCCAAATATTTTTTAAGCGCTTATCAAAAATTCATACATACATACATTGTATATTTTTTTTCCGTGAAATTCATCAAAATATTTCAAAAATTTGCCGCATTTCAAGTCCACAATTTTTGTGAAGGATCTGCAGTAGTGAGTCCGCAGTCAAATCCAGCTCATTTTTTTACATGCTAGAACGTCGGGATTGAGCTCTTTAGGTGGGAAAATTGATAAGAACAAAAAATTTTATTATGGGAAAATTTTAGTTTTGACCGCAAACGTGGCCAAATCTTATGTTTAACCCTTGGAATCATAGACGCCGATATATCGGCTCAAGCCTACCTAAAACCTTCTAAAAATGGCAAAAAAATGTCACAGAATTATTTCTTCCGAATACATAATGAAGAATTTTGCGGTGATTCCGTAAAAAATACTAATTTTTTTTGGGGATATTTGGTTCGAATATTACGGGGGCTGTTTTTTGAGATGTTTCGCGGAAGTTTTACTTCCGGAAAAATTAATTCGAAAACTAGACATAAAATACAAATGTGAGATAGTTATTCGTATCTTAGCAAAATATTTTTTTTAGAATGAAATTTCAAAATTTTTAATTTAAGTATTTCATGAAAAATTATTTTAATATTAAAATTAATTAAATCAATCAAAATTTGTCCACACTGTCACTTGATCACTATAGGAAATTAAAAATAATAACAAAAAGTTAATCTGCTTTTATTTGGAAAATTAGCCATTTTTATAGAAATTTGTGATTTTTTCATCTTTTTCTGTTACTTTTTTAGAAATAACTTTTGATTGATGATATAAAGATCTAATCGGATTTAAGTGTGACTTAGGGCAGATACTTAGGCGTTGGTACCCATACGAATAAAATTTGTGAAGACTACGATGAGCACGTATCACGTGATATGCTACATCTTGGTTTTCCAACTATATTTTCTAGAACTAAAAATCTAAATTCTAGAATTTGAACTGATTGATGCAAAAATATAACTTTTCAACTTTCTATTGCAAAAGTAATTGGAGCTTCAACTACCTTAAGCTTTATGTAAACTACGTCCAAAGTAGAGCTGATATATTGCCTCTGGTGCCTTGGCGGAACTTTTTTTTCTGTGATTCCAAGGGTTAACCTTATTTTCGCTCTAGCGCGTCGAATATATGTTGAGCCGTGAGATATTATTTCCATTCACAAAATTTTTTTTTCTGCATCTTTCTAGAATAACATGAGAAAAATAAATCTGTGTGAACATCGAGATTCTCATTGGTCGAAATTTGAACCAATCAGAATCGATCATTTCGAATCATTTTATTAATCAATTTTTGTGCTGAATTCAAATATATATATTTTGTCCTATGTTTTTTGTCAAGTAATATTATATTCCAATATATATTCGAGGCGCTAGAGCCTAATTAAGCCAAAATTTGTCATTTTTCAGCGATTTTTAAAATTTCAAGGACAAAAAAACACAAAACTTGATGACAATGACATATAAAAATTTATGTTTTTCGAATCATCAATAAAAAGTCAGTTATTTCCGGGATCCTGCTTGGTTTAAATTTGAACCAATCAGAATTCAGCTTTGTTAATTTTTTCAAAATAAAGTTCATTTTCGTCATCAGTGTAAAATTCTACGAAAAACGTAGTTTTTGAAAATGTGTGATCTCAAAATTTTGCTCGACCTCGGACCCCCTAATCTGCAGAAATTCAGTGAGAATCATTTGAATGGTTTTATAGTATCTCTAAGTTTTTCTTTGGTTTTCAGATGTCAACCGCTTGTATGTTTGTGCCATGATCAGTTTGAAACAATTGAGGAAATTGACAAGACTCGCATGATTAAATATTGACAAAAAACCCAATTTTTTGTGAATAAAACTCAATTGAATGTTAAATTTATCTGGTGAAGAGTAGTACTCTTAGAGTACCTACCGTGGCTCACCCCTGCCAAAAATTTACCCAATGATTAAATCTAAATTTTAGAATGGATATTTTTTTATTACGTAATAAAAGACAAAGATACGGACTATTTCG
>SCLH01000598.1:289728-368012 GCA_004367855.1 Oikopleura vanhoeffeni
ATATTTGTATTGTGGATTTGAACTACATCCTATATATATTTTAGTATACTAAAATATATATAGGATGTAGTTCAAATCAACAATACAAATATGGTGTATACAGATAATACTGTATACAGATAATCCCACAATATAACCTAATATTAATCCCTAAATCTAAGTACTAACCCGACCGCTGACGAAACTCTCACTCTCGTAGAATTATGTTTCCGAAGCGGCCACCAAGAGTTGATTGATCAAACTCTGATCTTATTGGCTGACAGAATGATCTATATTTAGTGTTGTATACAACCCAACAAATAATGCCATAATCACACACTCACGTGATCTCAACGTACCGTCTATACATGAAGCCAAAAGGTTCGTTGTCTATACACGAAGTCAACGACTCGTTGAGTATACATAAATTCAACGAATGTTGAATATACATTAAGTCAACGACTCGTTGGATTTGACGACTCGATACTAGTTCAACGACTCGTTGGATTCGACGACCCTGTGAGTAAAATCGAAGGTCTTACACTATGAGCAGGGTGCATCACTTAAGCTTGTTACGTCCCAAAAATCGAATAAAAAATCGTAATAATTTTATCTAACTAAAATTAAATTTACACCTGTAATGCCAAAACAAGCCTCAACTTAAGGGAGTGGGTGTCGCTAATTTGGGCCTCTTCCAAGGTCATTTCTCGCCAAACTAGCAAAGTGATATTCCAAAAACAGTTGTAACTAACAGAACCAACCATCGCGGTAATTTTAAACTTAACAGTAATCTGATACAATCTCACCTACGCCGACACCTACGCATTTAAAAGCCTCCTAAAAAGACACGCAGTTAGTGCCTACTCCTTCAATTTTCATTATTTTTTATTATTTTTTTGTGTCATGCTCCGGAGAAGCCTTACGAATAATGCAAATGCGCTTTTGTTTTAAAAACCAAAAATTAAAATTTTGAAATGGTCAGTTTGGGAGGCTCAGGCAAAAGCTATCTCCTCCACCAGTTTGAGAGATACAGTTTCGACTCATACTGCATCAGAAAGCACAGGACTTGTTTAACAATTCATGGAGCGTTTTTTTGAAATTTTGCTTCGGCGTCTCTTGGGGGCCATGTCAAATTTTCATTTTTAGCCAAATTGTTCGAAATGGTCAGTTTAGGAGGCTCAGACAAAAGCTATCTCCTCGACCAGTTTAGAAGATACACTTTCGGCTCATGCTGCATCTGAAAGCACAAGCCTTGTTTGACAATCTATTGAGAGGTTTTTTTTGAAATTTTTATTTGGCGTCTCTGAAGGCCACGTCAACTTTCATTTTGAGCCTAAATTTTTGACATATTTAGAAACAGAAAAATGCTTCAAAATAATTTTTCCGTAAATACAAACACTTTTAAGGATTTTGGTGCTATTTTTAATTCGGTAGCGTCAAAAGAAACAAATTAGCGCACTTTCAATTTAAATCATAAATAAATCAATAATTTTTGTTTTCGTTTTTCGGCCGCTGAAAGCAAAATTTTAAAACAGAAGCGCTTTTGCATTATTCGTAAGGCTTCTCCGGAGCCTGACACAAAAAAATAATAAAAAAATGATGAAAATTGAAGGAGTAGGCAATAACTGCGTGTCTTTTTAGGAGGCTTTTTAAAAGCGTAGGTGTCGGCGTAGGTGGGATTGTATCAGATTATTGTTAAGTTTAAAATTACCGCGAAGGTTGGTTCTGTTAGTTACAAATGTTTTTGGAATATCACTTTTGCTAGTTTGGCGGGAAAAAACCTTGGAAGAGGCCCAAATCAGCGACACTCACTCCCTTAAAGTAGTAGAACTACGTCCTACAAACCATTTAAAACAAATCGAACCCATTAACACTTACTACGCGAAAAAATGAACGCACCGTTTAATAAAAACCTAAACTAATCTAAACCTTCGCAAAGTAATGATGAACAGATCGTACAAAGAAATGAAAAACAATTCGTTTTGTAAATCAATTTCATGAATTCACAATCTTTCATCGCCGGTTGTTCTTGTTTTTTTGTTTTGAGTGGACTATATTTTCGCCCAGCCGTTATTTTTTTTTCAACGAAAAAACATTCCGCAAGTTTGTGCCAAACAAAATTCGAGATGTACTAGGTAGTTAGTGGCACAAGTAGAGCACATGTCTGATATGCTGCATAGCTCTCTTAATTTCGGATCAACAACTATCTGGTCATCCAGTCCAACTTTGGAGTAATCATACTTCTCGTTTCTCTCGTCTGTTTTATCTGGCCTTTCCGTCCTCTCAGGACCCCAGACCACAATCCACCCAACTCTCTTCGAAAACGCAGTTTTCGTTTCAATTCAGACACCACTAATAAAAACATAGATAGGACTATTTTCGTAAGCTCCGATATCTTCTATTCGATGCTTGCAGCTTTTGGCCTGCCCATGCTACAACGATAAACTATATTTGTATTGTCGATTTGATATTCATCCTATATATATTTAAGTATACAGATAATCCCACAATATATAATCTAATCTTAATCTCTAAATCTAAGTTCTAACCCGACCGCTGACGAAACTCTCACTGCGTAGAACTATGTTTCCGAAGTCGCCACCAAGAGTTGATTGATCAAACTCTGATTCTATTGGCTGACAAAATGATCTTTATGAAGTGTAGTATACAACCTAACGAATAATGCCATAATCAACACACTCACGTGATCTCAACGTACCGTTTATACATGAAGTCAAACGGTTCGTGGTGTATACACGAAGTCAACGACTCGTTGAGTATACATAAATTCAACGACTGTTGAATTTACATTAAGTCAACGACTTGTTGAGATTTGACGACTCGATACTAGTTTAACGACTCGTTGGATTCGACGACCCTATGAGTAGACTCGAAAATTTTACACTATGAGTAGGGTGCATCACTTCAGCTTGTTACGTTATGACCAAATATATTTGTCGGTTAATACTTGGTCTGATCAATTTAATAGCTATTCAATTAGACTTCTGAATAAAGCATATATATAAAATTCCATCTTCGAAATTCAAGAGTAATTTTGTTTACACATCTACAGAAGATGCAAAAGTTGAAAAGATTGATATTGTAAACAAAGGGGGTTATATTTGTATCATACAAATTTGCAAATGAAATAATTTAACGCTGATAAACCACGACTGCAGATCCGTGCGTTTGATTTCTAAAGTACTCTGAACTACCTGATAAACCGGAAAATTCGAAAATTTTCAATATGTTCAACGCTTTCATTATTCATGCCAAATAAGTTAAATGTCATGGAAAAAATAAAATACTTCTGTGATGATATTAATCACGGCAATTTATAGAATTTCATCTTTCCATCATCTGAGCCTCAGATTCTGAGGTTCTGAATCAGAACTTCTGATACAAATTATAAAATGGCTGATGACACATTTTTTAATTCCGCCCAGTTATTTTAAAACAACACAAAAGTTATTTCTGGAAGATGGACGATGTTCTGAAAGTACCAATCATGCAGACGAAGCTTTGAAATCTTTAAAAAAATATAACCATATTTTTGATGGCTTTAACACTAAGAGAATAGATATAAACTGATGATCTTTTCAAATTTCAGAACCATACCAGTTCCTCGAGATAAAAATCGAAAAAAGAGATACTGCAATATTTTTAGGCATAATTTTAAATTGACATTTGTCACACAATTTCAATTAATTTGACAATTTCACGATTTAACTTACATTTTCGGTGTTTAAATCGGTAATTTCCTAAAAATTAGCAATCAAATGTTTAATTTTATAAATTAATTAAAATTAATTTTCGATCTCAAAGTTATGTTGAAATCAATTTTTAATGACAGAATTTTTGAGAAATTAATTCTTAATTTCATATATTTTTAAAATTGCAATTAAACTTGTTAAATTGGTACGATTGACAATCGTCGATTGTGCTTTACCAATGCAAAAAATAATTGAAATTGTGTCCAAAAATCACTTCAAAATTATGGGAAAATGCCCAAATCGACATCGCAAATAAATTCAAATTTTGACATTGTGTGTATAATTACAGCGTGTGTATTTTCGATTTCTCCCCTTTTTTACCAATACGGATAGACAGCCAACAAATGGGTGAAAAAGCGGAAGATGTAAACAAAGATTTTTTCTTCCACAATTTTACCCGGTAAAAAAATGGAAGATTATATACTGTGCTCTAGACTTATTAACTGAGTTTAAAAAAGTTATTTTAAATAATTAAACAAAAATATTAAAATTTAATATTCATAAAATTAAATTAGACTAAAATTAAAACAAGAAAAAAATATGGACCGAAACATCCGACTTAAATTTTCCCGACCCAAAATACATAAGTCTCAAATTTAAATTTCGTAGTCGATTGTTTCCAAATAGCTTATATGTATGATATATCACACAATGTCAAAATTCAAATTCATTCACGCAATGTCGATTAGGACATTTCCCCTCATAATTAGGTAAAGAGTGAGTATAAAGTTTGTGAAATCATCATTATCCCCTTAAGGCAAATAGCCATTTAACTGGCTTTGATTTTTTTCAAGTTCAAAACGTTAATCTAACGTTAAAATAAAAACCCTTATAAATGTAACGAGGGTATAACACCATTTACAATTACATTTGTTTTAATATAACGATAGTCATAAATAGTAATCTAAATTACAATTCACGGCTAGCCAGATATTTGTCATACCAAGCGGATAGACAAAATAACACCGCTAGAAATTATGCAACAAGGTGTAATCACTACCGGTAAGCGTGAGTTAAAAAACACCAATTAAGGTTCGGGACAAAAGTGAAACAAAAAGTATTTCACTTCGTGTTCGTCGATTCTGACGGTAACGTTAAAATTAGGGAATTTTTAGAGACTAAATACTAACGGTAAATATTTAGATTACGGGCTATTTTTTAGGCGACCTACTTGGACTGGATCANTCGTTCTCTAGCAATTAGGTGCTATTTTGAGACGTAACAGTCACCTTAAAATGTAACGACCGCTACCTCGTAATAATTTCAGCTAATAGTATTTCAAACACAGATGCGCGGGTTGAGTAATGTAACATCGCCCAGGCTGAAGTTTTATTAATTCAGTATATTAGTAATATAATATTACATGTATCCATTAATTATTAATACATATTTTATAGATTCCTTTTTCTGTGACCGGTTTTTGTGGAACCAGTAATATTTTGACTAGCACGTAATTATCGTATAGGCGACAAAAAGATACTTTACTTATGGAAATTATGCTAATCAATTGTTATATATAGCGTTAATCTAACGTTAAATTAAAACCCATATAAATGTAACGAAGGTAAAAGCACCTTTGCATTTACATTTGCTTAAATATAACGATAGTCATAATATTAATCGAAATTCATAAATATCGATTAGCTAGATATTTAGTCATACCAAGCGGAGCGACAAAATAACATACGCTAAAGATTATGCAACCAGGTGTAATCACTACCGGTAAGCGTGAGTTAGAAAACACTCAATTAAGGTTCGGGACAAAAGTGACACTAAAAAGTATTCACTTCGTGTTCGTCGATTCTGACGGTAACGTTAAAAGAGATTTTATTAAGAGATAATAATAACGGTAATATTTTAGATTACGGGCTATTTTTTAGGCGACCTACTGGATCTGGATCAAGCAATACAACTGTGGATTTGGGAACCCTTCCGGACGCCTGTGTTACCGATAATTTATTCTGCCCTGTGTCACCTGTACTCTGGGGAGGTGGGGATTGAATAAAACATTAACGGTATCAAATTAATAAGAGTCTTGTATTTGATTTACTTATTGCAGGGCGTGCCAATAATTAACGATAATTAATTTAATAGGGAGCTTTAACGTACTTCTTTGAACGTGGTGACCTGAAGCGGTCTTACGGGTCTACGTCTCACGAATTTCGCTCGACCAACCAATTTTTTTTTTCTTTTAAAAATTTACGTTAGCACCTATAATTATCAGCACAAAAGCCCGTAATGGAGCCAAATAATGCAGACAAAATAAACGGTGGTAATAAACCTTACCATAAATTAACTAGGCTAGATTTAAATGCTATACCACGTGGAAATGCATCACAAATTAGATTGTGGATAAGAAACATAGAAGCTAGCGTTATTGCGGATACACCTAAATCTAATAAATTTGTTTTTACGGTAATTCCGTTTGGCTGGGAATGTACTCATAATGAGGAACCCGAGGATGATATAACGTTAGGTATTCCGGGGTCTATTGAAGAATTGAAGAATTGAATGAATTAGCATAATATTCTGAATTCAATATCTGATTTATTCTTACTTCCTGAGCAAAATCCTCTCTTAGTAACGGACCGTTACTAACGGTACCTTCTGCAAGAAAAGTGTCTAATAAATGCAAATTAATTCAAAAAAACTTATTGCCAATTAACCTGAATATTTATATACATTTAAGGGGGGACTGGTCGCTGGAATTGAATTTTTCGATAAAATGGTAAAACTATCTTCTACAATGTTTTATGTCGAAATTAGCTGAAATTTTGACATAAGTTGTAAAAGTTGCAGGCCAAANAAACGCAATCGGAAAAGTCGTTTGTCGAAAGCCGAATTATATAAATTTTCGCTGTAAAGTGGCAAAATCGACTAAAAGCCTTGTAATTAATATAGTACTCCATATATTTGGGAATTATAATTTAGTTGAAGAAATCAATGAAAATGCGCTACAATTTAGCCGAAGGCTGAAATCCAGGGAATTCAAATTTCAATTCAAAGTTTTTGAAATAAACCCTAATTAATTTATATTTATGATTAGTTTTTTGATTTTTCGCAACATAATCGAACACTTATTTATAATAGTTGTAATTTATAAAACGTTATTTATTTCATAAAAATAATGAAATCGTTATGAAAATGACCATACTTTTTAAACGGGTGCTCATAGGTGAAACGTGGTTCGATATATTTTCTCTAATTTTTAATAAACCAAACTTTTCCTTTATGATGTCCCACATAAAAATTCGGATAATCATAAATCTTCAAATTTTAGTTTAATTATTGGCACTATTCTATTCCAATACGAAAAAAGACTTAAATTAATGCAAAAATTAATATAAACTACTGTTTGTATGTTGTTCTCTGAGAGTTTATTCAGGAGCTTACCGGTTTTCTCGGGTTATCTCCAAATGTTGTGATGAAATCTGTCAAGACATTCTGTCATCTCAAAATAGTGAAGATTACCAAACACATGGCATATTCGTTAATCTCAAAACTTATTCTTCGATAATAGATGTCCCATATAATAAGCTAAGTTAATATAATCTTCAAAAATGACTTTCAATAATTAGTCTTCCAATAAGATATTTAAGTTTTGATAATATTCTAACTTAAAAGGATCATATGTGAAAATGAGTCTTACATGCAGAATATTTATGATCTCTGAAATTGATGAAAAAATATTTTGCATGAGTAATTTTCTGCTGACCGAATGCTGCATTAAATATATAATCATTATCAAATACATTTTTATGTTTAGACGATGTTCAATTTTTGATAATCTATTCGTCCGCTATTATTCATTGATGATATTATATACATATTTGTCAGCTTTTTAGACCTTTTCTGTTATTTTTTGACAATTAAAAAAGATCATACCAAAATTGCAAGTTATTTATTGTGTAACCGGTATTTTCGTTAGCTCAAAGTTTGGAATTTAGATTTTCAAAGTTATAAAAATTCGTGACATCAAGACAATTTTCGTCAATTTTTTGCTTGCTGACTGAAATCTTTGTTCAAAAGTTTGAGAATGGCCACTTTAACTTTTTTTTTCTCTTTGGTGTCCAAATATATTTTTAAGCGCGTTATCAAAAATCAACATACTACATTGTATATTTTTTTTTCCGTGAAATTCATCAAAATATTTCAAAATTTGCCGCATTTAAGTCCACAAATTTTGTGAAGGATCTGCAGTAGTGAGTCCCGCAGTCAAATCCAGCTCATTTTTTTACATGCTAGAACGTCGGGATTGAGCTTTAGGTGGAAAATTGATAAAACAAAAAATTTTATTATGGAAAATTTTAGTTTTGACCGCAAACGTGGCCAAATCTTATGTTTAACCCTTGGGAATCATAGAGCCGATATATCGGCTCAAGCCTACCTAAAACCTTCTAAAAATGGCAAAAAAATGTCACAGAATTATTTCTTCCGAATACATAATGAAGAATTTTGCGGTGATTCCGTAAAAAATACTAATTTTTTTGGGGATATTTGGTTCGAATATTACGGGAGCTGATTTTTGAGATGTTTCGCGGAAGTTTTACTTCCGGAAAAATTAATTCGAAAACTAGACATAAAATACAAATGTGAGATAGTTATTCGTATCTTAGAACAAATATTTTTTTTTAGAAATGAAATTTCAAAATTTTTAATTAAGTATTTCATGAAAAAATTATTTATTTATTAAAATTAATTAATCAATCAAAATTTGTCCACATGTCACTTGATCACTAACAGGAAATTAAAAATAATAACAAAAAGTTAATCTGCTTTTATTTGGAAAATTAGCCATTTTTATAGAAATTTGTGATTTTTCATCTTTTTCTGTTACTTTTTAGAAATAACTTTTGATTGATGATATAAGATCTAATCGGATTTAAGTGTGACTTAGGGCAGATACTTAGCGGTTTGGTACCCATACGAATAAAATTTGTGTGGAAGACTACGATGAGCACGTATCACGTGATATGCTACATCTTGGTTTTCGAACTATATTTTCTAGAACTAAAAATCTAAATTCTAGAATTTGAACTGATTGATGCAAAAATATAACCTTTCAACTTCTATTGCAAAAAGTAATTGGAGTTTCAACTACCTTAAGCTTTATGTAAACTACGGTCAAAGTAGAGCCGATAATTGCCTCTGGTGCCTTGGCGGAACTTTTTTTTCTGTGGATTCCAAGGGTTAACCTTATTTTCGCTCTAGCGCGCGAATATATGTTGAGCCGTGAGATATTATTTCCATTCACAAAATTTTTTTCTGCATCTTTCTAGAATAACATGAGAAAAATAAATCTGTGTGAACATCGAGATTCTACATTGGTCGAAATTTGAACCAATCAGAATCGATCATTTCGAATCATTTTATTAATTAATTTTGTGCTGAATTCAAATATATATATTTTGTCCTATGTTTTTTGTCAAGAATATTATATTCCATATATATTCGAGGCGCTAGAGCCTAATTAAGCCAAAATTTGGCATTTTTCAGCGATTTTTAAATTTCAAGGACAAAAAAAACACAAAACTTGATGACAATGACATATAAAATATAATATTTTTCGAATCATCAATAAAAGTCAGTTATTTCCGGGATCCTGCTTGGTTTAAATTTAAACCAATCAGAATTCAGCTTTGTTAAATTTTTTCAAAATAAAGTTCATTTTCGTCATCAGTGTAAAATTCTACGAAAAACGTAAGTTTTGAAAATGTGTGATCTCAAAATTTTGCTCGACCTCGGCCCCCTAATCTGCAGAAATTCAGTGAGAATCATTTGAATGGTTTTATAGTATCTCTAAGTTTTCTTTGGTTTTCAGATGTCAACCGCTTGTATGTTTGTGCCATGATCAGTTTGAAACAATTGAGGAAATTGACAAGACTCGCATGATTAAATATTCACAAAAAAACCCAAATTTTTTGTGAATAAAACTCAATTGAATGTTAAATTTATCTGGTGAAGAGAAGTACTCTTAGAGTACCTACCGTGGCTCACCCCTGCCAAAAATTTACCCAATGATTAATCTAAATTTAGAATGGATATTTTTTTATTACGTAATAAAAGACAAAGATACGGACTATTTCGTAGCTCCGATATCTATTCTATTCGATGCTTGCAGCTTTTGGCCTGCCCATGCAACAACGATACACCATATTTGTATTGTGGATTTGAACTACATCCTATATATATTTTAGTATACTAAAATATATATAGGATGTAGTTCAAATCAACAATAGAAATATGGTGTATACAGATAATACTGTATACAGATAATCCACAATATACCCTAATATTAATCCCTAAATCTAAGTACTAACCCGACCGCTGACGAAACTTCTCACTCTCGTAGAATTTGTTTTCCGAACGCCCCAAGAGTTGATTGATCAAACCTGATCTTATTGGCTGACAGAAATGACTATATTTAGTGTTGTATACAACCCAACAAATAATGCCATAATCACACACTCACGTGATCTCAACGTACCGTCTATAATGAAGCCAAAAGGTTCGTTGTCTATACACGAAGTCAACGACTCGTTGAGTATACATAAATTCAACGAATGTTGAATATACATTAAGTCAACGACTCGTTGGATTTGACGACTCGATACTAGTTCAACGACTCGTTGGATTCGACGACCCTGTGAGTAAAATCGAAGGTCTTACACTATGAGCAGGAGTGCATACACTTAAGCTTGTTACGTCCCAAAAATCTAATAAATCGTAATAATTTTATCTAACTAAATTAAATTTACAACCTGTAATGCCAAAACAAGCCTAAACTTAAGGGAGTGGGTGTCGCTAATTGGGCCTCTTCCAAGGTCATTTCTCGCCAAACTAGCAAAGTGATATTCCAAAAAACAGTTGTACTAACAGAACCAACCATCGCGGTAATTTTAAACTTAACAGTAATCTGATACAATCTCACCTACGCCGACACCTACGCATTTAAAAAGCCTCCTAAAAAGACACGCAGTTAGTGCCTACTCCTTCAATTTTCATTATTTTTTATTATTTTTTTGTGTCATGCTCCGGAGAAGCCTTACGAATAATGCAAATGCGCTTTTGTTTTAAAAACCAAAAATTAAAATTTTGAAATGGCCAGTTTGGGAGGCTCAGGCAAAAGCTATCTCCTCCACCAGTTTGAGAGAATACAGTTTCGACTCATACTGCATCAGAAAAGCACAGGACTTGTTTAACAATTCATTGGAGCGTTTTTTTGAAATTTTGGCTTCGCGTCTGCTTGGGGGCCATGTCAAATTTTCATTTTTAGCCAAATTGTTCGAAATGGTCAGTTTAGGAGGCTCAGACAAAAGCTATCTCCTCGACCAGTTTAGAAGATACACTTTCGGCTCATGCTGCATCTGAAAGCACAAGCCTTGTTTGACAATCTATTGAGAGGTTTTTTTGAAATTTTTATTTGGCGTCTCTTGAAGGCCACGTCAACTTTCATTTTGAGCCTAAATTTTTGACAATAATTTTAGAAACCAGAAAAAATGCTTCAAAATAATTTTTTCCGTAAATACAAACACTTTTAAGGATTTTGGTGCTATTTTTAATTCGGTAGACGTCAAAAGATAAACAATTAGCGCACTTTCAAATTTAAATCATAAATAAATCAATAATTTTTGTTTTCGTTTTTCGGCCGCTGAAAGCAAAATTTTAAAACAGAAGCGCTTTTGCATTATTCGTAAGGCTTCTCCGGAGCCTGACACAAAAAAATAATAAAAAAATGATGAAAATTGGAAGGAGTAGGCAATAACTGCGTGTCTTTTTAGGAGGCTTTTTAAAAGCGTAGGTGTCGGCGTAGGTGGGATTGTATCAGATTATTGTTAAGTTTAAAATTACCGCGAAGGTTGGTTCTGTTAGTTACAAATGTTTTTGGAATATCACTTTTGCTAGTTTGGCGGGAAAAAACCTTGGAAGAGCCCAAATCAGCGACACTCACTCCCTTAAAGTAGTAGAATACGTCCTACAAACCATTTAAAACAAATCGACACCCATTAACACTTACTACGCGAAAAAATGAACGCACCGTTTAATATAAAACCTAAACTAATCTAAACCTTCGCAAAGTAATGATGAACAGATCGTACAAAGAAATGAAAAACAATTCGTTTTGTAATCAATTTCATGAATTCACAATCTTTCATCGCCGGTTGTTCTTTTTTTTTTGTTTTGTGAGTGGACTATATTTTCGCCCAGCCGTTATTTTTTTTTCAACGAAAAAACATTCCGCAGTTTGTGCCAAACAAAATTCGAGATGTACTAGAGTTAGTGGCACAAGTAGAGCACATGTCTGATATGCTGCATAGCTCTCTTAATTTCGGATCAACAACTATCTGGTCATCCAGTCCAACTTTGGAGTAATCATACTTCTCGTTTCTCTCGTCTGTTTTATCTGGCCTTTCCGTCCTCTCAGGACCCCAGACCACAATCCACCCAACTCTCTTCGAAAACGCAGTTTACGTTTCAATTCAAGACACCCACGTAATAATAAACATAGATACGGACTATTTCGTAGCTCCGATATCTATTCTATTCGATGCTCGCAGCTTTTGGCCTGCCCATGCTACAACGATAAACTATATTTGTATTGTCGATTTGATATTCATCTATATATATTTAAGTATACAGATAATCCCACAATATATAATCTAATCTTAATCTCTAAACTAAGTTCTAACCCGACCGCTGACGAAACTCTCACTGCGTAGAACTATGTTTCCGAAGTCGCACCAAGAGTTGATTAATCAAACTCTGATCCTATTGGCTGACAGAATGATCTTTATGAAGTGTAGTATACAACCTAACGAATAATGCCATATCACACACACTCAGGATCTCAACGTACCGTTTATACATGAAGTCAAACGGTTCGTGGTCATACACGAAGTCAACGACTCGTGAGTATACATAAATTCAACGACTGTTGAATTACATTAAGTCAACGACTTGTTGAGATTTGACGACTCGATCCTAGTTAACGACTCGTTGGATTCGACGACCCTATGAGTAGACTCGAAAAATTTTACACTATGAGTAGGGTGCATCAACTTCAGCTTGTTACGTTATGACCAAATTATTTGTCGGTTAATACTTGGTCTGATCAATTTAATAGCTATTCAATTAGACTTCTGAATAAAGCATATATAAAAATTCAATCTTCGAAATTCAAGAGTAATTTTGTTTACACATCTACAGAAAATGCAAAAGTTGAAAAGATTGATATTGTAAACAAAGGGGTTATATTTGTATCATACAAATTTGCAAATGAAATAATTTAACGCTGATAAACCACGACTGCAGATCGTGCGTTTGATTTCTAAAGTACTCTGAACTACCTGATAAACCGGAAATTCGAAAAAATTTCAATATGTTCAACGCTTTCATTATTCATGCCAAATAAGTTAAATGTCATGGAAAAATAAAATACTTCTGTGATGATATTAATCACCGGCAATTTATAGAATTTCATCTTTCCATCATCTGAGCCTCAGATTCTGAGGTTCTGAATCAGAACTTCTGATACAAATCATAAAATGGCTGATGACACATTTTTTAATTCCGCCCAGTTATTTTAAAACACACAAAAGTTATTTCTGGAAGATGGACGATGTTCTGAAAGTACCAATCATGCAGACGAAGCTTTGAAATCTTTAAAAAATATAACCATATTTTTGATGGCTTTAACACTAGAGAAATAGACTATAAACTGATGATCTTTTTAAATTTCAGAACCATACCAGTTCCTCGAGATAAAAATCGAAAAAAGAGATACTGCAATATTTTTAGGCATAATTTTAAATTGACATTTGTCACACAATTTCAATTAATTTGACAATTTCACGATTTAACTTACATTTTCGGTGTTTAAATCGGTAATTTCCTAAAAAATTAGCAATCAAATGTTTAATTTATAAATTAATTAAATTAATTTTCGATCTCAAAGTTATGTTGAAATCAATTTTTAATGACAGAATTTTTGAGAAATTAATTCTTAATTTCATATATTTTTAAAATTGCAATTAAACTTGTTAAATTGGTACGATTGACAATCGTCGATTGTGCTTTACCAATGCAAAAAATAATTGAAATTGTGTCCAAAATCACTTCAAAATTATGGGAAAATGCCCAAATCGACATCGCAAATAAATTCAAATTTTGACATTGTGTGTATAATACAGCGTGTGTATTTTCGATTTCTCCCCTTTTTTACCAATACGGATAGACAGCCAACAAATGGGTGAAAAAGCGGAAGATGTAAACAAAGATTTTTCTTCCACATTTTACCCGGTAAAAAAGTGGAAGATTATATACTGTGCTCTAGACTTATTAACTGAGTTTAAAAAAGTTATTTTAAATAATTAAACAAAAAATATTAAAATTTAATATTCATAAAATTAAATTTAGACTAAAATTAAAACAAGAAAAAAATATGGACCGAAACATCCGACTTAAATTTTCCCGACCAAAATACATAAGTCTCAAATTTAAATTTCGTAGTCGATTGTTTCCAAATAGCTTATATGTATGATATATCACACAATGTCAAAATTCAAATTCATTCACGCAATGTCGATTAGGACATTTCCCCTCATAATAAGGTAAAGAGTGAGTATAAAGTTTGTGAAATCATCATTATCCCCTTAAGGCAAATAGCCATTTAACTGGCTTTGATTTTTTCAAGTTCAAAACGTTAATCTAACGTTAAAATAAAAACCCTTATAAATGTAACGAGGGTATAACACCATTTACAATTACATTTGTTTTAATATAACGATAGTCATAAAGTAATCTAATTACAATTCACGACTAGCCAGATTTTGTCATACCAAGCGGATAGACAAAATAACACCGCTAGAAATTATGCAACAAGGTGTAATCACTACCGGTAAGCGTGAGTTAAAAAACACCAATTAAGGTTCGGGACAAAAGTGAAACAAAAAGTATTTCACTTCGTGTTCGTCGATTCTGACGGTAACGTTAAAATTAGGGAATTTTTAGAGACTAAATACTAACGGTAAATATTAGATTACGGGCTATTTTTTAGGCGACCTACTTGGACTGGATCAAACAATACACTGTGGATTTGGGACCCTTCCGGACGCCTGGATTACCGATAATTTATTCTGCCCTGTCCACCTGTACTTTGGGGGAGTGGGGATTAATAAATAATTAACGGTAATCAATTAATAAGAGTCTTGTATTCGATTTGCTTATTGCAGGGTGTGCATTAATATAACGATAATATTTTCTAAAGGTTGCTTTAACGTACTTCTTTTGAACGTGTGACCTGAAGCGTCTACGGGTCTACGTCTCACGAATTCGCGTAGCCAACCAATTTTTTTTATACTTTAAAAATTAACGTTAGCACTTTATTATCAGCACCAAAAAGCCCGTAATGGAGCCAAATAATGCAGACAAAATTAACGGTAGTAACAAACCTTACATAAACTCACTAGGCTAGATTTAAATGCTATACCACGTGGAAATGCATCTCAAATCCGATTTTGGATTAGAAATATAGAAGCTAGCGTTATTGCAGATACACCAAATCAAATATTTCATTTTACAATAATGCCATTTGGCTGGGAATGTTCTCATAATGAAGAACCCGAAGATGATTAAATTTAGGGATCCCAGGATCTATGGACGAATTAGTGAAATGATAAATAACGGGAGATTTGTAGGAACTAGTATGGAAGGGTAGAATACCATAAAGATGAAGCTGCACCTAATAATTATCAGGTTTAATTAAGGATGAAGCTAACGATATTGAGGGAGAACATGTGATACTTTAAAATAGAATTGTAAAATATTTTTCAGGAGGAAGATCACATCAACATTAGCAAATTTTTTCAAAAATGAAGCGACTCAGGTAAGAGACGTTTTAAGATTAGCGTTACGCACCTTATGACGTTTGGTGCGTCAAGTTTTAAGACCTCAACTTCACCGAGGTCTTATTAGAAATTGGGCTCAGTACAAAAGCTCACTTCTAGAATGGAAAGGCTGCAAATCAGAGCAGCCTAGTATTATCGATGCACGTGCGATTGTGCGCGATGTAGGTCGACTTAATTCTTGTACCGTCGAGTCAAGAATTATATCTTTAAGAGAACGGATGTACCCGTTTTTCAAAAAATATAACGAAAATTTTAATTTATCGGAACAGCCGTCCGAAGGCCTAATTTTCCGAAAAGGGGACGATAATTACGGCCCATGTCAAAATCTTTTATATTTGTTTATCGTTATCCAAGAAATCCCACATGGGAAATTCTGTGGAGTTTTAGCCGAATTGGCAAAAATTTTAAATAAATCTGACGATGATATTTCTATTGAAGATATTCTCGATAATAAGAGATTTTTATATTAAAGATTTAACGTAATTTTAAACGCAAAAGATGCGTTTATGGAGGATACGTGGCACGAAGCCCACTACCGAAATCCAGAAAATATGACTAAATTTTTGGGTGAAAAACCAAGAGTCGATCGATTACGTTTAAATAACGCTAGTCCTGAGAGAAATCCAGAAAAAACTAAAGATTTGCGATATTTTGATCGAAAATCTAAAAATAAAAAACCTTATAACGATAAAAGGGAAGGTTACGCTAGAAAAGACGTTTATAAAAAAGAGGGCGCCAAAGGGCGCAGTAGAGAAAAAAGCGGTAACCGTGGCAATCCAGCACGAAAGGATCGTTATCGATATAACGATAAAAACGATAATAACAGTCCTTATAATAAAAAGGGCTGGTCTCATAAAAAAGACGAAAAAGGTGTTTATGAAAAACGGGACGATAACGGTAACAAAAATTTTAACCGTGATGACCGTAAAAAGTATAGACGCGAAAAATTTCGCCAAGTTATCGAAAAAGTTAATGATTTGGAGAAAACCCAATCTAGAAAATCCTCTAAAGAAGGTACTACCTTTGTAAAAGAGGAGAGCCTAAAAGAGTCATTATCGTTATTACGAGACCTAAATGATTTAAATTTAGAAAGTTCAGATTCCGATAGCGAACTGGATTTTCAATCTTCTGAAGAATCCGATTCTGAAGGAGAACCAACTGGAGGTAATATTAATAATGACATATTTAAAAACGAAACTAACGATAACTATTCTAGAATCAAATTAGACGACCCAAGCACTCAAGATTTAGAAAATAACGAAAAAACATCTGCTTTTACTGAAAAATTTAGGTTTTTAGGGCTTAGAGCCCTCTGCACAAAAAATTTAGGAAATAAAATACAAAATGAAATAAAAAATGTTTTGAAATTTGGCATCATTTTGGAGGTGCAGGATGTAGAAAATTTTAGCAAATTATCGATAGTATTGGATACAGGAGCGACTAGCTCACTAATTCATCAGGATTTTTTAGAAGGCCTAAAAAGTTCGGCCAAAATAATCCGAAAAGATAACGATATCACAGCTATAGGAGCAGGTGGCACTAATATTTGTTTACTAAAAATTACGGCCGATATTATTATCGAATCCAACAGTTTAAATATTACAGCAAAAAACTGTGTAGTAACTACTACTGGACCAAGTGGTCAAATGTTGTTAGGTGTACCAGATTTGATAAGAAATAACTTTATCATGAAATGTGAAGATAGTAAAGTTAAGGCACTCTCACTACAAGGAATACCGTTAGTAAAATTTGACCGCAAGTTTCTAGAATCTAAGGATACGAAAAATCGTATGATAGCGGTAAGAAATCTAAAAGATAGTGATATTAGCAGTAATATAAATGATATTAGCGATAATGAAGAAAAAGAGGTCGATCTAATTTTAGACAGATCTGACCAAGTTGATTTAAAAATTAACGGGTCAAATGTAAAAAGGGATTTGAAAAGAAGTGCGTCTCTAGAAGTCCTTGCGGACGAATTACCGATAATTACAAAAAATAATTTAATAAAAATGCCGGACAGCCAATATACCTTTTGGAATGAAATTGAAAAATTACGGCAGGAAATGTTAAATACAAATACAGTGGACGATGTAAAAATCGATCCAAATAACGAGGTTATCGGTATGAATAGACCGGAAGATGCAGGCCTAAAAACGGAAGTAGAGCATCTTTTACAAAAAATGAAACTTTTATTTCGAGGCGATTGCCCAGGGGTTAAGGACGAAAAATACGTTATCAGAGGTAGTATTAACGGTAAATTTGGCGGTAAATCCGCGGCAAATTATTTTCCAAAATTAAATCCGGAAATTCAAGAGGCATACATTTCTAAGCTAAATAAAGAAATAGCTTCTAAGGTCCTTATACCAGTACCTAAAGACATTCAAGTCGAAAATATTTTACCGATATTTGCAGTCGGTAAAAAGAATGAGGAGGGCCAGGTGGTCCTAAATACTCATAACGTTAGAATTGTTGCAGACTGCGCGCGAAATGTTAATTTCGCCACTAAACATAAAGGCCAGCAGGCGGACTCAATTGCCCAAACTATCCAACATGTGGCACGTTTCACAGAAAAGGGATATATGGCCGTTATGGACCTACAGCAAATGTTCTATAGCTTTGCTCTAGACCGCAGCCTATGGGGATATTTCGTAATTGAACACCCACATATGGGGCTTTTTAATTACGTCCGATTACCGCAAGGTTGGTTAGCTAGCCCAGCTAAAACCAAGGAATTTATGGTACAAATATTGTACAAATTTAAAAATAACCTGAGAAGATATATGGACGACATTGTCGTTTTTTCCGATAATAGGCAAGAATTTATGGAAGTCCTTGAGGGCGTCCTAATTACACTAAAATTTCATAATTTTCGATTAAAAGGTAGCAAGGTTCAAATTTTAGGCAAAAGGTTTAAATTACTTGGCAAAACGATTAGTGAAGGCAAAATTGAAGCCGGGCAGCATGTAATTAATAACGTTAACAATATAGGCCTAAGCGAGTTAACTACTAAACGTAAATTAAAACGATTTTTAGGTATGGTAGCTTATATAAGCAGCCATTTACCGTATGCTACTGACCTTCTCAAAACAATGCGAGAAGCTTCTACAGGTCTTTTAGAGGACAAAGTTGAATGGACTGAAAGTCTTGAAAAAGATTTATTATCGATAAAAACGGAGGTGAACCGGTTAATGGATTTATTTCCGGTAACACCCGGTGTGGAGGTACACCTAGTGGTAGATAGTTCATATTATGCTACAGGAGCATTTATGTACCAAATAATTAACGATAAACAACGTTTAGTAAAAATATTTAGTAGGCGTAGATCTGACGCAGATTTAAAATTCGGCGGAGGTTCTTGCATAGTAGAATTCACAGGTATCATAGCCGCTGTTATGTACTGTCGAGTTGAAATCGAATTATCGGAAAGTAAATGTAATGTCTGGACAGATTCTAAATCTACCGCAGATCTATATAAAAAGTTAAGTAATTTACAAACGCCATCAGAAAATCGAAAAATTAACGATGGTTTCGCAAAACTAATGGGCATTAATTACTCTATCGAATATATAAAAGCGACAACAGCACCAATAATTTTTGCTGACTATTTTAGCCGTATAGAAAACGGCTCAGAACAGTGTAAAGGGTGTGGCATTTGTGACCTGGTAGATACAAAGCCAGAAATTTTCGCTAGAAGAATAGAGTCAATTTCTAAAGAAATGAAAAAATTCGACTATAAGGACTATTTTGAGCCATTAATGGATTTTGAAAAATATTTAACGTTAAGTAAACAGGTGGTGTGTGCACACTCAATTGATCAAAAATTAACATGGCCATATGGCGATATAATTGCGATGGACAAAGTATGTTTCCGTACTGTTAGCACGAAAAATTTTGTTGAGCAAAATGTTAGCTTAAATTATGTTCTCCGGAGCCGTAAGAAAAATTTTGATCCAAAAATAAGACTTAACGATATTTTAAAAAACCATGACCAAATTAGACAATGGCAAAGTGAAGATAAAAATCTGAAAAAGACAGTCACGTGTCTAAAAAACAGTATGGATCCTAATAATAAAAACCTACCGGTAAAAACTTTGATAGAGCGGCAAAATGCATATTTAAATAAGTATGGTATAATTTGTGTCGACCGAAAAATAAAAATGGAAAATGTTAGCGTCATAGTTTTAACTGAAAATCAAACTTTGATAGTTAGTACCGCTATACATAACACATTTGGTCATAGTGCAATGTCACGATTAATTGCAGAATGCTATAGATTATTTAAAATACCGGGTATCGACAATACGATAAAAGAGCTAGTATCACGCTGCTCAGATTGTACGATGATGAGACAAAACCCAAAAATTAATAAACAAATGAAAAGCTTTCCGATCCCAAATAGAATAGGTGAAGTCGCCTACTGTGACGAAATAACGCGTACGCGACCACCGGGTTTGGACCGGAATACCGGTATTCGAGAAACTCGAAGTAAAACTAACGATAATCAGGCTTCAGTTTGGAAATTTCTGGTAGTATCAGAATACTTAACTAGAATGATGTTCATTTATCCTATTAAAGGAAATATGAATACCACACAGTTACGAACACTGCTTATTCAAATAAAATTCGATATCGCTAAAACAGAGCTTGATAACGTGAGTTTAATAATTAGAATGGACAGCCTATCAGTCCATAAAGCTTTAGTTGATGACCCACTAATTTTAGAGCACAATATAGCGATAGATTTACATCAAAAAACTAGCTCAAGCAATAATCAGCTAGCAGTTTTAGACGCGCGTATCGCGAAAGTGTCAATATACCTAAATTTAGAAATGAGAAAACCTAATATAACAAAAAATGAAGTAGCATTAATAGCTGCAAAAAGGTATAACACTACAAGGGGCCCTGAGGGTTATATGCCTACAGAGCTTTTTCACGGTAGATTTTTGAATAAAGACGGAGAGACATTTAAAGTAGATATTGAGCAATTACGAAATGCTATCGATAGATTCCGAAAATCAGCACGTGATTCTAAGTATAAAATTAACGGTAGATCGAAAAATAGACCAGCTATGCAATTCGTCAAATATGAACCAGGTATGAAATATATAAACCCTAACGCTATGCCTTTGAAAACGGGTGATATCGTTATAATTGAAGGAGGTTATGATAAAAATAATTTTCATCAAAAATATATTATCTGCGAAAATACGGACTGTGAATCCGGAATAAATTGGGACGAACAATTAGTCCATACAAATAAATTAAATACCCAATCAAATCATTCATATTTTTGGAGCTTTAACGCTATTAAAAATGTAGCCGAAGCCAATAACGAAAAATTTCGAACTATTTTTAGTATGTTCGAAAATAAATATGAACCATTTGATTTAAACAAAATAAAATTTATATGAATTTTTTCTAACGATAGTTATCAAATTTGCAAAATTATAAAGACATTTTTTTCTACAAAAATTATGTATTTTATATTACAGGATAAATGTTTGTTAGCGGTGATAAGGTTTGAGAGTTAAAACCAAAATATATTCAATCTATGGCATAATCAGGAAGTTCTTCGTTATTATTATTGTCATCTTCTTTTACGAGCACCAGCGGGCCAAAAGTAGGTGGAACACCTGAACGTAAACTAGCGGTAGTCATGGTCAAACGATTCACCTGAGGAGGATCGAAGGCACCAAATTGGGTCCGTCCTTGTACACCATAGGTATCGGAATGACGATTCTCAGCACAATGATTATTATTTTCTAAAAATAAAAATAAAATGTATAAAATTTTAGGCCAATTTTTTTTCGGCCAAAGTCCTAAAAAATATAATTTATTGCTAACGATAAAAATGACTAACCATAACCTTCTGGCATGAACAGAGTATAAAAATACATCTCATCCTCATTAAAAGGTCTTTGTGCAAGATAAGGATCGAAAACGGGCCGTGGCAAATCAGGAAAGTCTAATGGCGACTCTAAATCTGAAATCTCATCACTATCGGAATCTCGACGACTCAAATCAAATTTGAGGTCTTTTAATAAATCGGCAAGATCATCAGTCTTAAAACGGTGCGTTAACTTCAAAAATATAAAATAAATAAACAAAATACTGTCATATTTATTTTTTTCTCATAAAATAAAACAGTCATATATATAGTAACCAATACGTACTTAAATATGTCGTTTTGTCCATTTAATTTTTCTTTACAAGTACTAACGATAATTTAAAAAAAAAAATTAATACAACAATAATCAAAACGAAAAATAATCTAAAAAACTAACGTTACGACGTGAAGATATTCCTACATCAGAATTGATAAGGTCAGAAATGTCATCGAGAAACTCGGGTTGTTGATTTAATTTACCCTGTAATTTGTACCGAAGCTCGTTTCTAAGACGATTCGGACCAGTACTAGAAATTTTAAAATTTATAATAAACGAAATTTTCAATTTTCAAATTACTAACAATACCGGTAGAACTGGAGGAGGCCGAGGAATAGGCGGCAAAACAGGAGCAGGTTGCGCTAAAATAGCGTGCAGAAAGATCTTTCTAGTTCGATTGAAAAATAAAAAAAATGAAGCAACATCAACACCTAGAAGGCCATCTCGACATTTGTAGGCAGAAACGCTACTATGAAAAGTAACGATAACCTGCCGGGTACGAAGTATCGAATTATGAGGGGTAACCTTTAAAGCCCTAAAAATTTAACGTTAAAATTTTGGCATTTAATATGAAATAAAATCATACTTAATTCACCAAAGCGTTTACAAATGTCATCCAAAACGTCGTGAATTTGGTTATCACTCAAACCCAAATCTCGGGGAATCCGAGATACGTATACAGTTACCGGTAGAGTTACTATCGGAGTCGACCGGTCCATCTCTGCTATAATTTAAAACTCCTTTACGTCTATCTTTTGCGGTTTATAATCGTAATTTGAAAATATTCCTGCTCTGAATGCTTTATAAACGCAAGACAATGATCACGTGGAAAAATTTCAACGCGTTACATTTAGTAAAATTTGTAATTGTAAACTGTAATCAGATTTAACGATAAATTTAACCCACGTGAAATTTAAGGGTTTAACTCTAGAAATATTTATTTACAAATGACAGCTCAACAAAATATACAGTTAAAACATAAATAACGATAGAAGGCACACGGTGAATATTTTTATAATAAACACATAAAATGTAACACATATAAGGCAATGTTTGAAAACGAAAACTTTGAGATATTTAGGCAACTTTTAAATGAAAAAAGGCAATTTTTTTGATATTTCTGGAATGAACTACTAATACCGTTAAATGTACATTTATTTAATTTCTAATAAATTAAGCTTATTATTAATATTTAATTAATAAATCATATGATTGAATATCAGCAGATATTCAGTTTTGGAATAAGGAATTTCAAAAGAAAAATTCAGAATCAGTTCTAATTAAGAACTAACTAAGGTCTAGATTTTAAATAGAGAATCAAAAAACGAGTATTTCGGCATGAAAGCCAATGTAATTTTTTTTAAAATTACTTTAAAGACTTTCTTTAAATTTTTAAAGAGAATCAAATAACGAGTATTTAGGCATAAAAGCCATTATGAAATTAAAAGTGTCCCTTTTGATATATTTTACCGATAGTTTTTGTTATCAAGAAGCGTCATTTCCGGTACCGGTAATAAATAACTGGAAACTAGTACTGCCCCAAAAGCCCAAACTTTTCCACCGAAAAGAGAAAAGTCAGGATTGGCGACAGTTAGATATTAAAATTAAAACTAGAAGGAACCAATTTTTAAATACCGGTAAATAAAATTTATGAACGTTTTTCGCGTATTTTATCAATACAAATACAACGATTGCAACAACGATTAACGCAAAATTTCGATTTTGGCTTCGGGACTGACCCGGAAAACCATTTTGGACTATGCGCCCGCTCAAAACCATGAGGAGCAAATAAAGCTACAAAATTCGCTGGTTTACCGGTAACGCGCGTTTTCTTGATAACTGGCTCTGATTCAGGCTCTGAATCAGGCTGTTCATTATCACTATCGGTATCGTCAGACAATGATGAATCGGTATCAGGTGCAGAAGAATCCTCGACAAAAATAACAGGCAGATTATTAACGGTCACAGGAACCCCTTCCCAACTATCGATAGATTTCATATGGGTAAAATTTTCGATCGGAAATTGTTTCCCGAAAAGGGCCTGATGCCTAATATGACGGTAACGGATAGCACCAATCCAAAAGGGGAGAGTACCAATCTCCATGAAGTTCGGGGCTAAAAAGTACATATTAATTTTATATATGTATTAATTAAAAAATCAGTTATTATGCATTATCGAGTCAAAATTAATGCAAAATATAAGCCAATAATTTAGAACTAAAAAATAAAACAATTATAAAAACTAACGATAATAAAAATTCACAAAAAATTATGTTTAAAACTCACCAAAACGGTAAACGGCAACTGCGTCGTCACCCTTTTTGGAACCAGAGGGGCCTGAACCGAAAGATGGAATAATCGGATTTGTTGCAACCAAAAACAAATCGAGGATACCGTTATCATTCCCAATTTTTTGACATAACAAAAATCAACGGAGACTTTTGCAAGCGCCGCAATCTCAAAATTGCAAATAAGCGGTTTCCCATACCGTTTAGTACGGATAGCCAAAATCTGTAGCGTTAATAACGTCAATGATAAGGCCTCAATCGACTGAGAGCCCAGCTTATACGCATAATAAGACCCTAAAATAGAAATATTTACAATACATTTCGTGTGGTAAAATTATCTCCAAAAATATTTATCGATATAACGTTCCCTGAGGCAAATATGGTGTCAAGTCAACTACTCTCGAGACACGTGAACACAAATTTAATTTTAGAAAATGCCACTTCCGAGAATTTAATGTAGGGAAAAATTTTTTTTTAAATAACTAGCGATAGAGATAAAATCATAAAAACGCAAATGTAGTCTAGACAATGTGAATAGGAGTCAATCAAAATCAACCAGCATTTACAATAAAGGTAAAAATAAAAAATTACTAACCATTGGTCCGACCAAAAGTGATAATTTGCCGGGACGGGATAACGGTAAACGAGTCAGAAAAATTAAAACCCAGGAGTAAATCCATCGCTCGTAACAATCGCCGAATAAGATCTTGGCAAGCCTTGATTGGAACTTGACCCTGAGCGTTCCTCTTTTCCAGATTACCAATAAAAAGATAAACCATGGGGTTGTCATGGTCGAAATTTGCAGCGTCCATAACCGGGACTAAAAATGTTGAAATAATTTTGGAATAATTTTAAATAAAAATTAATTATCGGTAAAAACAATTTTTTTTTGAAAATATAAATTTAATTAAAACTTACAGGCATCCGACAGCACATGACTGACAATTTGATCAGGCTTCCCATTTGGCCGAGCTAACGCTACACGACGAGAGTAAATCTCGTTTGAAATAACCTTACTCAAGTATAACGTTATACATTGAATAGGGTCCATACCGTGACTTTCAACGGTATGTTGAAGATTAAAAAACCGATGTTTATCGTTAATCTTCGCGTGCTTACATAAATCATTAGCCAAATTTAATTGATTAACGATAGAGAGAGGCACTGGCGATGTTTGAAAAAACGCAAAAATTTTCGCCTTAAACAGGTTATCTAAACGATCCTCACCTCGCCGGTGTAGGTCATCGGGAAACATCAGTCGGATGTTGTCTTGGGATAATTCGAGTCTTCCAAATGTTAACAGTAATTCGGCATATTACCTAGAAAAAGAAATTATTTTTTATAAAAAATCAATTTTCGGAAATAAAATAAATAAAACGGTAAAAAATAATTATAAAAATTTTCAAATTACTACACGAAATTAAATAAAATTAATTTAACCGTGTTTTAGCAATTTATTTAATACAAATTCAACAAAATAAAAATCTAATTTTGATAAATTAGAAACCATAAAAATCAAGAACAATATCCAAAAATGCCGAAAAACACTCGTTACATTTATAAAGTCCCACGTGACCAAACTATCGATAAATTAAAATAAACAAAATAATTCAGAAAACTCACCCCTTGTCGTTCACGAAAGCCATTTCAAATGCAGAAATTTGGTTGAAATTATCGGAAAAATCTTCAGAAATCATGACAGATAACGTTAGCGATCGACTTGTATTTCGTGTCAGGGACGCAACTGGACTTTCATATGCCTTTGCCAAAAATCTTCGCGTTTTGTGCAAATCATAAGCCACTAACGATAACTCATAGACGTGCTGTCTATAAAAAAGTGAGTCTATATCGACAGCAGATTTAAAATAACCTTATTTGAAATAAATAAAATTTTAAATAGCTAAAATTTGATATAAATAAGAAAATTTAGGACAAATTAAGTACACACTAACGATAAAAGTTTAAGGAACTCACCAGACAATGCAAATGATGGACGAATTTTCCGACAACTGGCAAAAATCTTCGTTAAAAGGGCCTGAAAAATTTATTTAGATTTTTTAGGAAAATGTATAATATTTTTATTATAATTATCGGTAGCAAAATGAAATTTCAAAAATGATTTTAAATACAAAATCAGCAATAAAAGTTCCACTTCTACCGCCTAGTGGTAATAATTAACGATAAAACTGAATAAATTGAGACAAAATAAATACAAATTTTGCGAAATATTATATCCATATTCTAAAAGAAAAATTGAATTTTGCTAACGATATTATAAGGATCAAAAAGTTCCGATTTCGAACAAAATTAAAACTACTGGATAATTCCCATTTTTACAAAAAATTATTACCGTTAAAACTGAAATTTATGAAAAATTTAAAATACATATGGAATATTAAAATGCACAGAAAAACAATTTCTTTTACCGTTAAAAATTGAATGAAACAAAATTGAAAATGATAACAAAATTTCTCTCACAAATGTAACAGCTACCGTTATGAAAAATTAATAAAATGAAAGTATTCGTAAATTAAAAAATTGAAAGATAACAAAAAGGGTTTTTGTATTAAAAAATAGGGAACCAAGGGTATATTATCGATAAAATGAAAACATAAATACAAATTTTTTCGCAAATTTAATTACACCAAAAGAACCAAAATGAACTAACGATAAAAATATTGAGTTAAAAACAAATGAAAATGTTCAATATTGACAACACCCACAAAATTTTCTATTATTTTAAACATAAAATCAAAAATTACCCAAAAAATTGATATTTTAACGTTATAACAAAAACTGAAAAATGAAAACAAAAAATTTTAAACATAACTTTGGAATGTAACGATAAAATGAATAAACAAAATATTGAAAAAGCTAACGATAAAATTGAAAGTTTTTTCAAAGAATTCAGAATTACAAAAATATAAACTGAAAATTAAAAACGAAACATTTTATTGCAAATTCTAGATCGTACCGTCCGAAAATATATTAAAAACTGAAAGAAAACTTTACCGATAATATCTTAATGAAAATTTAAAATTGATCACTAACGCTAAATTATGAATATTACACGGTTAATTATTATTCGAAAAATTAAAAACTGACTATTTTACAAAATCTAAAATATTTTTGTCTTCTTGTTTAAATCTAAAAACTGAAAAATAAATTAAAAATAAGTTTTAATAAAAAATAAAACCATTATTCCCCTAACTGACGATAAATTTTATAGAATGTCGGAAATTGACCCAGTAGAGGCAGCTCTAGCTCGTTTTGGCGTAAGCCAGGAACAAAGCATCAGTAACGTTATCCGCGAACGGCCAGTGGACCTGGACACCCTAGAAGGGAAAATCGAGTTCGCCGAAAGAGAGGAGAAAAAACGACGGAAAAAAGCGGCAGAAATTATTTTCGGTATGCACGGTCTGTCCGATTCTACCGATATATTAGAATCATGGTCGATGATCAATTCTCTGAATAGACCAGGCTTCGAACAAGCACAATATGTGGCACGCATGAAAGTTACCGTTAATAAATTAAAAATGATATAAATTAATTTTTTTAAGAAAAATAAAATTATATTTTTTTTTCCCCTCCATAATTACGAATAACGATAGAAAATCTCATTCTATTAAATAGACAAATTACCGTTTTGTCCATTTGCGAAGACCGATAAAAGAAAAATTTTATATTGTCGAGTAAATTTTGTGAAAAAATATTTTAACTATAGCAAAAGTTTTTCAAAAATAATTTTCGGCGAATTAAGATAAATCTATAAAATATTCTTGGTCTCTATTATAAAAACCATTTCGGACCAATAATATCGGCATAATGTAATTTTTTTTTTGAAAAACGTGGAGATAACGGTATACTTCAATGAAAATAAATACCATCAATTAGGTTTTACGCATCTAAAAGGTCGATTTTATAAAATTTGAAAAAAAAATGAATCAATTTTTGACTTCTCAAGGTAACGGACTACAATATACAATTAAAAATAGACGTTCACTCAATTCTCACAAAAGATATTTGAATTTTAAATTTAAAATTTTTAAGATTTTAAAAAAGCAAAAAGCAAACTTTTAACGGTAAAAAGGGATTCTGAAAAAGACCATAGAGGTCAATAGCGTCATATCGGCACATGGCCTTTTATTCCCAATGACGTCACCAGTTATCACGGTATTAATGTCGAAAATTTTTAACGAGATACAAGAAGCGGGAGAAAATGTACCTCGAGATTGCGACATATCAAAATATTGGGTCCACCTACAGGTAGAAAATAAAACTAACGTTAAAAATAAAATTCTGAACTTACATAAGTTTTTGGACGATCCAAAAATAAATTTTGAAAACCAATTGATTTACAGAGCGCTAATGCATCTTGTTCTTGCGCGGTAGGAGTCCCAATGTAATTTATCGGTAGTTTCTGTTCACTAACAGCCAAACGAAGATTTTCGGTGACCCCCAGATAATAATATGACCTTGACCTTTGCGCGGACGGCAATTCGTACTGAACGAACCGCATTTCGAATAAAATCTAAACCATTATTACCGATAAATAAAATAAAAACCTTAAACTAAGTAATAAAATAATATCAAAACAAAGGTACAGATATCACAAATATTTGATTAAAAATGTAGTTCAAACCAAAGCACTAACGATAATAATTACATACTTTTCGAAATATTTTATTTCCGAAAAATAAATAAAAAATGACAAAAATCTCAAACTGATAAACGAAAATTTCTCTGACTAAAATTCACCATGTATTTCTCGGTAGTTTTCTCGGAATTCTTTCTGTTGAATAAACCAGCATATAATAAAAAATAATGTTATTTTCGCTAACTATCTCCGGTAAAACCTGACAAAATAAAATTTAATAAAAATATCAAAATACCGATAACATTATCCAATAAGGATACAGCATAAATTAAATAGACCAATCACAAGGTTTAAAAATGTCACGCAAAAAGTCACAGGATAAAATTTCGGAAATCCTGAGGAATCTTCACGAACCATCAGAATAATATGTAAAATATATTATAAAATTAAAAAATTAATGATGACTCATATTTCCACTAGCGATAATAAAATATAACATAAAAACCAATAATTTAAAATTAATACTAAGCTAAACAAAATAGACTCTATAAAAAACCTAACGATAAAAAATAAAATTTAGCTGGTCTGCTCTCCAAAAAACCGGGAAAGTTTATGGAAGGCGAAAATCGAGGACAACGGTCCACTGACAGAATTTTTATCAAAAAATAACTGGACTACCGGTACCGAGATGCTACAGGATGTGGCCCACACAGATGAGATGCAAAATTTTGCACAAATTTTTTACGCAGGTGGCACTAGCGAGGAAAATTTGAACACTCTCAAAAGAGTCTCATATGAGACAGTTATGGAGTACCTTCGAAAACGAGCCCATGCAACTATCGGTAAAAAGATTTTAGACACTACCTCATGCAACAGTGTCCTTACAAGCCTTATGCGTTCCGGCAAGCTCGTCAACTGGACGATTCGGGTAATTTTTTATACATACGTATTATCTTTTAACGATATCAAATAATTTTGTTTCCATTTAAAATTTCGTACTAAAAATCCGTAATAATTTTCAAACTAGTATAAAACTTGTACTAAAAGATAAAATAATACAAATTACTATACAAATAATTTTTCAAATTATTTAAACTTCAAAAGTAGCATCGGCCTTTAACCAATATATTTTTTTTTCAATTTTTTTTTCTTTCAAAAACCGTAAAATATTTTACAGGACGGGACACTAGCAAATATTCCTGATATCGATAGCCCTACATGGACAAAATACATCGAGGTATATAAACGGGATGAGGGCAAACGCCGACAAATCAGCGGGCCTAGAAATTACGTTAGTGACGCAAAAATGTACCGCTACACACAGGGTACACAAAATCGTAGCCGCGGCTATAACAATAACTACCGAGGTAGTAATCGCGATAATTATGGTTATCAAAATAACAATAACCAAAATTACCGAGATATGGTTAGCCGAGGGGAATTGAACGATAAAGTTCAAAACGCGGCGAAAATGGAGCGATTTATCGCTAATGCAGGTGAACATGCACGCGACCGAAGAAGTTATGACCGAGATAACGATACCGATAACCAATTCGAAGCATCATATGCCCACACGGACAATGACGGTGACAAAAGTCAAATGGACAGTTTGGAGCTAGATTTTGCAGAAGCGGTTGAAACTGCCATAGAAGGAGAAATCGAAAAACCAGCAGATATAACGGAAGAAAAGTAAAAATGTAACCTATAAAATAACGATAATTAAAAAAGTTAAAAAAGCTTTTCGAATTTTTTTACAAACTTTTCTCCCATTTTTAAAGAAAAATAAAAAATATAAAAATAAATCACGATAAGTTGAAAACTAACACTTACCACTGTGATTAACAAGCTATCTACAAATAAGTATATTTGTAAATCAAAATTGGGGGGACGTTAATCTAACGTTAAAATAAAAACCCTTATAAATGTAACGAGGGTATAACACCATTTACAATTAACATTTGTTTAATATAACGATAGTCAAAATAGTAATCTAAATTACAATTCACAGGCTAGCCAGATATTTGTCATACCAAGCGGATAGACAAAATACACGCTAGAAATTATGCAACAAGGTGTATCACTACCGGTAAGCGTGATTAAAAAACACCAATTAAGGTTCGGGACAAAAGTGAAACAAAAAGTATTTCACTTCGTGTTCGTCGATTCTGACGGTAACGTTAAAATTAGGGAAATTTTTTAGAGACTAATACTAAACGTAAATATTTAGATTACGGGCTATTTTTTAGGCGACCTACTTGGACTGGATCACACAATTCTACTGTGGATTTGGGAACCCTTCCGGACGCCTGGATTACCGATAATTTATTCTGCCCTGTGCCACCTGTACTTTGGGGGAGTGGGGATTTTAATAAATAATTAACGGTAATCATATTAAGAGTCTTGTATTCGATTTGCTTATTGCAGGGTGTGCATTAATTAACGATAATATTTTCTAAGAGGTTGCTTTAACGTACTTCTTTAAACGAAAGGTACAATAATAATCAAAGTAGAAATTTAAGATTCAAATTGGTCATAGAGTTTGCGATTTATTTTTCATGAATATAACTTAAGGGAGTAACCGACGGAGGCTGTATCTCGAGATTCATACATAGGAGAAACTTAATTTTTATTGCATTCAAAATTTTGTCATCGGTTTGCTTCCGAATCAATAAAAATTTATGGATTTGACTAAAAAAAAATTTCGGAAATTCGAATTTTTCCCAAGTATTTTTTTCAGTATTTATGCTATATTTTTTGAACGCTATAATTGATAATCTTAATTTAACGTGCACCAGGTAGCCTGCAATGTAATCTTGAACTCTACCAAAATTTTTTTTAAATCTCAAAATTTTTTTTCAACAATATCTTTTAGATGGTGAAATTTGACGTACCCAAGGAGCCGATACACTTACTTTATGATTCAAATAGTTTGAGACACCAAAAACGCGCGCTGATCGGATTGGGTCAGTGTGCGTGGGTCAGTATGCGATATACTTTCAAAATTTTAAAGTACCTGAACTTTGAACATGTAGTGATCAAAAACTTAATCAGATGTCGAGTTTAAAACGCCATATTATGTTTTTGCGCCTGATTGCGAAAAAGTGCTTTTTTTCTCAAAACTTTTTGATACCAGTTGTCGGATTTTTTTAAGCAAAACGCTTAACATGCTAAAATCAGCAAATTTTTTGTGGTACATGAACTTTTCACATGTGTCATCTTTCATTTCTCAAATTTGCATTCAATTTTGAGAAAATCACTTATAAAGAGTTTTTACTTCAAGTAATTTATAATGACATCAATAATTAAATAATAATAATAAATAATATAGCTTGAAAGTTGAAAGAAAAGAGTTTGATCTTTCGTACTTGTTATCTTATAATAAGATTCTTATTGTCAACTTAATATACATTAATAAGATAGCAATTAATCAACATTATTATTTCCTTGCCGGTGTTGCTTTTATTTATAAGTTATGAATCAAAACGGATGTGATATCGATTACGCGTGATCCTGGAACATATCAACTAGTTTTGTAGACAAAATTTTCTATATTTTTTTACATCCCAGAGAAAAACTAAAAATTTGTTTTTATTTTGGTCACTCAAACCGCGGGCTTAAACTGCCCAAATGTTGGTCACTTTAAGGGGGTGGCATAAGATTGCTACATTTTTTCAGCGCAATATTTGAAAGAAAAAAATGTAGAAATTTATTTTTTATTCTTTATTTTCAATGAAAGTGTTCATTCATCCAAATCTCTCACACTGATAATGGCTGTTTAGCCGAAACTTCAAATAAAACAATCTTTGATCGAAAAAATATAATAAATTCTTACAAACGTTCAAATTTTTATTTTCTGAACATAACTAACTATAGTTAAAAATGTAAAAAACCACTTTTAACTGTTCATCCATTTCCAACTTAACTCGACCATAGAATTTTTTTAAAGACGATATTAATAAACTTCATACATTTTCAGGTGTACTCCGCTAATTAGTATTCTAATTACTCTGCACAGTCAAAAATTTCTTAAATATCAAAATTTCTTAAATATCAAAGTTTTACCCCATGAAAAAGGGTAAAAATTGGCAAAAGTAGAGAAAAACAGCTTTTTTTTAAATAAACATTGATCCTAAGGGGTATATCTGTCTGATTAAATAAAGGCCTTAAAGGCATTGAAAATGCTCCAAATTGATACGGGGTAATAATTAAGTGTACTAGAGAGTCCCCCTCGCGAAATTAAATTCTCTGAAAATTTGACCTTGTATCATTGAAGCATTTTTTAAAGGCCCTCGAGGGCATTTATTAAATCAGAGTCGTATACGGTATACCCCCGGTGAACGGTTTACAAACCATTCTCGGCAGGTTTAAAGTGCCGCCGGTGTTAAAAGGTGGCATGACCCGGCATCCTTGGAGGTCAATTTTAACTTTTACGAAATACGCCACACGTCCAGGGTATATTTTTCATGGCTTATTATAGTTAGTCGACGATTAAATATGTTTATAGCTTCATAAAAATATATTTTATCCATATTTAGGAAATTTTGAGTCGGGTTTTCATGCTTTGAAATCGTAAAAATTTAAAATCGAAGCATTATGAAAACTTTTCCGCATTTTTGGTTCAATATTTTTTTTTGTTAATAACTGAAATCTGTGGGTTTAAAAAAACAAAAAAATAGCCACTATAACTTTTTTCATGGATTCCTACATATTTTCTGACCGCTGTTGAAAAATCATAAAATTTTTATTTTATATTTTTATCGAACTTTTAAGAAATTATGAAAATTTCCCAAATCAAGCTCCAACATTTTTTATTCGTGCTGTTTTTTGAACTCTTCATAAAAATCATGCAGAACCACATATTAAATGTTTGGTATCTATTAAATCGCGTTATGTCAACTAATAGGTAAGTTGCGCGATTATCATTTTGTAACTGTTGATGAAACTTTTAACACTTGACTGCCACTAGTTAGTTGCCAATTCGGCACTTGGAATCTTTGAACATTTTATGGTTGTGAAAAATTTTCAATAAAATTGTGGGTTGTGTGGGCGTCATTTTTTTTGATAGTCAGGACATTTTTGATCATCAAAAGCAAAATTCGAATGCCGCAAAAATTAGCTTTCCGTAGCTGTTAGATCTCGAGTATAGACCAAGTCGGTTGCCTCCTTAAGGGGAGTCCCCTCGCGAAATAATCCTCTGAGAATTGACCCATAAGTTAAATAAGCACAAAAAAAATGACGAATGGACATGGCCTTGGCGGTCCAAAAGAAACCACAGGTGCGCGCGCTAGGGATAACAAACCTGTTAACACTGTCGATATAAATATTTCGGAACTTTATTATGAATATTATTTTAATTTTGTAGGACTCACTGTTGTACAGTACGCAATAAACTTTGTTTTTTTGTTAATAAATTTTTTCTCTAATATACAGTAGATAACGTCCTAAAACCTTGTTTTTAAGTCACCTCAAATCAAATTTCTCGTAATCGAAAAGGGATTTTTTTTTTTGTTTCACATTTATTACAATTGAAACCTTGCCGATTATTAATTCCGTTAGTGGGTTTCCCCGGAAATGTGCTTCTAGACAAAAGTTACAGCGCCATGAAGTGAGGGGGCTCACTTACATCGTGTGCTTTGACGAGCAAAAACCCCTAGTCAACACCTTTGATAAATATTTTAGAACATTAATTATGAAAACTATTTATTCTTCGGGACTACCGTTAATACAGTACGTAACATAATTATTTTTGCTATTTAATTTTTTTCTAAAATACAGTAGCATAACGTCTAAAAACCTTGTTTTTAAAGTCACTCAAATCAAAATTGTCTCGAAATTCGAAATGGGAACTTTTTTTGTTTCCACTTATTTATACAATAAAACCTTGCGATATTTAATTTTCGTAGTGGCTTCCCCGGAAATTCTTAGAAACAAAAGTCACGGTGCCATAGATGAGAGGGGCGCGTCCTCTAATCGTGTTTGCGAGGGAAAACCTGTCAACACCCTTGTAAAAATCATTTTGGAACGTAACCGTTGATACAGTACGCAATGAATACATAACTTTGTTAATTTCATATTTTAAAATACAGTAGATAAACGTCCAAAAATTGTTTTAAAGGTCACTCAACATCCAAAGAATATTCTCCAATCGGCCTCAAGATTTTTTTGGTTCTTACCATATATTATACAATGAAACCTGGCCTTTATTTAATTCGGACTTTGTTGCTTTATTCCTCATAATAAAATACGGGGCAATAATTTGATATTTCTATGGACTTTCTCCTTACTACTATAGAATAATAACTTCTGCTGCCTTATTTGTTACCCTGAATTTTCTCGTTGTCAAGCTTGAACCAAGCCGATTTTTGAATGATCAAAGGCCTCTAACTAATGCAAAATGTGCCAGTCCCCCATATCTGCAGCGGAACTTCAGCAGGTTATTTCGCGGACTAAACGACCGGTTCAGAAGAATTTTTTTTAAGGCGCTGTTATTGAAAATTTATATATAATGCAGAATGTTCAATTTAATTTCAAAATGCCAAATATATAAAAAAAAAGTAAGACTAGTGGGCAATTAAAATATTTTCAAAACCTGGTCAAGCTATAGGAGAAAAAGATACGGAGATAAATTCAAGAGAAAAATTCTGCGAAATACACGAAATATAGCGGACGAAAATCATTACTGAAGATATCAATTTCAAGCAGATTGTCATCTCAAAAATTCCGGTAATGAAAATATAACTCAAATACATCATCTTTGCAAAACCAAATTTTGATTTGAGTGAGCTTTAAAACCAAATTTTTAGACGGTGTATCTACTGTATTTCAGAATAATTAATGAAATAACGAGAAAAAAAATATTAGGCGTTTAATAAATAATTTCATAATTAATGTTCCAAGAATATTTCATCAAAGGTGTTGACAGGTTTTTGCTCGTTCAAAGACCGATTAGAGTGAGCCCCCCTTAACTTATGGCGCTGTAACTTTTGTTCTTACGCCACCATTTCCGGAGGGACCACAACGAATTAAATAGCGGCACAAGGGTTTCATTGTATAATATATGTTTGAAAACAAAAAAAAGTTCCCGTTGTCGATTTCGAGAAATTTTTATTTGAGTGACTTTTTAAACAAGGTTTTAGACGTTATCTACGTGTATTTTAGAGAAAAATTATTAACAAAAAAAATTATATTTGCGTACTGATCAACGTGTTAGGCCTACAAAAAATAAATTAATATTCATAATAAATGTTCGAAATTTTATCGAAAGTGTTTACAGTGGTTTTGATCCCTAGCGCGCCACCTAGGTGGTTTGGACGCGAGGCTTATGTCCATTGGTCATTTTTTGCTTAATNTCGATAATTTTTTTCACTAAAATTTTTTTTAAAATAAAAATATTATTTAACGATAAAATGACTAACCATAGCCTTCAGGCATAAAAAGTGTATAAAAATACATTTCGTCTTCATTGAAAGGACGTTGAGCAATATAGGGATCGAAAACTGGTCGCGGTAATTCAGGAAAATCAGATTCCGACTCAAAATTTTTAACATCCTCACTATCGATATCATGTAAACTCAGGTCGAATTTTAGATCCTTCAATAAATCAGCCAAATCATCGGTCTTGGATAAATTTTAGAAAAATCAAAAATAAATAAAAAGCACTAACGTTACGTCGGGAAGATATACCCACATCAGAATTTATCAAATCTGAAACTTCATCGAGAAACTCGTAATCTTCATTTAATTTGCCTTGTAATTTGTAACGAAGCTCATTTTTTAAACGATGGGGTCCAGAACTGAATATTTTGTCATTTAACTAAAAACCCAGAATTTCTATATATAAAAAGAAAAATTAAAATTTACTAACAATACCGGTAGAACTGGAGGAGGCCGAGGAATTGGCGGTAAAACGGGAAGAGGCTTCGCTAAAATAGCATGCAGAAAAATCTTCCGGGTTCGATTGAAAAATAAAAAATAATGAGCAACATCTACGCCTAAAAGCCCATCACGACATTTATAAGCAGCAGTACTCTCGTTATAAGTAACGATAACCTGCCGAGTTCGGAAAATAGAATTATGCGGTGTAACCTTCAAAGACCTATAAATAATTTACCGATAAATTTATACAAAATAAAAAAAAAGGTACATACTTAATTGTACCGAATTGTTTTAAAATATCATCCAAAACATCATGAATCTGGTTGTCTTTTAAACCCAAATCCCGAGGAATTCGCGAAATATATACCGTAACAGGTTGAGTTATAATAGGGGTTGACCGGTCCATCTCTGACAAAATTTTTTATTATTTTTTGACTTAAATCCGACGATTAAAATGCGTAACTTTAAAAATAATACCTGCTACAATGCTTTATAAACGAAGACAACGATCACGTGGAAAAATTTCAACCTGTCATATACAATAAAATTTGTAATTGAAAACAGTAGCACAAATTAACGCTAGAATTTTTTTGGTTAATTTAACCCACGTGAAAATCTATAATTTGATTCTAGAAAATATTTTATTACAATGGCAGTCTAATTTGTAAATATACAGTTAACACAAATAACGATAGTAATAATACTGCAGAATTCTAAGGCATGTTTAAAAATTAACGCATAAAGGCAGCTTGTAGAAAAAGGCAATTTTTGAGATTTAAGGCTGAACAAATATATATTTTAGTTTAAAAAATATAGGGTTTTATCCATTTAAATGAAGAATGAAGTTTATTAAAATTTATTTAATAACAATGATATTTCTGAATATATTATTCAGATTTTGTTTTTGAAATAATGAATTTCAAATTGTATATATACAAAAGTTCTAAGTAAGAACAAAAAATTATCTTTCTTTCGATTCTATAGAGAATCAAATAACGAGTATTTGGGCTTAAATAAAGCAAATACGTAACTAATATTTCATAACCAATTTACTCCAAAAAAAAATATAGAGAATCAAATAATGAGTATTTAGGCTCAAAAGCCAATATGACAATTTTCTGTCATAAAACATAATTAATACCGATAGCAGACTGAAAACCGAATTTTTCCAGATACCGGTAATAAAACTGGAATTAGTACTGTCCCAAAAGCCTCATTTTAGAATTATTTCCTAAAATAAGATTGGCAACAGGTAGATGTTTTTCACGATACTAAAAAGACCAATTTATAATTACCGGTAAAAAATTCTTAAGAACGTTTTGCTCTTATTTTGTCAATACAAATGCAAAGATTACAGCAGCGATTAACGCAAGATTTAGTTTTCGGTTTTGGTACTGCCCCGGAAAACCAGATTGGACTATGTGCCCGTTCGAACCCGTGAGGAGCGAAAAGGGCAACAAAATTAGCCGGTTTACCGGTAACACGAGGTTTTTTAATTCCAAGCTCTGGTGCAGACTTTTCAGTCTCACTATCGGTACTTTCAGATAAAGAGGAGTCAGTATCAGGCTCAGAGGAGTCCTCAACAAAAATAACAGGGCCATCCTCGATAGAGACAGGGACACCTGACCATTTATCGGCATCCTTGATATGGGTGAAACTTTCCAAAGGGAATTCTTTTCCCAATAAAGCCTGATGTCTTATATGACGGTAGCGAATCGATCCGATCCAAAATCGAAGGGTACCAATTTCCATGAAATTTGGGGCTGAAAATATTTGTTATAATTTATCACTCGAATTTTTTTACAAATACCATCACTAACGATAAAAAACTAAAAAAAATAACAGAGTCAATTAAAAACTGTTTTAAGATTTTTTTTTCAAAAATAGTATTTCAAAAACTATTTTTGACCTAAATATGATAAAAATTTTTTTGTATTTTACTAACCGAATCGGTAGACAGCAATAGCATCATCACCCCTTTTGCAACCAGAAGAACCTGAGCCAAAAGAGGGTATTATTGGATTCGTAGCGGTCAAAAATAAATCCAAAATACCGTTATCATTTCCGATTTTCTGGCACAATAAAAAGTCCAAGGACACTTTGGCGAGAGCAGCAATCTCGAAATTGCAGATTAAAGGTTTTCCATATCTTTTAGTCCGGATGGACAATATTTGTAACGTTAGCAGGGTCAACGACAAGGCCTCAATAGACTGGGAACCAAGTTTATAAGCGTAGTAGGACCCTAAAAAATTATATTTTACAACACATCGAGTGTAGTATAAATAGTTGACAAATATTAGTCGATATAACGTTCCCCGAGGCGAATATGGTGTCAATTTGACTACTCCGACACACACGTGGACTAAAATTGAAACACAAAATAAAAATGCCATTACTGAGAAAATAATTTAGGGATATTTTTAATTTTGCTACCGATAAAAGAGAATTTAGGGATATCAAAACAAAATGTAGTCTAGACAACGGATAGGAATCAAATTTTGCAAATACAAATCAGTTTCACTATAGAAAAGGTAAATTATTATAAAAATTAACTCACCATTAGTCCGGCCATAAGTTATAATCTGCCGCGATGGAATAACGTTAAACGAATCTGAAAAATTGAAGCCCAATAGTAGGTCCATTGCTCGTAACAACCGGCGCATGAGATCTTGACAGGCCTTAATTGTCACATGACCTTGAGCATTTCTTTTCTCCAGATTACCGATAAACAGATACACCATTTGGTTACCCTCGTTAAACTGCACCGAGTCCATAATGGGGACTAAAAATTAAAATTAAATAAATATATTTTACAAATATATTTCATTTTTTCTGACCAAAAAATAATATTTAAATTAATATTTTACTTACAAGCATCTGAAAGCACGTGGCTGACAATTTGATCAGGTTTTCCATTAGGACGAGCTAACGCTACACGACGGGTATGAACCTCATTTGCAATAACTTTGCTCAAATACAGCGTTATGCACTGTATAGGGTCCATACCGTGACTTTCAACGGTATTTTGAAGATTGAAAAAACGATGTTTCTCGTTAATCTTCGAGTGCTTGCACAAATCGTTAGCCAAATTTAATTGGTTAAAAATTGAGAGAGGCACTGGTGCAGTCTGAAAAAACGCAAAAATTTTGGCCTTTAATAAGTTATCCAAACGATCCTCACCCCGCCGGTGTAGGTCATCAGGAAACATAAGACAGATGATGTCTTGAGATAATTCTAGTCTCCCGAAAGTTAACGGTAACTCTGCATACTGCCTATAAAATAATTTTTATAAATTGAATAATTTTTTTTCACAAAATGCCTCATATTTTTTTTAACGTTAAAAAGTTACAAATTAAAAATTCGCAAATTTTCAAAAATTTCAATAAAAATGATTACACTGAGTGAAACTCAAGTTCATCGCGGTATCTTTCATTTGAAATATTCTAATTTTGAAAAACTAAAAACCATAAAATTTAAAGAAAATACGCGAAAAATGTCATAAAACACTCATTACATTTATAACGACCCACGTGACAAAATAACTAACGATAAAATAAAAATTTAATTCAGCTCAACTTACCCCTTGTCATTTACGAATGCAACCTCTAACGCCGAAATTTGGTCAAAATTATTCGAAAAATCATCAGAGGTCATTGCTGATAACGTCAAAGATCGACCATAATTGCGAGTCAAAGAGGCCACCGGGCTCTCATACAGTTTGGCAATGAATCGCCGAGTCTTATGGAGGCCATACCACGATAACGATAATTCATAGACATGCTGCCTATAAAAAAGTGAGTCCATGTCTACAACAGACTTGAAATAACCTTAAAAATAAAAATTGATTTTCGATTTTTTTCTCAAAAATTAAAATTCAAAATGAAAATGCTAACGATATTTTCAAGGAACGTACCGGATAATGCGAACGATGGACGGGGTTTCCGACAGCTGGCAAAGATCTTCGTTAATAAAGCCTGAATAAAACATTTTAGAAATTTAGGATACTTTACAAATTAGAATCAAAGTTAAAAAACCAAATTTATTATTATTTTTACCGTTAAAACTGAAAAGTTGCTAAAGCAACCAATTATATCTACAAAATTTTTGCAAAACCTCATCCACATATTCTGAGAATTGAACTAACTAACGATATTAGACGTATCAAAAGCTCTGTTTTCAAAAACTGAAAAATTTTCAAAAATATATTTGCCATTTTTACAAACAAGTTTTACCGATAAAATTAAAAATGCATATTGAAATACAACTAAAGGAATATTTTAAATAGCTCAAAAACATTTTTTTAATAAATTAATAATGAAATTTAAAAATATTGAAAATGAAAACTAAATTTCCCTCACAAAATTAACAGCTACCGTTATGAAAATGTATTTTAAAAACAAAAACTGAGAAAATATAACGAATAGGGTACTAGCATAAAAAGATAGGAAACCAAATTTAAACTAACGATAAATGAAAATTAGGCAAAACAAGAAAAAATGATAAAAATGGTATTTACCAATAATGATTATTTTTTACAAATTCTTTCGTAAAATCAATTACACCAAAGGAACCAAAAATTGAACTAACGATAAACTAACATTGAAAATTTACATTAGAGAATGTACAATAATGACCACACCCACAATATTTTCTATTATTTCGTTCACAAAATCAAAATTACTAGCGGACTGATACTTAACGATAAACACAAACTGACAAATAAAAACTAAAAATTTTTAACATAACATAATTTTGAACATAAAAATAACGATAAAATGAATTATAAATTGAAAAGTTAACGATAAAATAGAAAGTTTTTTCAGAGAATTTAGAATTTAAAACATAAACTGAAAATTTAAAACAAAACATTTTTATCACAAATTCGAAAATCAGAAAATTCTAGATCGTCCGAAAAAATATTAAAAACAAAATTTTCAAGGATTTTATTTACAAAACCAAAAATTACTCCAGGACCGATATTTAACGATAAAAATAAAAAATTGAGAATAAAAACAAAAAATTTTAACCGTACTTTTGAAATGTAACGATAATTTAAAAATGAATAGAAAACTTAAATTTTGTACTATTAATCATATATTATGCCCATGATACCAAAAATAAAAATGAAATGTTACCGCTAATTTATCTATGTTGACTAACGAAAGAAAATAGTTAAGTTTTTTTTTAAGTTTAAAAATAAAGAAAAAATGAAAAAAATTTTAAAAATTGCTAACATTACATTTTAACGCAAATTCTAGATTAGACCATCCTAAAAACTGAAAATTAACAAAATCCGTGAAACCACAATCATAAAATAGATCAATAAAAAACTGAAAAATTAAAACACTACCGATAATATTATTCTGAGAATTTAAAATTGAAACTAACGCTAAATTATGTATATCACGTGTTGATTTATTATTCGAAAAACTAAAAACTGAAATGCCTACAAAATCTAATATATTTTTATCTTCTTGTTTAATCCTAACAAATAAAAAATTGAAAATAATTATTTACTAACGATAAAAATTCTAGAATGTCAGAAATCGACCCAGTAGAGGCAGCTTTGGCTAGAATTGGTGTAAACCAGGAACAAGGTACCGGTAATGTGATTCGAGAACGACCAGTAGACCTGGACACACTCGAAGGAAAAGTCGAGTTCGCAGAACGCGAGGAGAAAAAACGGAGAAAAAAGGCGGCTGAAATTATTTTTGGCATGCATGGCCTATCCGACCCTACCGATATATTGGAATCTTGGTCAATGATCAACTCATTGAACCGACCAGGTTTTGACCACGCCCAATATGTGGCGAGAATGAAAGTTAACGTTAAAAAATATTTTTTTTCTAAAAATTAAAAAATGGAAAATAACGTAAAACAGTTTAAAAAACTGAATTAATGTATTCAATATACAACATAATGGTCTCGTTCTCCGTTTAAAAATAAAAATTCAAACCTATAAAAATAGAAAACAGGTTGAAAAAAAAAAGATCACGTGACAACTTTTGAAAATTGGTATAAAATATTTAAAAATAAAAATTGATTTTGGATAAATTAAAATTTGAATAAATATATATTGCTAGCACTAACGATAATTTTTAACGATAAAAAGGGATCTTACGAAAAACGATCGAGGTCAATAGCGTCATATCGGCACATGGCCTTCTATTCCCAATGACGTCGCCAGTAATCACGGTTCTAATGTCAAAAATCTTTAACGAGATTCAAGAAGCAGGGGAAAACGTACCACGCGATTGCGATGTATCAAAATATTGGGTCCGTTTACAGGTAAAAAAAATTAACGATAAAAAAAAAATGAATAACTTACATAGGTCTTGGGACGATTTTTGAATAAATTTTGAAAGCCGATATTTTCGCACAAATTTAAAGCATCTTGTTCTTGCGATGTAGGGGACATAACATAATTTATCGGAAATCTTTGCTCCACAGAAGCCACCCGTAGATTTTCATCATTTCCCAAATAATAATAAGATCGCGACCTCTGCGCAGCCGGTAACTCATATTGAATAAACCGCATGACAATCAGTCTAAATATAAACTAACGGTAAATAAAAAATAAAAAATTACGGTAAAAAACCGAATTTATGATAAAAAACTAAACAGTAAATTATCTACAGATAAAATAAGATTTAGAGCGCTAACGGTAATAAAATTTTCTGATTATAATAATACGAAATAGTTCAAAGTTAACGTTAATAAGTACAAAATGTATTTCTATAATATAACATAAAATTCACATTGAATTCAGAATAACGGTACTAACGGAAATTATACAACAAATTGACATAAAATAAACACTAACGGTATTTAATTTTTTTAATTGAGATAAAGAAAAAATAAATCATAAATTACGCAATTAATCCCACTAACGTAAAAAGTATAAAAATTACTCAAAAATTAATAATCCATGTGTTATTTTCTCTATAAAACCACATAATATAAATCCAAAGATATTTCTCTGATGATAGCACCATAATAATTATATTCCCTGCCGTAAATAAAAATTAAATTTTCTGATTTCCGGTAAAAATTATAGGAAGCATCAATTACCGATAAAACTGACCAATAGGAAAACGATTAAATTAAATTGCACCAATCACCGTGCTAGAAATTTCCACAAAATATATCACAAGGTAAAAATTCAGTAGAGATACGGAAATTTCGCGATTCATATGGAATCGGCACTTAAGCAAAAATAAAATTATTTTCAACCAAAATAATTTAACCTTGAAATAAAATTCAAAGTTAAAATGCATATAACTAACGTCAAAAAATAAAAATTAACAATAAATTAAAAACCATAATTTAAAATAAAATTCAAATCTAAAATTAATTTAAAAATATCCTTTTAACGATAATAAAATTTCAGCTTGTTTGCTCTCCAAAAAATCGAGAAAGCTCTTGGAAAGCAAAAATCGATGATAACGGACCTTTAACAGAGTTTTTGTCAAAAAACAATTGGACTACCGGTAACGAAATTTTACAAGACGTTATTCACACGGCCGAAATGCAAAATTTCGCCCAAATTTTCCATGATGGAGAGTCAGCCAATGACCACATGGATACCCTTAAAAGAATCTCATACGAGACGGTTATGGAATATCTCCGAAAAAGAGCCCATGCAACCATCGGGAAAAAGATTCTTGACTCTACAGCGAGTAACAGTGTCCTCACGAGTCTCATGCGTTCCGGAAAACTCGTTAACTGGACAATTCGGGTAAAAACTTTATCGATAGTAAAAATTATTATTAATAAAACATTTTACATATAAAAAAAACCCTCATCATAACACATACATTGTGCCAACTTTATGATATGATGGAGCTAGAGAGCACTTTTTCAGAAAAACAAATAAAAATCAAACTTAACACTCTATGAGGGCGACCGAGAGCAAATCACGCGCGAAATTTAAAAAGTTTTTTTTCATAAAAATAAAAATTAATTTTACAGGACGGGACTCTTGTGAATATCCCCGATACCGATAGCCCAATTTGGACAAAATACATTGAGGTTTACAAAAGGGATGAAGGAAAGCGCCGACAAATAAGCGGGCCACGAAATTTCGTTAGCGAGGCTAAAATGTATCGATACACTCAGGGTACTCGAAACAGAAGCCGAGGGTATAACAATAATTTCCGGGGTAATAATCGGGATAATTACGGTTATAATAATAATAACCATAATTACCGTGATATGATTAGTCGTGAAGAAATGAACGACAAAGTCCAAAACGCGGCAAAAATGGAGCGATTTATCGCAAATGCAGGAGAACATGCACGTGACCGGAGAAGTTATAACCGGAACTATGATACCGATAACCAATCCGAGGCATCTTACGCCCATACGGAAGAGGACAAAAGTCACATGGACAGTTTGGAACTCGATTTCGAACCAGCCAACGAGGAAGCCCCAGTTTTGGAAAAACCAAAAACACCGGAAAACCCGGAGGAACATGAACCGGAGGAGTCAGACGAAAAGTAAAAAAGTAAAAATCATTTCTCAATTTTTTTATTATTAAAAAACAATTATGATTATTTTTCACTCACTAACGATAATTAAGGTAAAAATCACAAAGTTTGAAACATAACACTTACCACTGTGATTAACAATAAAATGCAAATAAATATATTTGCAACTCAAAATAGGGGGGACGTTAATCTAACGTTAAAATAAAACCTTTATAAATGTAACGAAGGTAAAACCACCTTTACATTTACTTTAGTTTAATTATAACGATAACCATAATAATAATCGAAATTTATAAATATCGATTAGCTAGATATTTAGTCATGCCAAGCGGAGCGACAAAATAACACACGCTAGAAATTATGCAACCAGGTGTAATCACTACCAGTAAGCGTGAGTTAAATAACACCCAATTAAGGTTCGGGACAAAAGTGACACTTAAAAAGTATTCACTTCGTGTTCGTCGATTCTGACGGTAACGTTAAATAGAGATTTATTTAGAGATAATAATAACGGTAATATTTTAGATTACGGGCTATTTTTTAGGCGACCTACTGGAACTGGATCAAGCAATACAACTGTGGATTTGGGAACCCTTCCGGACGCCTGTGTTACCGATAATATATTCTGCCCTGTGTCACCTGTATACTGGGGAGGTGGGGATTGAATAAAACATTACCGGTATCAATTTATAGAGTCTTGTATTTGATTTTACTTATTGCAGGGCGTGCCAATAATTAACGATAATTAACATTAATAGGTAGCTTTACGTACTTCTTTGAACGTGGTGACCTGAAGCGGTCTTACGGGTCTACGTCTCACGATTTTCGCTCGACCAACCAATTTTTTTTACTTTAAAAATTTACGTTAGCACCTAAATTATCAGCACAAAAGCCCGTAATGGAGCAAAATAATGCAGACAAAATTAACGGTGGTAATAAACCTTACCATAAATTAACTAGGCTAGATTTAAATGCTATACCACGTGGGAATGCATCACAAATTAGATTGTGGATTAGAAACATAGAAGCTAGCGTTATTGCGGATACACCAAAATCCAATAATTTTGTTTTTACGATAATTCCGTTTGGCTGGGAGTGTACTCATAATGAGGAACCTGAGGATGATATAACTTTAGGTATCCCGGGGTCTATGGACGAATTAGGAGAAATGATAGATAACGGTAGATTTATAGGGACTAGTATGGAACGGGTTGAATACCACGCGGGAGAATCTGCACCCAATAAATTATCAGGTTTTATTAAAGATGAAGCTAATAATATCGAAGGAGATACATGTGATGCCCTGAAATTAGAATTTGTAAAATATTTTTCAGGCGGCCGATCACAATCAACGTTAGCAAATTTTTTTAAAAATGAAGCGACTCAGGTAAGAGACGTTTTGAGATTAGCGTTACGCACCATAATGACATTTGGGGCGTCAAGTTTAAGACCTCAACTTCACCGAGGCCTTATTAAGAACTGGGCTCAATATAAGAGCTCACTTCTAGAATGGAAAGGCTGCAAATCAGAGCAGCCTAGTATTATCGATGCACGTGCGATTGTGCGCGATGTAGGTCGATCTAATTCTTGTACCGTCGAGTCAAGAATTATAACGTTAAGGGAACGAATGTATCCTTTTTTCAAAAAGTATAATGAAAACTACAATTTATCGGAACAGCCGTCCGAAGGCCTAATGTTCCGAAAAGGGGACGATAATTACGGCCCATGTCAAAATTTACTATATCTTTTTATCGTTATCCAAGAAATTCCACATGGAAAATTCTGTGGGGTTTTGGCCGAATTGGCAAAAATTTTAAATAAACCGGACGACGATATATCGATTGAGGATATCCTCGATAATAAGAGGTTTTTATATAAAAGATTTAACGTAATTTTAAACGCAAAAGATGCGTTTTTAGAAGATGCGTGGCATGAAGCCCATTATCGAAATCCAGAAAATATGACAAAATTTTTTGGTGAAAAACTTAGAGTTGATCGTTTACGGTTAAATAACGTTAGTCCTGAAAGAAATTCAGAAAAAACTGAAGATTTACGATATTTTGATCGTAAATTCAAAAATAAAAAACCTTATAATGATAAAAAGGAAGGTTACGCTAGAAAAGATGGATATAAGAAAGAGGGCGCTAAAGGGCGCGGTAGAGAAAAAAGCGGTAACCGGGGTAATCCAGCACGAAAGGATCGTTATCGATATAACGACAAAAATGATAATAATAGCCCTTATAATAAAAAGGGCTGGTCTCATAATAAAGACAAAAAAGGTGTTTTTAAAAAACGAGACGATAACGGTAATAAAAGTTTTACTCGAAAAGAGTATAGACGCGAAAAGTTTCGACAGGTTATTGAAAAAGTTAATGACCTTGAGAAAACGCAGCCTAGAAAATCCTCTAAGGAAGGTACAACCTTCGTAAAAGAGGAAAGTCTCAAAGAGTCTCTAGCGTTGCTACGAGATCTTAATAAATTAAATCTTGAAAGTTCAGATTCCGATAGCGAGCTGGATTTCAAGTCATCTGAAAATTCTGATTCTGAAAACGAAGAGAGTGAAGGTAATATTGAACATAACTTGTTTAAAAATAAAATTAACGATAATTTTCCTAGAATCATCAGAATGAACGATTCAGGCGATAACGACGAAAAGAATATTTTATCTGAAAAAATTAGGTTTTTAGGGCTTAGAGCTCTCTGCACAAAAAATTTAGGAAATAAAACACAAAATGAAATAAAAAATGTGTTAAAATTTGGTATAATTTTGGAGGTGCAGGACGTGAAAAATTTTAGCAAACTATCGATAGTATTAGACACTGGAGCTACAAGCTCATTAATTCATAGAGATTTTTTAGAAGGACTAAAAAATTCAGCGAAAATTATTCGAGAAGATAACGATATCACAGCTATAGGAGCAGGTGGCACTAATATTTGCCTATTAAAAATTACAGCTGATATAATTATCGAATCTAATAGTATAAATATCACTGCAAACAACTGTGTAGTAACAACCACGGGACCTAGCGGCCAAATGTTACTAGGAGTACCAGATTTGATAAGAAATAATTTTATCATGAAATGCGAAGAAAGTAAAGTGAAAGCACTTTCACTTCAGGGAATACCGTTAGTAAAATTTGACCATAAGGTTTTGGCAACTAATGATACAAAAAATCGTATGATAGCGGTTAGAAATTTAAAAGATAGTGATATAAGCAGTAACATAAATGACATTAGCGATAATGAGGAAAAAGAACCTGATTTATTTCTAAACAAATCTGAACAGGTTGATCTAAAGATCAATGGATCTAAGGTAAAAAGGGATTTAAAACGGAGTTTATCTCTAGAAGTCCTTGTAGACGAATTACCGGTAAAAACAAAGGCAAAACTGGTAAAAATGCCAGATAGTCAATACACTTTTTGGAATGAAATTGAAAAACTACGTCAAGAAATGTTAAATACTAATACAGTAGATGACGTAAAAATTGACCCTAATAATGAAGTTATCGGTATGAATAGACCTGAGGATGCAGGACTAAAAACGGAGGTTGAACATCTTTTACAGAAAAATAAGCTTTTATTTCGCGGAGATTGTCCAGGGGTTAAAGATGAAAAATATGTAATTAGAGGTAGCATTAACGGTAAATTTGGCGGAAAATCCGCGGCAAATTATTTTCCAAAACTAAATCCGGAAATTCAAGAAGCTTATATTTCAAAGCTTAACAAAGAAATAGCTTCAAAAGTACTCATCCCAGTACCTAAAGATATTCAAGTCGAAAATATACTACCGATATTCGCGGTAGGTAAAAAAAATGAGGAGGGACAGGTGGTCCTAAACACTCATAACGTTAGAATTGTAGCAGATTGCGCGCGAAATGTAAATTTCGCCACTAAACATAAAGGCCAGCAGGCGGACTCAATCGCCCAGACTATCCAACATGTGGCACGTTTCACGGAAAAAGGATATATGGCCGTTATGGATCTACAGCAAATGTTTTATAGCTTTGCTCTAGATCGAAGCCTATGGGGATATTTCGTTATTGAACACCCACACATGGGACTTTTTAATTATGTCCGATTACCGCAAGGTTGGTTAGCTAGTCCAGCTAAAACCAAGGAATTCATGGTACAAATCCTGTACAAATTTAAGGATAATTTACGTAGGTATATGGATGATATAGTCGTTTTTTCCGATAATAGAGAAAAATTTATGGAGGTACTTGAGGGCGTTTTTCTAACGCTAAAATTTCATAATTTTCGACTAAAAGGTAGCAAAGTCCAAATTTTAGGCAAAAGATTTAAATTGCTCGGAAAAACGATTAGCGAAGGTAAAATTGAGGCTGGCCAACACGTTATTGATAACGTTAATAATATAGGGTTAGCTGAACTAACCACAAAACGTAAATTAAAAAGGTTTTTGGGAATGGTAGCTTATATAAGTAGCCATTTACCTTACGCTACAGACCTCCTTAAAACCATGAGAGAGGCATCTACCGGTTTACTGGAAGATAAAGTTGAATGGACTGAAAGTCTTGAAAAAGATTTATTATCGATAAAAACCGAAGTAAACCGGTTAATGGATTTATTTCCGGTAACACCAGGTGTTGAGGTACACCTAGTGGTGGATAGTTCATATTATGCCACAGGTGCATTTATGTACCAAATAATTAACGATAAACAGCGTCTGGTTAAAATATTTAGTAGGCGTAGATCTGACGCAGATTTAAAATTTGGCGGAGGCTCATGCATTGTGGAGTTTACCGGTATTATAGCGGCGGTTATGTATTGCCGAGTCGAAATAGAATTATCGGAAAATAAATGCCACGTATGGACAGACTCTAAGTCTACAGCAGACCTATATAAAAAGCTAAGCAATCTACAGACTCCATCGGAAAATCGTAAAATTAACGATGGCTTCGCAAAACTTATGGGTATAAATTATTCTATCGAATATATAAAAGCAACAACCGCCCCAATAATTTTTGCCGATTATTTTAGTCGTATAGAAAACGGCTCAGAACAATGCAAAGGTTGTGGTATTTGTGATTTGGTAGACACAAAACCAGAAATTTTCGCTAGAAGAATAGAGTCAATTTCGAAAGAAATGAAAAAATTTGACTATAAAGACTATTATGAGCCTTTAATGGATTTTGAAAAATATTTAACGTTAAGTAAGCAGGTGGTGTGTGCACACTCAATTGACCAAAAATTAACGTGGCCATATGGCGATATAATAGCAATAGACAAAGTATGTTTTCGTACCGTTAGCACAAAAAATTGTATTGAACAAAATGTAAGTTTAAATTATGTACTTCGAAGTCGTAAGAAAAATTTCGACCCTAAAATAAGACTTAACGATATTTTAAAAGACCATGATTTGATAAGACAATGGCAAAGTGAGGATAAAAATCTAAAAAAAACAGTCACGTGTCTAAAAAATAGCATGGATCCTAACAATAAAAACTTACCGGTAAAAACTCTAATAGAACGACAAAACGCGTATCTAAATAAATATGGGATTATTTGCGTTGATAGAAAAATAAAGATGGAAAATGTTAGCGTTATAGTATTAACTGAAAATCAGTCTTTAATAGTAAGTACAGCCATACATAATACGTTTGGACATAGCGCAATGTCTCGTTTAATAACAGAATGTTACCGATTGTTTAAAATCCCGGGTATAGATAATACGATAAAAGAGCTCGTATCACGTTGCTCAGATTGTACAATGATGAGGCAAAATCCAAAAATTAATAAGCAAATGAAAAGTTTCCCGATACCAAATAGAATCGGGGAGATTGCATATTGTGACGAAATAACGCGTACTCGCCCACCAGGTTTAGACAAAAATACCGGTATTCGAGAAACTCGAAGTAAAACTAACGATAGCCAGGCCTCAGTATGGAAATTTTTAGTGGTTTCAGAGTGTCTCACAAGAATGATGTTTATTTACCCAATAAAAGGGAATATGAATTCGTCCCAGTTACAGACACTTTTAATAAAAGTAAAATTTGATATCGCTAAAACCGAACTTGATAATGTTAATTTAATCGTCCGAATGGACAGCCTATCAGTGCATAAAGCACTTGTTGATGACCCTTTAATTAAGGAGCACAATATATCGATAGAATTGCACCAAAAAACTAGTTCAAGTAAAAACCAGTTAGCCGTTTTAGATGCGCGAATCGCAAAAGTTTCGGTATATCTCAATTTAGAAATGAGAAAGCCAAATATAACAAAAAATGAGGTAGCAATGATAGCCGCAAAACGATATAACACTACTAGGGGACCAGAAGGTTATATGCCTACTAAGTTATTTCACGGTAGATTCCTAAATAAGGACGGAGAAACCTTTAAAGTAAATATTGAACAGTTAAGAGATGCTATCGATAGATTCCGAAAATCAGCTAGGGAATCAAAGTATAAAATTAACGGTAGAGCTAAAAATAGACCGGCTATGCAATTTATTGAATATGAGCCGGGCATGAAATACACTAACCCTAATGCTATGCCTTTAAAATTAGGAGATATAGTCATAATCGAAGGCGGTTACGATAAAAATAACTTTCATCAAAAATATATAATATGTGAAAACTCAAACTGTAAAACAGGAATTAATTGGGACGAACAATTAGTCCATACAAATAAATTAAATACCCAGTCGAATCACTCATATTTTTGGAGCTTTAACGCTATAAAAAACGTAGCTGAAGCTAATAACGAAAAATTTAGAACAATTTTTAGTATGTTCGAAAATAAATATGAACCTTTTGACTTGAATAAAATTAAATTTGTATAAATAAAAAATGGACAATAAACTAACGATAAGTAGATGATAATGCAAAAATGACAAAATGTGTAGATAATTTCAATATAATATTTTTATTTCTTAAAAAGCCAGGATAAATGTTTACCGGTAAATAAAAGCTACTAATAAGCAAAATGTATATTTTTAATCAATATCGTAATCAGGACAGTCTGGATTGTTATTTTCATCAGTTACAAGGACTAGGGGTCCAAAAGTAGGTGGAATTCCAGCACGGAGATTAGCGGTAGTCATGGTCATTCGGTTCACTTGTCGCGGGTCGAAGGCGCCATACTGAGTACGCCCTTGTACTCCAAATTCTTTGGAATTACAATTCTCGGCACAATGATTATTATTTTCTAAAAATAGAAATTTTATTTGATTACGAATTTCGATAATTTTTTTCACTAAAATTTTTTTTAAAATAAAAATATTATTTAACGATAAAATGACTAACCATAGCCTTCAGGCATAAAAAGTGTATAAAAATACATTTCGTCTTCATTGAAAGGACGTTGAGCAATATAGGGATCGAAAACTGGTCGCGGTAATTCAGGAAAATCAGATTCCGACTCAAAATTTTTAACATCCTCACTATCGATATCATGTAAACTCAGGTCGAATTTTAGATCCTTCAATAAATCAGCCAAATCATCGGTCTTGGATAAATTTTAGAAAAATCAAAAATAAATAAAAAGCACTAACGTTACGTCGGGAAGATATACCCACATCAGAATTTATCAAATCTGAAACTTCATCGAGAAACTCGTAATCTTCATTTAATTTGCCTTGTAATTTGTAACGAAGCTCATTTTTTAAACGATGGGGTCCAGAACTGAATATTTTGTCATTTAACTAAAAACCCAGAATTTCTATATATAAAAAGAAAAATTAAAATTTAAAACTTTATTACAATACCGGTAGAACTGGAGCGGAGGCCGAGGAATTGGCGTTTAAACGGGAAGGGCTTCGCTTTACAATAGCCTGGCAGAAAATCTTTCCGGGTTCGATTGAAACTACAAAACATAATGAGCAACATCTACGCTAAAAGCCCTCCGACATTTTATAAGCAGCCTAGTACTCTCGTTATAAGTAACGATAACCTTGTCCGAGTTGCGGAAGTAGAATCTATGCAGGAGGCTGTGCTTAACCTTCAATAGGATCCTATAAATAACTTACGCGATAGATTTATACAAATAAAAGGACATCTTGTTCGCTTACCATAGTTTTCTCACTCATCCAAACATCATGAATTGGTTGTCCTTTAAACCAAATCCCGCAGGAATTCGCCGAAATTCTACCCGTAACAGGTTGAGTCTTAACTAGGGGGTTGACGGTCGCATCTCTGACACAAATTTTTTTATATTTTGACTTAAATCCCGGCACGATTAACAATGCGTAACTTTAAAATAATACTGCTACAATGCGTTATAACGAACGAAACGATCACGTTGGAAAAATATTCACCTCGTCATATACATAAATTTGTAATTGGAAGAAACGTGCACAATTAACGCTAGAATTTTTGGTTATTTACCCACTGAAAATCTTAATTTGATTTCTACGAAAATATCTTTTTACCAATGGCAGTCCATTTGCTAAGTTACAGTTAACACAATACGATACGTAATAATGCAGATTCTCAAGGATGTTTAAAATTAACGAAAAGGCAGCTTGTAGAAAAAGGCCAATTTTGAGATTATAAGGCTTGAACCAATATATATTTTAGCGTTTAAACAAATATAGGGTTTTATCCATTTTAATGAACAGATGAAGTTTATTAAAACTTTATTTTACTAACAATGATATGTCTGAATAATTATTCAGATCTTTGTTTTGAATTAATGAATTTCCAAATTGGTATTATAGTACAAAAATTCCTAATTTAAGAACAAATTATTCCTTTCTTTCTGATTCTATAGAGAATCAGTCAATAAACGGCCTCTGTTTGGCTTAAATAATCAAGCAAATTACAGTTAACTAAATTGATTTTCATAACCAATTTCACTCCAAAAAAATATAGAGAATCAATAATGAGTATTTAGGCTCAAGAACCGTGACCCAGTAGATATCTGTTTTCTGTCAATATAAAACATAACTTTCGAAATACCGATCGCCAGACTGGACTAGAACCGAATTTTTTTCAGATTACCGGTATAAAACTGGCCATTCAGTTACTTGTCCCAAAAGCCTCAGTTTTAGATTTAATTTCCTTAAATTATATTATTGGGCGCAAGGTAGATTTCACGATACTACAAAAAGACAGATTTTTTACCTCACATTAACCTCGGTTCAAAAATTTCTTTCAGAACGTTTTGCCTCTTATCTTTGTCAATACCAAATGCAAAGTCAGCAGCGATTAACGCAAGATTTAGTTTTCGGTTTGTGGGTCCTGCCCCGGAAAACCATTTATGGACTATGTTGCCCGTTCAACACCCGAGTGAGAGCGAAAAGGGCAACAAAATTAGCCCGTTTACCGGTACACGAGGTTTTTATTCAGCTTGGTGCAGACCTTTCAGTCTCACTATCGGTACTTTCAGATAAAGAGGCAGTCGTATCGGCGCTCAGAGGAGTCCTCAACAAAATAACAGGCCTCCTCGATAGAGACAGGGGACACCTGACATTTATCGGACATCCTTGCATATGGGTAAAACTTTTCCACAGGGAATTCTTTTCCCAATCAAGCCTATTTCTTATATGACGGTAGGGCGAAGTCGATCCATCCAAAAATCGAGGGGTACCAATTTCCATGACTTTGGGGCTGAAATATTTGTTTAATTTATCCACTCAGAATCTTTTTACAATACCAATCCACTACCGATTAAAAACTACAATCAATAACAGAGTCAATTTAACACTGTTTTAATTTTTTTTTTGCCAAAAAGCTATTCCAAAACAAAACTTATCTTTTTTGACGCAACATAATAGATAAAAATTTTTTTGTATTTACTAACCGACTCGGTAGACAGCCGATAGCATCATCACCCCTTTTTGCACAGCAGAAACCTGGCAAGAGCGTATTCATTGGATCGCTAGCGCTCCAAATAAACCAAATATTACCGTTTCATTTTCCGACTTTTCTGGCACAATAAAAAGTCAAGGACACTTGACGAGGCGCGCAATCTCGAAATTGCAAATTTCAAGGTTTCCATATCTTTTGTCCGAAGGACTATTTTGTAAACGTCTAAGGCAGGTCAACCGACACAGGCCTCATATGACTGAGGAACCAGTTTATAAGCGTAGTGGACCCTACAAAAATTATATTTTACAACACATCGAGTGGTGTATAATAGGTTTGACAAATATTAGTCGAATTATAACCGTTCCCCGAGGCGAATATGGTGTCAATTTTGACTACTCGACACACCAGCGTGGGGGGGGGGAGAAACTAAATTTTGGGAAACCCACAAATAAAGAATTTTTTTGCCAATTTTCTGCGAGGGAGAGAAAATAATTTAGGGATATTTATTATTTTTGCTATCGATAAACAGAGAATTTAGGGATTCCAAAACAAAATTGTAGTCTAGACACACGTGATAGGATCAAATTTTCAAAATACAATCAGTTTCCACTATAGAAAAGGTAAATTATTATAAAAATTACTCCATTAGTCGGCCATAAGTCTATAATCTGCCGGCGATGGAATAACAGTTAACGAATCTGAAAAATTGAAGCCCAATTAGTAGGTCCATTGCTTCGTACAAACGGGCATGAGATTTGGAGCACGGCCTGTAATTGTCCAACCATGACCTTTGAGCATTTCTTTTCTCCAGATTACCGATAAATAGATACCCATCTTGAGTACCTCGTTTAAACTGCCACCGAAAGTCCATTATATGGGGACTAAAACTTAAAATTAATAAATCATATTTTACAATTATTTCATTTTTCCTGACCAAAAAATAATATTTAAAATTAATATTTTACTTACAAGCATCTGAACAGCACGGTTGCTGACCAATCTTGTTCAGTTTCTCCATTGAGAGCTAACGCCTACACGACGAGTTATGACCTCATTTCGATAACTATTGCTCAATACGCGTTAATGCACTGTATAGGGTCCATACCGTGACTTTCACCAGGTATTTTTGAAGATTGAAAAAACGATGTATTTCAGATTTAATCTTCGTGCTTGCCACAAATCGTTAGCCAAATTTAATTGGTTTACAAATTGAAGATAGGCAGTCAGTCTGAAAAAACGCGAACATTTTTCGGCTTTAATAAAGTTATCCAAACGATCCTCACCCGCCGGTGGGTCATCACGGAACATAAAGACAGATGATGTCTTGAGATAATTCTAGTCTCCCGAAAGTTTACGGTAACTCTGCAACTGGCCATATAAAATATTTTATAAAGTGAAAATTCTTTTTTTACAATGCCTCATACTTCTTTTTTAACGGTAAAAAGATTCCAAATTTTAAAAATTTCGCAATTTTCAAAATTCAAAAATGATTTACATGAGTGAAATCAAGTTCACCGCGGTTCTTTCATTTTTAAATCTATTAGCTAACTATTGAAAACTAACAAACATATAAAATTTAAAGAAAATGCGCGAAAACTGTCAATACAACACTCATTACGATTTATAACGACCCACGTGACAAATAACTAACGATAAATAAAATTTAATCTCACGGTAAACTTACCCCTTTCACTTTACGAATGCAACCTCTAACGCCGAAATCTTGTGTCAAATTATTCGAAAAATCATCAGAGGTCATTGCTTCATAACGTCAAGATCGACCATAATTGCGACGTCTCAAAGAGGCCACCGGGCTCTCATACAGTTGCCACATGAAATCGCCGAGTCTTATGGAGGCCATACACGATAACGATAATTCCATAGACATGCTGCCTATAAAAGTGGTCCATGTCTTTACAACACGACTTGTAATAACCTTAAAAATTAAAAACTTGATTTTCATTTTTTTTCTCAAAATTTAAAAAATTCAAAATGAATGCGTAAACGATATTTTCAAGACGTACCGGATAATCGCGAACGATGGACCGGGGTTTCCGACAGCTGGCAAAGGATCTCTCGCCCTAATAGCCTAAATAAAACATTTTAGAAATTTGGCATACTTTTACAAATTAGATTCAATTAAAAACCAATTTTTATTTTTCCGTTAAACGAAAGTTGCTAAAGCAACCAATTATATCTACAAATTTTTGCAAAACCTTCATCACATATTTCTGAGGAATTGAACTAACTAAGATGATTAGACGTATCAAAGCTCTGTTTCAAAACTGAAAGGTTCAAAAATACTATTTGCCATTTTTACAAACAAGTTTTACCGATAATTAAAAATGGCATATTGAAATACACTAAGGATATTTTAAAATAGCTCAAAAACATTTTTTTAATAAATTTATAATGACATTTTAAAAAATATTTTGAAATGAAACTAATTTCCCTCACAAATTAAGCTACGTATGAAAATGTATTTTTAAAACAATACTGAGAACAATAATACGCATAGGGTACTAGCATAAAAGATAGGCAAACCAATTTAAACTTAACGATAAATGAATTAATGCAACAAAGAAACAATGATAAAAAATGGGTAATTTACAATAAATTTGATTACTTATTTACAAATTCTTTCGTGAATTAATTACACCAAAGGGAACCAAAAATTGAACTAACGATAAAAACTAACATTGAAATATTCTTATAGCAAATGTACCATTATGACCACACCCACAATATTTTACTATTATTTCCGTTCACCAAAATCAAAATTACTTAGCGGAATGCTACTTAACGATAACACACACTGACAAATAAAAACTTAAAATTATTTAACATTAACATAATTCTTGAACATAAATAACGTAAAATGAATTAAAATTGAAAAGATAACGATATAAATAGAAAGTTCTTTGCAGAGATTGTAGAATTTTAAAACATAAACTGACAAATTTTAAAAACAAACACATTTTTCATCACAAATTCGAAAATCAGAAAAATTTCTAAGATGTCGGAAAACAATATTAAAACAAAATTTCTAGATTCTTTTTCTTACAAAACCAAAATTACTCCAGGACAATATTTAACGATAAAATGAAAAATGAGCATAAAAACAAAAATTTTAACCGTACTTTTGAAATGTAAACGATAATTTTAAAAGAATGAATAGAACTTAAATTTTGTACTATTAATCGTATAGTTTATGCCCATGATACAAAAATAAATGAAATGTTACGCAATTTATCTATTGTTGACTAACGAAAAAAAATAGTTCAGTTTTTTTTTAGTTTTAAAATAAAGGAAAAATGAAAAAATTTTAAAATTGCTAACATACATTTTAACGCCTTCTGATCTAGACCATCCTAAAAACTGGAAATTAACAAAATCGTTGAACACATCATAAAATTAATCAATGTGAAAACTGAAAATTAAACACTACATCATATTATTTGAGATTAAAATTGAAGCTAACGCTAATTATGTATATCACGTGTTGATTTTATTATTCGAAAAACTAAAAACTGAAATGCTACCAAATCTAATATATTTTTATCTTCTTGTTTATCCTAAAAATAAAAAATTGAAATAATCATTTATAACGATAAAAATTCTAGAATGTCAGAAATCGACCCCAGTAGAGGCAGCTTTGGCTAGAGATTGGTGTAACCAGGAAATGGTACCTGGTAATGTGATTCGGGATACGACAGTTAGACCTGACACACTCGAAGAAAGTCGAGTTCGCAGAACGCGAGGAGAAAAAACTCGGAGAAAAGGCGGGCTGAATTATTTTGGCATGCATTGGCCTATCGACCCTACCGATATATTGGATCTGGTCAAATGTAATCATTGAACCGACAGGTTTTGCCCACGCCCAATAGTGGCCGAGAATGGAAGTTACGTTTAAAAAATATTTTTCTTAACTTAAAAATGGGAAATAAACGTAAACAGTTTAAAAATCTGAGATTAAATGTATTCCATATACAACATACAATGGTCTCTGTTCTCGTCTTAAAAATAAAGATTAAAACCTATAACAAAATAGCGAAAACAGGTTGGAAAAAAGATCAAGCGTGCAACTTTTGAAATTGCGGTATAAAATAATTTTAACAAATAAAAATTGATTTTGGATAAATATAAAATTTGAATAAATTATATTGCTAGCACTAACGATAATTTTTAACTATAAAAAGGAGATTTACGAAAAACGATCGAGGTCCGAATAGCCGTCATATCGGCACTGCCTTCTATCCCCAATGACTTTCGCCAAGTTATCCGGTTCTATGTCAAATCTTTAACGAGATTCAGAAGCATGAGGGAAAACGTCCACGCATTGCGATGTATCCAAATATTGGCGTTCTCCGTTTACAGGTAAATTAACGATTAAAAAAACATGATAACTTACTAGGTCTTGGGACGATTTTTGAACTTAAATTTTTGACAAGCCAATATTTTCGCCACAAATTAAAGCTCTGTTCTTGCGATGTACGGGGACATAATATATTTATCGGATCTTTGCTCCACAGAAGCCACCCGAGTTAGATTTTCATCATTTCCAAATAATAATAAGATCGCGACCTCTGCGCCGCCGGTAAGCTCATATTTGAATAAACCGCATGACAGATCAGTCAAATATACTAACGTAAACTAAAATACAAATAATTACTCACTTTAACCGAATTTGATAAAAACCTACAGTAAATTATCTATCAGATAAAATAAGACTTTGGAGCGCTACGGTAATAAAATTTTCTGTTTAAATGATACTAATAGTTCTCAAAGTTAACTTAATAAGTACAAATGTTATTTCTGATAATATAACATATTCCACATTGTGAATTCAGAGATAACGGTTACCTAACGGAATACTACGTACAACAATTGACATAAAATAACACCCTACGGTATTTAATTATTTAATTGAGATAAAGAATTAATCATAAATTACTGCAATTAATCCCACTACCGTAAAAATAAAATTACTCAAAATATATAATCCATGTTGTTATTTTCTTTAAACACATAATATAATTCCAAGCTATTTCTCTGATGATAGCACCATAATAATTCTATCCCTGTCGCTAAATAAAATTAATTTTTCTGATTTCCCGGTAAAAATTATAGGAAGCATCATTTACCTTATAACTGACCATAGGAAACGATTAAATTAAAGTTGCACCAATCCACCCGTGCGGATGTTCCACAAATATTCACAAGGTAAAATTCGTGAGATCGGAAATTCGCGATTCACATGGAATCGGCACTTAGCAAAAATAAATTATTTTCACCACAACATATTTCACCTTGAATAATTCAGTTAAATGCATATAACTAACGTCAAAAATAAAATTAACATTATTAAAAACCATTAATTTCAAATAATTTTAAATCTCAAATTAATTTAAAAATTTCCTTTTAAGATAATGAAAATTTCAGCTTGTTTGCTCTCCAAAACATCGAGGAAGCTCTTGGAAAGCAAAAATCGTGATAACTGACCTTTAACAGAGTTTTGTCAAACATTGGACTACCGTAACGAATTTTAAAGACGTTATTCACCGCCCGAATGCAATTTTCGTCCCATTTTCCATGATGGAGAGTCAGCCATATGACCATAATGGATACCTTAAAGATATCTGATCGAGACGGTTATGGAATATCTCCGAAAAAGAGCCACATGCAACCATCGGGAAAGATTCTTGCTCTACGCGAGTTAACAGTTGTCCTCACGAGGTCTTCAATGCGTTCCGGAAAACTCGGTTAACCTGGACATTCCGGGTAAAAAACTTTATCGATAGGTAAAATTTTAATTAATCAGACGCTCTTACAAAACCCTCATCATAACACATAATTGTGCTAACTTCTATGATTATGATGAGCTAGAGAAGCACTCTTGTCCGAAAACAAATTAAAGAACCAAACTTTAACGCTATCTATGAGGGCGCCGCGAGAGCAAATCAACGCCGATTAAAGTTTTTTTTTCATAATAAAAATTAATTTTACAGGGGGACTCTGTTGAATATCCCGATACCGATTTAGGCCCAATGGACCAAAATAACAGTGAGGTTTAACAAAGGGATGAAGGAAAGCGCCGACAAATAGCGGGCCACGAATTCGTTTAGCGAGGCTTAAAATGTATCGATACACTGCAGGTACTCGACAACAGAAGCCGGGTATAACAATAATTTCCAGGGTAATAATCTGGTAATTACGTTATGAATAATAATAACCATTTAATTACCTGATATGATTAGTCTTAAGACGACGACAAATTCCAAAACCGGCAAAATGGAGCGATTTATCGACAATGCAGAGAGAACATGCACGTGACCGGAGAAGTTATAACGGAACTACGCTACCGTCCATCGAAGGGATCTTACGCCCATACAGAGAGGACAAGTCACATGGACAGTTTGGAACTCGCTTTCGAACCAGCAACGAGAAGCCCCAGTTTTTGGAAAACACCAAAACCACCGGGAACCCGGCAGGAACATGAACCGGGGAGTCCGTACGAAAGTAAAAAAAAGTAAATCATTTCTCAATTTTTTTATATTTAGAATATTGATTATTTTACCCACTACGATTTAAGCAAATCACCAAAGTTTGAAAACATAAATTACTCACTGTTAACATAATGCAAATACATAATTTGCCAACTCAAAATAGGGGGGACGTTAAATCTAACGTTAAAATTAAACCTTTTAAAGTACGAAGGTAAAACACCTTTACATTTACTTTAGTTTTTATAACGATAACCATAATATAATCGGAATTTAATGATATCGATTAGCTAGATATTTAGTCATGGCCAAGCGGAGCGACAAATAACACACCGCTAGAAATTATGCACCAGTGTAATCACTACGGTAAGCGGTGAGTTAATAACACCCAATTAAGGTTCGGACAAAAGTGACACTTTAAAAGTATTCACTCGTGTTTCGTCGATTCTGACGGTAACGTTAATAGAATTTAGTTTAGAGTACTCTAAGGTATATTTTAGATTACGGGCTCTTTTTTAGGCGACCTACTGGAATCTGGATCAGCAATACACTGTGGGATTTGGACCTTCCTGACGCCTTTGTTACGATATATATTCTGCCTGTGTCACCGTGTATCTGGAGGTGGGGATTGAATAAACATTACCGGTATCCAATTTATGGGGGGTCTTGTATTTGATTTTTTACTTTTTGCAGGCCGTGCCAATATATTAACGATATAACATTAATAGGTAGCTTTACGTCTTTCTTTGAACGCCTGTTACAGTGTATTCATGTATATACAGTGATCATCTTTGTAATTGTGAAATAATGCTTGCTAGTTTCGTAAGAAATATGGTTTATTTTAGAAGATAACCCATATTTTATTGGTTTAAGTATTCACAGTAATAAATCAAGAAAAATAGGATGGATTTCAGCTTCAGATTAAAAACAATTTTCTTGTGAGTTTCTTCCTCAACACAAGTTAATTTTTTAAAAGAGAGTTTGATGCAGTTGAGAGAGAAAGTTGATTTTAAATATATTTTTGCAGTTTTCAGTCAAATTCTGAATCCCTTTTTGCAAACATTTCAGGTCGGGGATCACTGCGAGATTCCTGAAAGTCGAAGTGCTACATTTACCATTGACTGATTTATTGCAAATGCTACATTTCACGTTTCTCTATTTTTATTTCAACATTTTAGAGTTCCTCGTTTTTTCCCATCGTTTTTTGAGCTGATTATAAGTGTCCTCGCAAATCTTCGTGCTTCACCCTTCTTTGAATACCTTGCCCGTATTATCCAGCTGACTTTTAAGCTTTTCTACTTTATGATTTGCCAACGAAAAAACCGCCAGGATTGCCGTTTTTCACAACTCCAATTGAAACCTTAACTTCAAACATTTCTAGATCCAAATTCGAAAAGACCAAGATATTTTTTTAACATTGACATTTTGGTAAATTTCCGTGCCCTCGTACAACTTGGTCAGTTGGGTTTTGAATTAAAGATTTTCTTTAGTTGTGACAGTTTCATCGACTTGATTTGATTTTTTCTTTGTCATTCTTCACGGACATTTTTGGTAAGTTTTAAGATATTCGTCTTTAGTGGACAGTTTTAAATGTATCGAAGGGGTAGTTTTTCAATGGAAGAAAAACAGATTTTACAATTTTCTTAGACATTTTTTGAATGTTCATTATTTATGATTACTTCTAATCCTTTCTCATTAATATATATTGCGTGGTTTTATTTACAAAAAAACTGAAAAGTTTCTAGTGGTCACCAGCTTGATTTTTGAGAATGTCAATAGCGTATTGATAATGTTCTAGCGGTTTTGTGAGTCTAAGTCCCTGGATGTGAAATAAAAGGGTTGTCCGGGCGTCACCGCTTTCTTATTTAGCACCGCTTTTTTTATGAGTTGGTGTCACACGCAAATGAGTGATGTCCGATATTTGTCTGCTTTTGATTACAAAGGTTCTTTTGATGCGTTAATAATTATTTGCATACCATTAATTAACAGTAAACTGTTGCCTAATTTGTTGACAAAAAGTTGATATTTTTGGACGATTCCAATATTTTTCACCAAAGCACTTTTCTGCTCAACTCTTGAACCCTTATTATCGGGAAAAGTATGAGTGCTTGGATTACATTATTCATTAGACATTGAGATTAAGTGATAGACTTAAACCTTTTATATTCATTTCGACTGTTATTCACCCCGAATAGTGACCTTTACTAAGTGACCTGCACACCTACCGCAATTTCTCTTGTGAATGACGTCCAAACAAAAATTGTAATGGAGGAGATCAGAATTTTTCCTTAAAGTGACTTCCTCAGAGTTACCCTGCGATTTTCTGGTCTTCTAAATTACAGGTGTTTTCTGAAATGGCTCTGCCTTAGGGTGGTCGTTGCAAAATGGGCTCCTAGACAGAAAACAATTTTTCCCCATTTTATTTTAATTTTTTTATGAAATTAGACCGACTCGAGTATAGGCAATCTTTTATCTGCGTACATGGTCAGCAACAGTAACTTTTTGGGGCTCTAAAAATATTTTTGTATAAATACAGTGAAATTATCTTCTTTGGGAACTAAAAAACCGCTCTTATAAAAACCTGGAGAAAAGAAATTTGGACAAAAGTCTCATAATGATCTGCACGGACTGGCAATGTGTTTAAAACTTTCAAATCAGGGAGGAGATACATCTTTGATTGATACCCATAAATCGGGTCCAAATACTGTATTTATTGGTGATTCTAAGCAAATCAAGAAAATTGGACACTTAAATCTCAATACTGATCTGCACGGGACTATCCCTGCACATACATATAAGTTTCGAATGTGTTACTTGACACAAACCAGAGATGGATGACTTTTGGAAAAAAATAATTTTCCGTCAGCTTTGGTAAGCACGGTTCTGATTTGACGGCCACCTGTCACTTTAGATATTTTTAAGGGATTGAGTTTATTAAGTTCACAACTTTCATCAGGAAAAGAGGGTTAACTATTTGGCTTCTAACGATTTGTCTTTTGCGTCACTTGGCATTTGAACACTCTTGTCATTTTACCTAAAATCGACCATCCCCTTAGGCTTTAAAGTATAAGCAATTTTTATTTGAAGAGGAGGTTAAGGTTTTTGTTTGAACTTGAAGAATTTTTAGTGAAATCAAATATCAGTGTGCAAATGACTGAATTAAAAACAAGTTTTTCGGCCATTAATTTTCGTTTTTAAAAAAGTATTTTAGGCGGAAGAACTAAGATTATCTATTTACCCTTGGAATCATAGAGCGATTATCGAGCTCAAGCCTACCTAAAAGCTTTCTAAAAACGCAAAAAAAAGTGTCACATAATTGTTCTCCGAATACTTATTGAAAATTTTGCCGGTGATTCGGGAAACAAAACTTACTCCAATTTTTGTTTGCACGATATTTGGTTCGAATTTTCACGGGCAGTTGATTTTTTTGAGATTTTTCGCCGAAGTTCTTACTTCCGGAAACTTATTTCGAACTAGACATCAACTAACATGTCGAGATTTGCAGTTTTTGGAATGTTTTGCTCGCATACAAAACTTAACAGTAAAATTTTATTTCGTATCTTGGGGCAGTATTTTTTAGGACGTGAAATTTGCAAAATTTTTCAATTTAGCTTCCATGAAAAAATTATTTAATATAAATTAATTAATCAATCAAACACTTGCCAACTGTCACTTGATATACTATATAAATTTAACAGTATTCATATGCTTTTTTTGGAATTAGCATTTTTCATGGAATTTGTGAATTTTTTCATCATCTTTTTTTATTTCTTTTTTTTAAATAACTTTTGATGGTGAGATGATTAATTACGGGGCTTCCTGGCGATCCTTTTTATATAGTTTTTAAGCCAATTTTTTTATTTAAATTCGAGCTTTAAAAACAAACTCATCCGATATCATTCTTAGATAGCTCAAACTGGGCACAATATCTTGGAAATAAAATAAAAAATTGTTCAATCGCGGCTATCAATTTGTTTTATCTTTCTTCTTGATTACTTGAAATTGTTAAATTACTAGTTTTTCTTGAAACATTTGGTAACAATTCGTCGGATTCGGCCAATTTTTAATTCACATTATTTACGTGTATTTTGCTGCTCTGTTTAGCGTATCTAAGGATGTCAATCGATGAGTCGTAGCAAAGTCCTGAATTAATAAAAAAGCGCTAAAAATTAGTAAAAAAGGCACCAGGAGCCCCGTAATCGATATAGATCTAATCGGGAATCTAGAAGTGTCACGTAGGGCAGTATTGGGCGTTGTACTCATAAAAACTAAAATTTGTGAAAGACTACGTATGAGCAGTATCACGTGTTCTACACCTTAAGTTTTCAACTTATATTTTCTGGAACTAAAAATCAAATTCTACGAATTTTGATATTAATGCAAATATAAGCTTTTCAAGCTCGATTCAAAAGTTATCGGGAGTTCAAACTCCCTTGGCTTTCTGTAAACACGTCCAAGTGAGCGATATATCGGCTCTGTGTGCTTGGCGGAACTTTTTTTTCTGTGATTCCAGGGTAAGGGTATATCTGGCAATTCGAATAGTTCACGATGGATATATTCTGAAAACTAAAAGCGTATGAGCAAAACCGAAAATTTGCTATTTTGTAGATCTATCCTTATCTTGCGAAAAAGTCACCTATAAGATTATTTTTAATAATTATACCAATAGGTACAGTATCGTAACAAGGTGAAGCATTTTTCGCAAACTGCAAAAACTATTTCTTCCTCACCAGACGGCTATATCAAATCGACGCTTCAATTTTCAAAGGTCATCGTACGGTAGTATTGCCAATTCTTTTTAGCCGCTTTATTGATCCGGCGAGCTGAAACAATTCTAGAACGCAAATACCGAAGATTTTTCACATTTCAGACCTTTCAAAACTATCTCCTCTTGAAGATATATTTGCAGAAATGGCTCAAATTTTTACAACGTATTCCCAGAACGATTTGTAAGAGATCAAAGACGAGCTTTTATGCAATTCCAGCTTTAAACTCGAAATAGGGATCTTTTTTGGTCCATTTTCAACAAAATTTCCGATAAAAAAAAAAGCTGCTTCCGATTTTTTCGAAAGTCAGGCATCAAAAGAAGCCAGTCTAAAAACACTGATGAGAAAGTTGGCTTACGTCAAGGCAATATTCTGAAGTTTTCAGTGGTAAATTTGAGCAAACATTATTTTTAACTTCACTCTTTAAAAAATTACTTAGAAAAAACCGAACATGCAAAAATTTACGGAAATTTTTTATTGTATTGATTGGAGTTCTTAGCTACACTTAATTTACCCCGTATCAATTGGAAGCATTTTTAATGTCTCTAAGGCCATTATTTAATCAGACAGATATACCCCCTTAACAGTGAACTCGTTCCAAAAATAATGAAATCGACCAAGTAACGCTAGAACTTTCTTGGCAAAACTTTTTGTGGGATTTTTTTTTGGGAATGTACAGTAACGCAATTACAGTAATTATTTTTGCAAAAAATCTCAAATTCAGTCCAAATAGTGTGAGGCTACTCTGCGAAATTCTAGACTTTTTTCCTTACGGTAAAGTCGAAAAACCGATACGTGTACTGTTATAAATAAGATTATGATATGCTTTCAAAGTCGTTGTGAACAGTTAAGCTGCATCATTACTTAAGAACCAATTCAGTTCTAATAATTGCCCCTCCTGATTAAAAAAATTGTTCATTTTTTCTGAAAACGTACCTGTTAAGCTTTTTTTATTCATCAAATTAAATAATTTTGGTTTTATTTACACTAAATGTTTGACTCGGTTCAAATATCATCAATTCAGTCATTTAGTATGCTAACAACAATTTTTGGTGCATTGGAAAGCGTAATTGCACCTTTTTAGTTTCGCTGCGCCAAATAAATCTGATCTATGCTACCCAATCAGATGATTCGGGAAATTTGCTTTTCAATGCAGAACATCACTAAGACGACTAGACATTTTGTGACACTTGTTTTGAAATGGATACCAGAAGAAGAGCGTCAATGACCAGATCTATATCATGCTTTGAATAAAATCGACCAAAAAATGCCATTATAGTTTTTTTTTCTGGTTGATCAAACGCTGTGATTTTTTTTAATTAAAAAAATGCATTTATAATCAAATTTTAAAATAAAGGTTTTTGCATCCACTTAGCGAGAGATAATTGTCTGAATTAGATCATCAATGGCTAAGTTGGATTAGGTCCCTTATGAACAAATCCAAGAGAATTGACATTATAAATCAGGGGCTTACAGCTCCTGCGGGCGGCTGGCCATCTTACCCTGAATGACAAAAAAAAGTTCCGCCAAGGCACCAGAGGCCGTATATCAGGCTCTACTTTGGACAGTTGTTTACAGAAAGCTCAAGGTTAGTTGAGCTCGATTACTTTTGGAATCAGGAAGTTTGAAAAGTTATATTTTTTGCATTAATCACTTTGAAATTCTAGAATTTGTGATTTTTAGTTCTAGAAACTATAGTTGGAAACCAAGGTGTTAGGATTCCGTGATACGTGCTCATCGTAAGTCTTCAAGAATTTTATTTTTATGAGGGACCAACGCCCAAGAAAAAAAGTATCTGCCTAACGTGGACACTCTTCCGATTAATCTTATATCACCAATCAAAGTTTTTTATATAAAATAAAAAATGTGAAAAAACACCAATTCTATGAAAATGGCTAATTTTCCAATAAAAGCAGATTGATATACTTTTAATTTTTTACTATTCAACTGACAGGTGTGCGACATATTTCTTGTATTTATTAATTTTTATATTAAATATTTTTTCATGGCAATACTTAAATTGACAAATTTTGAAATTTCACTTCCAAAAAAAATTATCTACCCCAAATACGAATAAATTTTTACTGTTGAGTGTTTTGTATGCACAAACATTTTCCTAAAAACGGTCAAATCTCAACAATTTGTATTTGATGTCTAGTTCAAATATTTTTCCGGAAGTAACTTCGGTGAAATTTAAAATAATCCCCGTGGAATTCGAACCAAATTCCCAAAAAAAATTGATTTTTTTTTTCGAGATCAGCCGCAAATTCTCATAATGTTCGGAGAAACGATTATTGTGACATTTTTTTTTGCCTTTTTAGAGGTTTTCGTAGGCTTGAGCCGATATATCGGCTCTTATGATTCCAAAGGGTTAACTGCGGTCGTACCCCGAGTTTGAATAAATATCCTTGTTTATTTTAACTTTCTTTTTTGCTGATTCAGTACCTATTTCGGAAGACTGCGATACCCCACCACCAAATTATTAGTCTTCAAGCGAGTTAAGATTGTTCAAGCTATGAACAAAATGATAAATTTTTTCATGAACTCAATTATTATGAGCATGCGATTCGGAAGACTCTTTTTTAGTCTGCTCTCAATTCCACTTTCAGTTTCAATTTCAGAGCAGACCTACGTGTTATTTTTTTCAACTCAAACGCCCTAGGCAACTTCTATTGTGAGTGGAGTTTAGAGCAGAGCACGATATTTCAGAAAATTTGCCCGACCTCTAGATATTGCGGTGAATATCATCTAAAGAGGATCCGTAGCCTTCTACTTGCGCGGTTTCGCCTTTGAACTTATTTATTGAAGCTATTTTGGTCAAAGGTATTGATATCGGTGTCTTATTGCTCAAACTCGGTCCAAATGCGAAGCGTAGTCAAAGACCAGGGAATCCAATCTTCTTATTATGAGCTGGGAAATCTTCTAATTACATTGCGTAATTAATTTTAATTTTTGACATTGTGTGCATAATTTCATTAATGATTTTTCGAAAGATCGGGCGTGTGGCGTATAGTTAAGGCAAAAGATAGGCTTTTTTTCAACGTTCCTGGAAAAAGGATAGGCGGTTTTTGAAACCAGATTTTCGAGACCAAGATTCTCTTGGTCGGCGCGACAATGAAAAAATACACTTTTTAAAAAGATGTCAGTTGCACCATGATGTGTCGGTATTTCAATGAGTGAAAACTGTTTTCGCAGTCTCGCCGACAATGACGGCTAGCTTGAAAATGGGCGCTAGTTATTCCAGATAAAAAATATTTGTTTTTTTGGTTTCTGAGAGTGATTTACTGTGAGTATATTTTTTTTTCATAATTTTATTGGTTTCCTTGACCATTTAAACGAGTTCGGATAAATCTTTTTCGAATTCAGTTTATTAAACTAACTTGATATTTCAATTTTTTTCAATCAAATTAAATCTTATAAGTCCTAGAAAGTTGTACTGAAAAATTTAAACTTTAGAAATCACCAAAGATTCTTTACTCTTGACCATTATTTTAACGCAATTTTAACTCTAGAATATTGTCCAAATTGACAATCAGAGCATATTTTCCCAAGTACGCGTTAAGTTACGAAAGTACGCGTATAGATTAGAATTACAGGCGGATAGTTAGGTTTTTTTGGCGCACACTTTTCTAAACTATACGCCGCACCCCGCTTAAATTTATTTATTTCAGAATTAAGAGTATACTGAATACTGTATTACAATAGTAGTACTACATCACCCAAGAAATACGGATTTGTACTAAATGCTGGATTATCATTTTTTTATTATTTACGGGTAAAATTTAACCCCTGCGATCACAGAAAAAAAAAGTTCGCAACGGCACCAGAGCCTATTGTTTACAGAAAGCTCAAGGTAGTTGAAGCTCCACATTTACTTTTGCAATAGACGCTTGAAACGTTATATTTTTTGCATATTTCTTTCAAATTCTAGAATTTGTTGATTTTTACGTTCTTAGAAAACTATAGTTTGAAACCCAAGGGTAGCATTCACGTGATTACGTGCTCATCGTAGTCTTCACAACTTTATTTTTATGGGTACCAACGCACAGTATCTGTCACACTTTTAATTCGATTAAATCGTATATATCATCATATCAAAGTTATTCTAAAAGAAGTAAAAAATGATGAAAAAATCACACATTCTATGAAAAATGGCTAATTTTCCAATAAAAGCAGATTATTACCTTTTAATTATGGTATTTTTTATGTTTTATTAGTAATCAAAGTGGACGTGTGGACAATTTTTGACTGATTCATTTAATTTTAATAATTATTTTATTTAATGTCTAGTTCGGAAAATTAATTTCTCCGGAAGTAAGAACGTTTTGGCAAAAAGCTCAGAAATACCTCCCGTATATTCGAAGCGCAATATCAAAAGAAAATGAGTATTTTTCTTCGAAGATCACCTGCAAAATTTTTTTATAATGTCTCGGAAGAGAACATTCTGGAATTTTTTTCTGCACTTTAGTAGGTTTTAGGTGGGCTTGAGCCGTATATTCGGTCTATGATTCCAGGGGTAAGTAAAGGCAGCATTTGCCGTGAATTTACAATAGTTTTTGGTAATTAAGAAACTTTTGATAAGACGATTGAGAAAGTTTTTTTGTACATTTCGATTATTTTGAATGGTCTTCAATAAAGCTTGCTTGCTAAATTTCATCGACATTTTTGAAGTTCGCACACCATTCGGTGAAGGGCTCAAGTGTGAAAAAAATTGAAATTTTTTCGCATTTCTTGAAACTTTCCTGCGAAAAGTCTCAATGTAAAAAAGCTCACTGGAGTCCCATATCAGTCAAACCATTAAATGTCTGAAATATAAAAAATTTATGATAAACTAAAAATTCGGAAAAACGTTATTGATTAATTTTTTTAAGTTTTCTTGATTGAAAAAAAAAAGTTTCAAGACATCAAATATTTCCATCGTGAATTTCTCATTTGGCAGAAAAATGAGAAAAATAATTTTTTTTTCAATTTTTCCATGGAAAATAAATACAGCCTTGCATTGTATTTGATCTTCTGTTCATACCAGGTATGAAAAAAAAATTTATAGAGTACTATATACAAAAAGATGTTCCAACCAAAATACTATGATCTTTAATGAACTTTTCCACCAACAAAATCGGAAATTATGATTTTTTTATGAGAATAAAATCGCGGAATCATGGGAATTATTACTTTCACTTTAATATTTCGTCGTATTATTCGAGAAAGATAACTTCCAATCGGCCGAAGGCCGAGAGAAGAATGATTTTATGGGGTTTCTTATTAAATTTTGAAAGAATTTCTCCAAAATTTTCCAATTTGTCAAGATAGATAAATTTGTCAAATATTACGACTTTACTTGAACTTTAATGAATTTGTTAAGTTACTTGAAATTTGTCAAATTTTAATGAAATTTGTCAAATTTTAATTGAAAATTTGTCAAATTAAATATGAAAATTCTGTCAGAATTAAAATGCAATTTTGTTCAAATTTTAAAGAAAGTTTTCAAAATTAATAACTAAAAATTTTGTCAAATCATTACAAGAACATTTTTCAAAAGTTTTGAAAAAGTTTGTCAAAGTTTTAAAAAGTTTGTCGAAATTCTAAAAGGTTTCGTGCACAAAGTTTCTGAAAACTTTGTCAGAATGCTTTTAAGACAATTTGTCGAATTTACAAAATTTTTAAAATTTTTTTAATACATTTGTCACTTATCAAAAAAATTGTCAATTTTCAAAGACTTGTTCCGATTCTCAAGAATTTCTCAAATTATTGAAGGAGCACGAATTTGCCAAATTTTGTCCAGAAGAAAATTGCCACAAAATTTGAAAAAAATTGTTATACATTTTTTTCAAGAAATTTGTCAAATTTAACGACAGCTTGTACTATTTTTCAAAAATTTGTCAAAAATTATTTGAAAGCTAAAACGTTTTTGAAGAAAATTATCGAATTTTGAGGAACAATTCTTAAAAAATTTTTATTAATCTTAGCATTTGGATGAAATTTTTTAGAAATTTCGCAACAACCTATCCCTTTTCAAATTTGAGGAAAAATTGACATTTTCAAAAAGATTAAATTTTTTAATTGTGGAAAAACGTTTTCATTTCTTTTCAAATTTAAACAAATATTAGAAATTTGTAATAAATATTAAATTTTTTTCTGTATGAATTTTAAAGAATATTATCCAATTTATGCAGATACATTTTCACAGATTTTTACAAAGCTTTCTAACTTTTGGCAAGAAATTTCAATCCAGATTGAAGAAAATTTTTTTTACGACTAGTTTCATGTAAATATCGTTTACAATTTTTGTTTGAAGTCCGAAATGTTTTTTTATCAGTTGTCTGAACTATATTTTCCTTTTTAATTGCTTGCTTAATATTTTTTGAAATTAGCTGCTTTTCCTAATTTGACAATGGTTTTTTTGAATTCCTTATTCGCAAAATTTAGACAAAATATAAGAACTTAGAAAGCTCATAATCAACAGAAATCTTTAAAATTTCTTAGCTTTCAAAATTGATCAGCTTGCAGATTTTTTCGAATTCAAAATTTCAATAAAAAAATTTCGAATTAACGGACCATTTCAATAAGGTTAAATGTGATTGTTCTTGAATACTGAAAAATTAAGCTGTTTTCTTATTTGACATGATCTTTGATTTCAACTTTTTTTCAATTATTTCTTCATTCCGAATGTTTTAATCGTAAGATAAATTCAATTTTGAAATTTTCGTTATCAAGAACTAATGTCAAATAAAAAACAGCTAATTATTAATTTTTCGAAAATATTTCCAATAAATTTATGAATAATTGAAAAAAACTGAAAATTACGTTCAAAGTTGTACAATTTTTTTCAAAATTTAACAACAATTTAAACATTTTATAAAATATTTATAAATTTTCTTCAAATTCGATAATTTCTCATCAAAATTTATTAACTTTGTAGAAAAATTTAAAATCTTTTATAATTGAATCATTTTTCAAAGTTTACAAAAATTAAAAATTTTTAAAAAGTTTATTCAAAAATTTCTAATATTTTTTTCTACATATGAAAATTTAATTATTTTTGAAAATTTGTAAATTTTCTAAGATTGGAAGTTTTTCGCATAATTAGAAAATATTTTTGAAATTGGACAATTTTTCTAAGAATCAGAATATAGAAATTTACAAATTTATTTTTGAATTTCTAAATTGGACAACATTCTTTTGTTCTAAATTTGTTCTAATTGAAACTTTGTTTGGAATTTGATAACTTTTCTCGAACATTTGACAAATTTCTTGAAACTTTGTTTGAACTTTTTTCTTTAACAATTTTGCAACATTTATTTTTAAGTTTTGATTTAAGGGTATCCGTTCCTACATTTCTGCATGTATCTCTCATGTTTCGCATTTTTTGTAGTAAAAATGCACCAAATCCAATGTTTGTGTTTTGAACGCATAAACAACCCAAATGACAACAAAAATTTTTTCGAAAATTTTGTTTTTTTTCGATTTTTTTTCGAAGTATTTCTCAAATTATGTTCAAAAATAAACGTTTATGTTAATTTGACCACTATAACTTCAAAATATCGGGTTGACGTAAGCCAACTTCACTTCAGTTTCCCCAGCTTTCTTTTTGAGCCTACTTTCGAAAAATCAAAGCATATTTTTATTCGGAAATTTTTCTAACGTGACCTTGACAAATCATATTTTGAGTTTGGGGGTCAAATTGCAAAAAAAAACGCCTCTGTAAAGTTTTTCATTTGTTTTGAACTAGCTTTCGCAAAATTATAGCTAATTTGCAATTTAACCTGGGAGGAGATAGATTTTTCGGGCCGTAATGTCCAAAAAAAGTGGTTTTTTGCCTGTTCTAAGAAAAAATATTAGCACTTATCGACAAAACGCCACTGTAAAGTTTTGAATAGTAATTATACAGGTTGTATTAAATTGAAGGTTTTTTTCAATAATAAACCTGGAAGGAGATTATTTCTGTTTTGCGTTATGTCTTCCTTGTTTCGGCTCATGTGTCACGGAGTGTAAGCATACAAATAAGTTCTTGGCACAGTTATGACGCAAGCTGAAGGCTAGTTTTTACAAACTGGCTGATCTGAATTATTCCAGCAGTGTATTGAAAGCAGTGTCTGGCTAATTATTTTATCGAGAATATGTCAAATTAGGACCCGATACCCTTAAGAATTTTCAAAAATGACTGGAATGGACCGTAAACATAATGTTTTAGCTTTTTGCTCCCGTGTGTGCATTTCTGAAATTTTTAAATAAAATCGATGTCTTGGGCATACAATCATAATCGCTGCCTTCAGGGGGTTCTTAGCGTCCACGCTAACGGTGACCGGAATTACCGGTTTACCAAAATTTATCATAATTTTCTATTTTTCTTGGAATATGTGGGTGAAAAATTTCAGGGTTAGTAAAATTTTTGGTTGGAACTTTTCATCTTGATATGCGTCCTACTGTCCTTGCTTCATACGTGTGTATGACAAGAAGATCAATTCATGCAAGTTCTGTATTTTTCTTATCAAAACTTAAAAAAAGCATATTTTTTCTTCTCATTCAAAATTTTCTTTCATTCTCATGAAAATTTCAAGATGTGAAATATGTTTGTGGTCTTGAAATACGTTCTTTATGATCATAAAGTGAATGCTACATGCTGATATAGATAAAATACTGATTCACGCAAGTTCAAGATTTTTTTCCATCAAAACTTTTTAAAAATTTAATAATTTGTCGAAAATTTTCAGTTTTTATTTTTAATATTCAACATTTTTGTATGTTTTGACTGATATAAATGTTCTCTGCACATTTACCCAGACATTTAAGGTATCAGTTGAGTATTTTAAATTACATTATTTCTTCAGGAGACTTGTATAGTTAAAAAAATGCGAAATTTATTTTCACACTTGAGCCCTACGCCCGAAAGGTTTCCGAACTTCAATTTGATAAAAATTTCGGCAAACAATTCGTCGTTAATTTCCGGTTTTCATGTCCGGTACCTATTTTGGTCATTTTAGACCCAGGGAGTTTAAATTTCGAAATCACCAGACCCATTTTTGCTCCAAATTAATTAAGGAACACGATGGGAGAGTACTTTAAAATGCCTAGTTTTGAACTTGGTTTTCGACCCCACTTTTGAGGCAGTGACAGCCTACTCTCCAGACTCTGGACCGACTAAAAAAAACAACTGTGGGCTTCCTCTATGCAGAAAACGATCATTGATGTTTGTGCAAGACAAAAACTGTTACTTGAAATTGAGTAAATTCCACCAAAACACGACTTTGCTTTTACTGCAAAGCAGCTCCTTACTGTCCAAATGGAACGCAGTCTTGTTCAATAAAATCGAACAAAACTCGTAAAATTCTGAAACAATAGAATAAATAAAAAAGTAAAGTGATATTTATAAAAGTTTATTAAATATTTAATTTCAATAATCTTTTCTTTCCTTCAAAATAAAAAATGGCGCCTATTAAATATCATTTTTTAAAATGTCCTCATTGCCGACCTAAAATATCAGTTTGGTTAAATTGTCCTTGTGGGCCGAGCTAAAATATCTGTTGGTAAATTGTCCTCGGGCCGATCTAAATATCAGTTTGGTTAAAATGTCCGGTGTGGCGATCCAAATTCAAAATATTGCCTCTTCGCTGCCTTCATTTTTTAAGCTGAGAATTAATCGTGATTAGAATGTCCTTATGGCCGCTGTGATCGATATGGTGTGTTTGAATAATTTTAAAATATAAATACTAAGAAGGATTTTTTAACTGGAAATTTCTTGCATTCATTGGATCTATCAACACCTAATTGTCTAGCTGCATAATCAATACTATCATTCCTTTGGCCAGCAGGTCAAAGTCTATCAAGACTTTACTCTTAAAAGCATTATCAACTTTTCTTTCTGTTTTTTTCAGTTAGAAAAAATTGTGAGAGATGCGCGATGTATGGATCAGCCAGAACATTCTGATATTATTAGTAAGTTTTAGTAGTCTAATGAAAGATTATTGTATTCGACGAAATATCAAAATTAAAAGGAATTTCAACATTTATTTGATTTTTTCTTGATAAATAAGCATCACAGAGCCATTTTTTGGGTAACAAACTTCCGTACCATTTTCAAGAAGGACTCTCAATTTTTATTAAAAACTTTTTGAAATATTATAATTTTTTCACATAATCTATGACGCGGATAAATGGTTTTCTTGGTTTAAAAAAATGCATGGATGATTTTTCTTTTATTTTTAAAAATTAGACTCAGCTACACCAAATTGTACAACATTGTACAGATCTCGCGTTTTTTGACCGATAAAGTTGCTGTAGATTTTGACGAGTCGGTGTTTAGTGTACCTAAATTGGTCTGCATTGATTTTGTTATTTAGGTCAATTTGGGTACGCTAAGCACGCCCGTTTTGGTCTGAATGAAAAATATATCGTGAAAAACGCAACCTCATAATTATGCGTCATTAGGGTGGTTAAAGGGTGGTTAAGGAATTTCACTGACTGCACTGAAGCAGAGTGATAGGCATAACTTATGGCGCATAAGTAGGGTCAGTAACGGGAGACTTATCGGCAAAACTAAACCCCTCAGTACGAATTCTTTGAGTGTATGGGGTTAAACTTTCTTAAAAAGAATGATTCAAACCATGAAAAAAAAATTGGAGCCTCCAAGTGGTCACAATTTGAGTATGGAAAAACAACCTTTCAGGCTTTGAAACGCGCTATAATAGTTGATTTATTATTGATTTTTGTTGTTATTATACCGATCGCGTTACAAAAACTGAAAGAATCCGTACTGAGGGGTTTAATTTTGCGGATACGTATAAGTGGACACCCTATTATTTCGAGCGAAAAAGTTGTACGGTAAGTTGTGCGGTAAGATGACGCTGACGATTTGAAATAAGAAATTTCAAAACTCAAAAATGCGGTATCGATGTTTTTAACTATTTTGTAGAGATTTTTTTCTGGTCATTTTAAGACTTAGGATTTTTTTTTTATTAAAATTTTTCAAAAAAAAAATCGATTTTTAAGGTCAATTTTTCGTCATTTTACAGGTAAATGTGATCCAGTCTAGCGAAGCCGTATGAAGTGCTAGAAAGCTGATTTTTGACCAGTGAAAATTAAAGCGTTATTTCGGGCTACCTTCAAGTTCATCGTATAGGCTTGTAGTACCCCTAAAGAATCGAAGGGTCGACTTTCTAATGAAACGTATTGGAACTATGGGTCAATTTTTGCTTTATAGTTTTTTGCTTCTAGCGACCTTTTCAGTACATTATTGACCCATAGTTTGCTAATACGTCATCAGAAAGTCAACCCTTCGATTTTTTTTAGGGGTACTTACAAGTCTATACGGATGAACTTGAGGTTGACCTTGGGTGTTGACCAGTTTTTGCTCTCTAGCGACCTCTCAGTACATTATTGACCATAGTTCCTTATACGTTCATTAGAAAGTCGACCCTTCCGATTCTTCTTGGGGGTCTTACAAGTCTATACGATGAGAGAAATGAGATGACCTTGAGCTTTGCCGGTCATTAGAGGTCAAATATTTGGTCGCCGACCCTCAAATTAAAAAAACGGGTAGCCAAAAAAACGCTTAATTTTCACTGGCCAAAAAATCAGCCTTCTAAGCACTTCATACGGCTTCGCTAGAACTGGATCACATTTACCTGTTAAAATCACGAAAAAATTGACCTTAAAATCGATTTTTTTTTGAAAATTTTTTTATAAAAAAAAAAATCCTACGTCTTTAAAATGACCAGAAAAAAATTCTCTACAAGATAGGTTTAAAACATCGATACTCATTTTTGAGTTTTGAAATTTCTTATTTTTCAAATCGTCCGCTAAGTGAAACACACAAACCATTTACTACACTTTTAAAAACCTGACTAAACTTTTGAACAGGTGTAATTAATTAAGGAGATGACCCCTTCAGCTCTATGGGATATCATATCAGATACTTTTGGGATTATTTGAAGAGACAAAAATTTGTCAGGTGGTTTGACAATATTTTATGATAAAAGTGGCCACAAGAGCTGTAAAAAATAAGGTACTAGTATATCCCTTTATCACTTTTTGGTTAGAATGCGTAGCCAAAACGTTAACTCCCGTAGTGGCCGACAATCTCTGTACCCGTAGTGTCTTCGAGCTATCCGTAGCTTTGCGTTTTAAATCAAGCATATACCCAAAGATTCATTATCAACATATATTTTTTCAATAATAATC